>OZ026629.1:1522930-2127930 GCA_964020975.1 Hermodice carunculata | reverse complement strand
TTTGACAATTGTGCTCAAGAATTATCTGAAATATTCGAATCAGTGCAGTACGAAACTGGTCCCATTTGAACTGGGGCATTACGTCACGCTGATTGCTTTAGGTTGCTTCCCGAGCTCGATTGAGAAACCCTTGCAGTTCGGCCAAAATATTCAAATTATTCTTATTCTACAAAATGGTTAACGGTGCAGTACCGGAATATCTTTCTGGGTTGATTCCACCTGTGACGCAGAATGCGGTTGGCTGATGCGTAAGAAATTCACAAAATATTCGTCCACTTAAACTTACAACTGTTCGCTTTGAAACCCCCTTTATTCCTTCAACAACATAACCTTTGTAAGGACCTGGCTGCTGATACAAAGCAGTCACCTGCTTTGTCTGGCGTTGAAATTATCAATATCTAAGGACAATCCTTAACTGTATTATGCCTTGGGTCAACGTTTTCCAAATACTTGTCATACACAACTGTGTCTTGGTAACGGATGTCTGCGTTCCCATCTGTTCATCTATTTAAAGTGAATATTTTACCCGACCGATCATGTGTGTGTAGAAATTAAATGAAATCACCCGAACATTATTTTTGGACTGCCACCAATATGCTGGCCTTCGTGCAAAATTATTACAAGTGTTAAGTTTAATTGTGGCACCAGGGGCTAATCTATCACTTCTTCCGAAACTCGATAGGCAGTATTTTGTCAAAATTTTGTTGGAAGGAAGTCCAGATCTTGAGACCAATTTAAACGAAAACATTTGTAAAGCAGTGCATACCTTTATTAATGAGACAAGGTATTTTGTTTTTTTAGCTCCCGGTGTCTTAATCTGCTTAATTTTTCAGTAGAGGTCAGCTGAGTTTATGTACCTATTTACGTTTTATGTCCAGTTTTGTCCTGTTAGTTTTGTAAATATATCTGTGTCTCCATTGTGTGTCTGGAGAACCCCTCGCTTAGTTTAATGCAGCCATAGGCCTATCCAGGTGAAATCGCTAAGCTTAAAATAAAAAATAATTATGTGCGCAAATTGTTTCAATGTGCTGGCAGAGGGAGTAAGGTGTGATTTCTGAATGTCCCCTATGTATGTAATGTATATAGTATTTGCGGTATGCAGGTAGTCTGTGCGACGTGAGTTGTTAGATAGTTACCAGGCCATACTCTACGCATTGGCATATGTCAATAAAGTGCATTCCATATTGTTCTTTATAATCATGTTTGTTTTATATCAACATACTAACACATATCATGTTACTTCAACATACTATAAGACATACTGCTTGTATCAACATATAAACACACATTGGTCTATATTCACATGCGGATACACATGGTTCTGTGTCAACGTACAAACACATATTATTCTACATTAACATACACACTATATTTTGTGTCAACACATGCATTAATAAGTTTGTCGCGCGTGATATATATATATATATGTATATATATATATATATATATATATATATATATATATATATATATTTGTGTGTGTGTGTGTGTGTGTGTGTGACTATAGTTGATATTTAGTTTTGACACCGATCAATAATACACTGAAATAGATACACAAAGTAAGTAAACTAGCTGTGTGCCAGAAGGTCACACGAGGTGGAATTATATACGACAGCAGAATGATCCAAGGAACGTGTGACGCTCCACAAGATTTTTATAATTCCAATGGTAAATTTGACGCCGAATTTTATTTTTTGAGTTTAGTCGATGGATAAATTGCCTTCCAAAATCTCTATCAAAACTGCACCCTTTAGAGTTCCGTCCATTGGCCGTTTGTGAGTTATCAGGATTAAATGACTTACTCACATGACCCTCTTATTTTAACATCAACCCACGGAATTAGGGGGATCTATTTCAGATTACATGGATTACGGTATCCAGGGTTTACCTTACTCATGCATTGACTCTTGTCCAACCGTGTAAAGGTTTTGTACAGAACTCATTGATCTAATTGTGTACATTGCTTTGGCATTATTATACGTCATTGAGGTATTGAGCCTCTCTTGACGATAACCGATTCGGTAAATGATTCCTGAACGAGGTTGAATAAATTGGTACACCTCCATTGTGTTACTGCCTAATACCCGGACAACTGGGTAATATTGGACGGCAACCTACTGTAAACAAATGAGCAAGGCAGCAGAAATGGCATGTTCTTCTGTCATATGTGGGGAAAACGCTTCATAATCATCACTAAAAAGGACCAAATTATTGCATTTTGCTGAGACAAGTCCAACATGGCGGTTGCAAATCCCCTTGTGATCACTGCCCCGGGAAAAAGACCTGTAAAAACGGCCTTACACCAGGCTGTTTTGGACTCAAGACTTCACCAAGTCCGTCTTTTGGTTTCCAGGCATGGAGTCAATGTTGATTCAAAGGATGTTTTTGGAAGGACACCGTTGATGCTTGCATGTCTCCTCGACAACGAGGATTATGGATACAAAATGGTCAAAATTTTTATGAGAGCTGGAGCATTCATGAATATAAAGGACACAATGAATAGAACTGCCTTGAGTTATGCCTGCATGAAAGGTAGAGAACGTATTGTCGCTAGATTTCTCAAAGAGGACGTGCTAGAAATAAACGCCCAAGACAATGATGGCAACTCCCCTCTTAATCATGCTGCTCTTAGTGGCAATCCAATTGTTGTGAGAATGTTACTTGATATCTTGGTCAAATTTGGCCTTCCAGTGGATATACGCAATGCCTTGGGCTACACAGCTTTGCTTCTAGCATGTAAGTACGGACATTTTGTCTCTGCTCACATGATTCTCACTGAAGGAAATGCTTCACCAACGCTACGAGACAACGAGTTTTTCATGAATGCATCGGAGTGGATTCACAGCAGTCATAATCATCACAATCCTCTACACACGTCCTTTGTTCAGCAGAGAAGCCGTACAGTCCCATCCCTTCACATGAACGGATTCATGAGAGAACATTCTCTATATGAAAATGATTTGACTCCTGTTTGCCATCACGTCAAGACCCCCGTGCATCCTCTACGTAGGTCTGTTGACAGTGCTCTAGGTCTTCCCCCGGTCTTCCGCCACCTGTCAGAGGACACTAGAAGAGAAGTTATTCTGGATGGTACGGATGCCAGACAAACTTTATTGAAATCAATAGATGATATTGTGCACAACCCTAGATTCCGACCACTGTCTACAATCAGTTCCGTCTTTACCCGTTCTAGTTATCCAGCTACCCCTAAACTTTTGGCTCAAACCAGGAAAAGCCATACAATGATGTTTCCAGACATGAGAACCCTTTTTTCAATTTATTCAGAACAGTGTGCTGATGATGAAGAGAGACCAATGCGCCCAGCCTCTTATGGAGGCACCACCGGAAATAAGAAAGGTCACGTGGTTATCCGGGAACCTGTTTTGGCAGTGGAATCGTTTGGGTCTCCCACGAAGCAGATACTTGAACCAGTGATTGAAACACCTTCAAGCTAATTAAAGAGTGAATAATATATTCTGGTCGGCTGACAAAATTATAAGCCAATATTTATGACATGAAATACCCATAGAGTGCAAGTATCAACAACAGGAGTCATATTGCTTTTTGGATATAATATTCACTGGACTGATTAATGGTGATGACCTTTCAAATTCGACTTTAAAAAGTGGACATTTGTTTTTGTTTGTTTCTTTGTTGTTGTTGCTTTTATTAATTGGAACAGATGAATATAATTGAACTGAACATTTTCGTGCTCAGGGATTGGTCAAGTTAGTGTCACGGCAAAGCGAACGAAAATGTTAGGCTCTAGCGAACGAATATGACGAACACTACAGTCAACTGCGTTTCAGAATTGTGCAATTTATGCAACACTAATTGGCAATCTGGTAAATATTTCAGATGTGTCTTTGCTTTTCTATCTATTTTATTTCATTTTATGTTTTTTTTATAGAATTAAAGTGATTACAAGTATTAAAAGAGACATTTAGTTTATTATATTTTACCAGTCAAATGGATATTCTTGCGTTTTTTTCAAGTTTTAAGCCGAACATGTATAACCATCAAGCTTATTGATGATGCAGTTCAAATGTGTTGATAGCAACCAGTACTTTATTATCTTTGAACAAAAATGCAATGCCTTCATATTACATTTTCCTCCATGTGCGAGCGCTTTTATTGCCTGTCAACTTTTTTTTTTCGTGTTGACAGTACTTTAAATTATTTAGAAACATAATGCCGGAATAATTAAACAACTGAAACACAACACATTTTAGACTCATGTCATTTTATTTGAAATAATGGTACCCCAAATGAGTTTCGAACTTCGCCAGAAGAGATGACACTGATATACAGGGGTGCTGACATTTGACAGTTAATAGCTTGTGGTGTGTAGGTTTTTAGCAGTTAAACTTATTTCACATCAATTTCTGTAAACCTTTACTCTTCATGTCCTTTAACGTTGCTGTGTTTCCTAATATGGTGATGCATGATGATCCATTGATTCTAAAACAGATGGGTTGCCGGCAACGACATTCCATCGAAATCTCACTTCTTCGCCTGTTTTACAGCATCATCGTTGTGTTGTTCTTCTGTCATAACGTAAAATATTTAATCAGTTGATAATGTACATTGACAATGCAATTGGATTGCCTTTGGGACATGTTAATGTTTAAAAATGTTTTATAGAGTGTGATAAGGTCAATTGATCATGATCACAGAAACAGCGTAAAATGGCAAGTCTCTGAGCTTGTGAATGTAATAAAAACAGTAAGATCAAGACTGAAAAAAAAATCGTTGTCACGTGACACGACCTGGAAACCATATGAAGTAGACCATGGATCAAGCTATGATGAGTGACGGATGACGAGGAATCAAGGTTGTTTTCTCACTGAGAACCAAACTCTGAAACAAGTTTACTGAAAGTGAGTCAAAATCTGAGGGACTTTGGTGGCTGTTCTGATAGCCTCCAGTATTTAATCCCGTCTCGGCTGAAACGTTTGTCTCTACGGCGGTGACATCCCCCTGTTTGAAACTTTAGCTAAATTTCAGAATTTTATGTGTTTGTTAATCTGGCACAGGTTTCTTTCATCCATACTTCGCATCCTATTCGCAAGTTATGACGCAGAGACAAGATTAGAGAGTGTCCGAGAAGGTTTAGTTTTCAACATGTTGATCAATGGACCATGCTCACCTTTATCGTGCATTTACAAAAAGGGCGCAGAAATGAAGAGAGTTTCATGTTGCTATATATATATATATATATATATATATATATATATATGCCAAAAAGTGTGAGATTTTAATCGTTTCTAAAGCACAACATTCAATTTTATCGTATTTTTTTTCTTGTTCTTTTTTGCATTTCATAAAAATCATCAGTTTTTAATGCTTTTTTGGTCTCATTGTGTTATATAAAGAGTCTCCTAGTATGATTTGTAGTTATATATACAATATATGGGAAAAATGAATATCTTACTTTTTTTTAATTGAAGCCAAACATTTAAAAAAAAACATGTTCTTCAAATCAGTCTTTAGTTATCAATATTTAATTTACGGTTGCAACTTTACCACACACTCATTCTGTCAATCCATGTCATCGTATATACATATGTATGTATGTATGCATGTATGTATGTATGTATGCATGTATGTATGTATGTATGTATGTATATATGTATGTATGTATGTATGCATGTATGTATGCAGGTATGTATGCATGTATGTATGCATGTATGTATGTATGCATGTATGCATGTATGTATGCATGTATGTATGCATGTATGTATGCATGTATGTATGCATGTATGTATGCATGTATGTATGCATGTATGTATGCATGTATGTATGTATGCATGTATGTATGTATGTATGTATCTATGTACATGTATATTCATGACATAAACACAAACACGTTATCATTCAAGTTTTTTATCGAGCCGTTAAATTCAAAGAATAAAACTTGATTTTGTTTGTTGTTTTTTTTTTAATTTGGAAGCATTAGTTGATATTTCCATATCTATTTTTTTATTTGGAAGCATTAATGGTAAAACATGTTAGCTTTTTTGGGGGATCAAACGCACACAGAATTCGATTGTTCCAAAAAACTTCTGCCGCCACTGTTGACGACATGGAGGCGGCCAATTGCTGTTCTACGCTGGAGTCGATCATTGCTATCAGCGAAATAGTTGCTTTGGGTGCACATCATACTTGTTATGTCTGGGTGCCAACCCAGACATTTTGTTTTTCCAAGAATAATTTTTCTTTCTTTCTTTCTTTCTTTCTTTCTTTCTTTCTTTCTTCTCTCTCTCTCTCTCTCTCTCTCTCTCTCTCTCTCTCTCTCTCTCTCTTTCTTTCTTTCTTTCTTTGTTTATGACCAAACTTGTCCGGAGTTTTTCTCGTACACTTTTATTCCGAAAACCACCAAAGTTGCCATTATTACTGACCCACCAGTGAAATAAGGCAACTGACTTGGAATAGTCATAATGTTTAAATTATGCAAATTATGGGCCATTAAAATTTTAAAAGCTTTATATCTTCAAATATATTATCAATAGACACATAGTTCTAACTTACACATATAGGTTTGAGACATCTGGCAAATTCAATAGCATGCAAACAAAAGTTGGGGAATTTTAATGTATGCTAAATTCAGTGAATTTCCCAACAATCCACATTTTGACTTGGGCTTCTGCTCTACTGCATGTTATATAAACCTCCATGGTGCTAGGCAACCATTTTGCATTCATGATACTTGAACCTGCCTCATAGGCAGCCTTCTAAACATGCCTGCTGGGTTTATGGTTTGAAAGGTTTAGATCTTATGGCAAATGGGAGGTGGGGTGGGAGGGGGGGGGACTCCCAACAACTGTGAAATGGGGTTCTCAATAAAATACAGAGAATCTCTTTCTGTTCATGCAAGAAGCATATCTGATCCATGTTCACACTAATGCTGCACAGAGCTGTAAGTGCACCATGGCTGGGACTGACCAGTCGGAGTGTCCTAGCTGGTCTGTGCCTGAGGCTAGGAGTCTGATGGTCTTATCAATCAGTCCCCAGGGGTTCAGAGGGACTGGACTTCTAGGCAGAACAAGCCAGAGTGTACCCTCTGTTAAAAATAGACTACACACAGAGCTGAGTTTGCTGGCCCGGATCAAAGTCTGACTTACAGTCCTCAGTGACTGTTTTCACAACTTGGTGAATTCTGATAAAGTGTGTGGATTTGTATCATCTCAATGGACACTTCCATGTCTTTGGTTTCTTGTAACCAGTGAGATGAAGCCTGTTCTTCATAGCCAATACTGAGTCAGTATAGTGCATGTCTCAGTTCAGAAGTACATGCACATGTAGTTTTGTGACAGCATCTGTTGAAATTTGTTTATGTAATAAAGGAACAAAGACAGTTTTGTATTGCATGTTTTAATATCCCTCTGAATTATAATATGTGTACACTGTACATGCACATATACTCATCTATACTGCTTAAAAGGGCTGACCCTCTCAGGAGTGGGCACTTTTCTCTGGTCACGAGGGTGCTCACTGTAGAGAGGTTTCACTGTACTGTGGTACCTGCAATTTAAGACCACCCCTGATGCCAGACAAAAGTGGTCACATAGGACAGGTGGTCTTTCATCTCAGATAAATTAACAAAGAAATATAAGGCCAATGTCTGTCTTTCTTTCTGACCAAGTTGGTCCAGAGTTTTTTTTTTCAGACAATATTGGAAAAAACCACCAAACTTGCCATGGTGACTGACATAACCAGCAAAATTATGCATCTCATTTGGTACAGTCATGATAATTAAATGATGCAAATTTTAGGGGCAACAAAAATTTTAAAAACGCCATATCCTGCAAACTATTGCAGATGGACTTAAAATTTCAATGTGCATATATACCTTTTTGACACTGGCCACTATAATGGACAGTGTAGTTGAAGAATTTCAAATTATGCTAATAAGGGGCATTGAAAAATTTAAAAGTCGAGTATCTCCAAAACTATTGTACATACAGATGCCACTCCAACTTAAATTTGTAGGTTTGTGGCAAAGCCGCATCAAATGAACCATGAACCAACGTTGTAGGATTTTAATTTATGCAAATTAGGTGAATATGCAAAATGCAAATCTTTATTAGCTTCAAATCTATTATAAGGTGCCATTTCTACTTCCATTTATGGGTTTGTGGCATAACCCCATCCAATGAACAATAAATCAAAGTTCTTCTGGGCTTATAATTCATGCAAATCAGACAAATACACAAAATTAAAATGTTGAATAACTTCAAACTATTATAGATAGTAGTTTCATTCAAACTTCACTTTATAAGTTTGGGACATGGCCACATTCCTTGAACCAAGAACCAAAGCTGAGCATTTTAATTTATAAAAGTTAGGCTAATACACCAAATTTAGATAATGTTGAACAACGGCAAAGTATAGCATTTCAAACCGTTCTCATTTTGAAGGCACCCAGACAGATTTGCTGTGAAGCAAATCTTCTTTTCTAGTTTTATGCTATCTTGCATTTGAAAATGTTAGCAAACAAAATTTCAATATGTACTAAATTGCAATTAAATCTGCACTTTTCATGTTTTAAGCAAAATATCCCCCACTTGGACAGGAACATGAGATGCGCGCTCTGGTGGTCATCTTGAATTACTTTTGACCTGAGCGCAATGTTACTGAAACCAGCGAACTGTTTTATTTTATTTAAATTTTTGGGCGTGGGGTCCTGTTAGGCTTTCAGGAATCATATAGCTCTGCTTTCATCATCTACAGCTTGATTTCTGGATATTTCAAAATCGTGTTGGTCTATATTATGCATGAATTTTGCGGCCTTTTGACTGTTTATCTCATTAGTATTGCAACCCCCAGTCGACATGTAGTGACGCTTGTGCCCAAGTTCTCTCTGATTCCAGTAGGAACAGAATGATGTTAATGAAACATAAAGCACTTTTATACATTAGATTTCATAGCTTATATAATTCCAATTAAAAGACATGGCAATCATCAAAATTGCATATACACAAGGCACACAATAACAGTTATGGTTATCATATAGCACTGCATTTTCCTTGGTGTCCATTTCGTAGCAACTCTGTCTTTCCCGCGCAAAGTTTAGCACCGTCTCACAACATTCCCGTTTGCTTAGTGCTCCGCATGGATGCAGATTCAAGTCCTCGTGGATCAGGTTGGTGAACTCGGGTTGGTGTCGGGTGTCAAAAAACCCAGAACAGACTGCAAGCCTATACCTAGTGGAGCTAGTAAGATTACGGAGACTTGTGATGAACAGCGGCAAGAATAGCACGGACATTATTCGCATCGGGGTTGTGAACTTTCTTGATGCTCGTCCATCTCCAGGTTGTTTGTCTGTAGATATAAAGCTACATGCCTTGTGTATATGCTGCACATACTTGCTGATCGCCCAGCTCAAGTTCTCTTGTATATTATGTCATACACCTGTTTCTTGGACTGCTACCCGAGGCTAATTTCTTTTGTCCATTCACCTTGTCCAGGATGATTATCACGGGGATAAATACCTGCGCCCATGTCGAGAGTGAGCTGCTTCAGGCAACAGTGTTCAATGAAGACAGTTCACATATACGTTTGCAAGCTTGCGTTATCACTTTATCCACTGGGGCAGACTTATCCGCACTAAATTGTTGGGTGGGCGGTGGTCCTACCAACACAAATGGGATCCGTCGGCCGCAGTCGACCTCAATAAAGGAGTCGTTTAAAATGGATGGCAGTGTGCATTCTTCAAAATACGCGGGTAAAATGGCTTCCTTGCATGTTGTGCATATACAATTATGAGCACAAAACCCGGGACATTCAACTTCCCGAATGAATGATTAATGATAGAATGGTGCCTCTTTGTAAGACAGTCTTTCTTTTGCAAGTTTGCCATCAAGTAGATGTAGAATGGAAATGGTTATGCTTGGAATATATATGCTACACGCAGGCACATACACGCACTAAGATATATATATATATATATATCTCACGTTTGGGTCGATTTTAGTACCGTAAAGCATGTGTATATATATTATTTTCGCCAGATCACTATAGGCCCTATAATAAGGTCATTAGAAAGTGCTCTAATAGGCCTGCTGCTCGGCTAAGTACCTATAACCGGAAGTACCGATATACGATATACTGTTATGGGCTAAACTACTTCCATGGTAACGATGGCGTCGTATGCTGTCAGCGAGATTGCTGAATCTCTGCTGGAAAATTTGGCATCTGGTGCGGCACAACTGATTGAAGTAGGCAAACATGAGATAAACAGATTATTGCATGGTTTGTTGTCGATACGAAGAATATAAATCCGCACTTGATACCACATATCGCAGACCTCGTTCGCTTCGCACACTCGTTCTGCATATATGACACCCAGTGCTCGTTTATATTCTATCGACAACAAACTGTGTTATAATCTACACTTATATATATGAATATGTGTGTATGTCTTTTTACTTTTCAGCATGACATAAGTTTGTAAAATATAATAAAAAATTACTGTAATACATCTGGAACGATGGGTATTAAGTTTCAAGCCATTTTGGTCATATACGTTCTAAATTAGTTTGTTTAAAATATGTATGTGGGTGTCACTTCTTCTCTGTGAAGCAGGTTTTTTAAAAACAATATTACCATTTCAGATTTTCACTGTTGAAAAAAAACTACCAATACATCAGCATCACCTCTATATTCAAGGGAAACAATTAACTTGTTTCCTTTTCGTTAGCATTACTTTATACCACATTCTTTTAGAAGATTTTGGTGGGACTGAATATAAACGAAAAACTGTGCTCACATAGCAAAAGTTTGTATCTCCAACAAGGGAGCTGCAAACTGGAACAGACGGTCATTCAATGGAACGCACACTGAATAAAAATTTATTATGGATAAATCAAATGGTGGCACATTGCAGCTCAGGGCTATTGAAAATACGAAATCCGAATACCACGGGCATGGTTCCCCGGCCAGGGCCAGAGGTTGTCTTCTTTTCTTAATGGAGCACCAATTGTGTTATTGAGTGGCGTCCGTGGTTCTTGTACAAATATTTACATACATGGTATGATGAAACAGGGAGAACGTCAGTCTTTAGAAAGGTACAATGGGCACTATGTATCTATTGCAATCCCCAACCCTTCAGGCGGCTTTTGTTGTCAAAGTTTTGGGTGCAACTAGCACATATTGGCACTTCAAGTAGCAGTAAATTAGCCACTTAAAGGATCATATCACCTGCCATGATGGGCGATGGTGATTGTGCACACAATGAAAGCTCAGGTACACATAAGAAAAAAGCCATATTCTCGATTTTGGTATAAGCAGGGACCGACCATTCAGATAACACGTCCCTGGTATAAGAAAGGAATGCCCTATTTCAGGAAAAAGCAAAAATTTGTTTGAAAAGCAAACAATTCTCAACCTTATCTTGTCTCATGTAATGTGGGTGCTTCAGATGGACATCGACATTACAGCGAAAGCTAAGCTTGTTTAAAACGGTACACAATGATGAAAACACCTGTGTAGCTATGCCGAGTGCACAGATATCTATCTAGGGCGCTATTATATGCCTGATAAAGTGCTTTGAATAAATTCATTTGGTAAAAGTACTTAGCATTCAACTTATTTCCCTCTTCAATATACAAAAAATCCGCACGGGTACAGTAATCAAGTGCACAAGCTGTGACTGAGTCAGGCTCTCTTGGAGTGTGTAGCACTTGAAATGTCACGTCTCGTGTTTGAGCACAATCCACAGTTGCATTAAAGGACAATTTGGATGAAAACCCACTTCAGCATCTGGTCTGCATGAAAGTGTAGCGTTCCGCTTGCCCTCAGACTACATTGTATGCCATGTGTATCCAACTTGCGACCAAGCACAATTATCGACACGAACTTGAACCTTCTTTTCCAGCAAGTAGTGTACATTAGACCTGTTCATCTTCCCTCTTGTTTCCCTGCAAGCTGCTTTCTGCTATATAAAGTCACCAGCTTGTCATTGAACCCATGTTGGATTTTTGTCGTCTGGATCATGACAGAACTGATCTCAAATATAAAGTATATCTGGACAATGCATTTTAGAATAAACAGGGCATGTGCCTAATCTTGACACAACTTTCGCAATGTTTATATGAGGTGCACGCAAGATTACATGTAAAATGCAAGCGCCTGTGTATGTGTTTATGCAGTAAATGCGGAAAAAATGTTTACCACGCTCTGGAGATTGAGTCAACAACTTTCGTCGTTACAATCTTGGCGTAAGTGCGCCAAGGAAAGCTGTTTACTATTAAACGACAGCATGTTATTCTTTACAGAAAGAACAGAAGCAGGCGACATGAACAACATCGGACGCTTTCAGCTCATTTAACCCATCCCTAGTCAGAGTACGACTGAGTCAATATCTTTCCTTGATGCGGGTTGGGCGCATTGCTCCCGACCCGCATCAACAAAAGCTATTAACCTGGGTCCGTGCCATCATGAATGGTTTCACATGCAAATCTCAGCGATAAAAATATATTCTTGTAACGAGAAATTTAAGTAAAAACGTTGAAAAATTAAAACTAAGCTCTTTTTTAAAAATTAAAAATGCGGTTTGGAGAGGATTATACGTTTTTTATGTGACACTAGAAACTAAATCTGATTTTTTCTTTATGAAAATGCTATTTTAATTTTTATGCACAATTTAAGAATTTTCATCAATATTTAATTAAATCAATAGCGGTACTATAATTTTATATTCAGTACCAGAATCAAAATTGATGTTATGTCTTCTTTCATGTATGTTGGGTATTAGATGGTAACCATAGACAGCTAATATACATTTATAAATGAGAGTCATAAAGTATACGACAATTTACATCCGGGTGCTTTTGAGCTATTTGAGCGGGAGAGTGTCAAAATGATTAAACTATTCACATCATAATACTGGTTACATCGGTTTTGCGTTTCTCAGGGTCACATTGAAGGGAATTAATATTCATATATGTTATGTTATATTATATTTCCTCCCACCCACACTCAGTCAGAAACTACATAATCTTACACAGCTACGAAACAGAAAAAGGATCCAAGTAATTCAGTTTGACAGTTTGGTGAAAGGCACATTTCGTGTTTTTTATTCTGAACACAACTTGCTCTCTGTAAGTATGGGAGTACTTTTCACAAGCACTCCCATACTCACAAAGAGCAACTTATCTTGATCCATTCCGCGAAAGGTGAACTATCATCATCATCATCATCATCATCATCATCATCATCATCATCATCATCATCATCATCATCATCATCATCATCATCATCATCATCATCATCATCATCATCATCATTCTATTACGTCAGTATCCGTTTTTTCGACCACAATACGATCGTGTCTCGAACCAGCAATCTTTATAGCACCAACCACTCAGCCGAAAATGGGAAATGCACATGTCTACGGTACCAAATCCCCAGAACCATTCCATGCGTGGATGCCATAATCGACACGGTCCAGTTCATTGTGTTTCCTCCAGAGCAATTAATGTATTAGGAGTTGTCCCAGATTAGAGACAGTACATATGCGAGTCCACCAGCGTCCACTGCACCAAATCCACTTTTCAAAAGTTCAATAGAGGTATGGCACAAAACAGCAGCGACGAAATACACAGGCATACCATGGATTCTGTCATCCTGTCACACTTAATGATCATAAATTTTGACATATGCTCGACTCAGCAATTTAATTCAGATAAACTTACACATTAAAAGGAAACAAATGGCCGACACTTAAATGGGCTTTCCCAACGACATCGTTGGGCTGATTCATGTAGCACAATTGATTCACTTGTGTAAAAATAAGTTTATAATATTGGACAGTAAATTTATAATATAAGCCGATTGAATGAGACTGGCTGGTTGTTCGCAACATCAGTGAGCTCTGTTAATTGAAACGTGAACTCCAAAGATCTGTGTTAGTCCTCTCGTTCTATACGCAGAAAACGTTATGGCAAAATACCAAAGTTTACGTTTAGCGTGTCTACCTGAACACTGAAATACCTTGATACCTTTCATGATAATCTGTCTCTAAAATTTCGACACAGAATTTACGTTAATCTTTATGCAGGGGTCAAAACCATTTCAGAACTTTCTCTAGTTGTTTTTTTTTTATGCCTGGGGCTTGACGTCTGTAGCACCGCAATTTTGTGTGAGCTTCAGGTGCAATGTATACATCGAAAAATAAAATCATGTCTGTTACCCTTACACCCCACCCCTACCCCATAATTATGTGACTGTTTAAAAATTTGAAGCTATAAATATTTCTGCATTGTAAAGACCTTTGCTGCTGTATATTGCTGAAATTGTTCTTTTGTGCGTCTTTAATTGTCATACAGGATTATAAACTATCCGTAAGCCAATGTTCACAGATTTAATAATTACATATAAATGCGTCAGATTTCTCTTTTCACTTAATTTTCTTTTAATGCTCTTTTGTACTGATGCTACCGTCGTATCTGCATTTTCTTCATTCCCAGATCTTTTGTTTCCTCTTTATCTAAATAATGACTTTACTCTCGGGACCTGGCACCAGTCTTAGTTGTGCTTCATAACATGGAACTTATGAATGGACTTCCTTGCATACAAGTACAGGTACAATTCTAGGATTTTTCGCATTAATGTTTTTTTCCATTGATAGCTTCTTTGCCCCGTGTCGTGTCTGGATCTTATCCGCCGTGATTTAATGTATATATATTTATAACGACATGCCACAAAGGGACGTGACTAAACGATATCGACCACAGCCCTTTTGTGCTACCTATCCGCATTCCCTACATTAAAAGGCTTTGTTTTCATTTGTTTTCCTCTTTTGAAAACAAGTTACACACAAATATACGAACGAGAGAAGAGATTACACTGGACAGTATTTAGTAAATGACACTGATTTTGTATATTGTATTGAACCTCGAAAATCTTTGCTATTAGGGTAGTTTAAAATTAGTCACACAGTCAAAGGTGTCCACGTAACCTTGCATAGCACTTACCTATTTGCACAGCGCAACTATAGCACAATAAAGTCGAACCGTAGATCGATCAGACATAAAAAACGGATGGAAGGTTCGGAAGTAAACAAGCTTTAGAGCTTGAAAAATGTACACAAATCAGTCATAAATAAAAAGTGTCACACCCATACGCGCGTCAGTAAATAATTTAGTCACAATTGCACACACATATTTTGCTATATAGACTTCCATATTTATGGTAACATTTCAGCGTGTTTTGTCATCACTTAATCGCCGTGTTTCACGATTTAACAAAAGTATACATCCAATAGCTTAAAGCACAGACTAATAGCTTTATTGTATGTGCATTGCACAATGATTGTGATCTGCTTTCCTCTTCCTTTTATTGGACAGCAGTGAAAACAGTCATTAAAGTTCGCACGTTCCAATCAATATCTTGGTATGTATGTCTGTGTGCCAATACAAGCATTCTGTTTTGCCTACAGTTCTTGATTTCCTTCTTTCTTCTTTACCCCCAAATTTTCTTCGCCAGTTTTCTCGAACACCATTACACTCAGAAACTTCAAACTTTGCATGATTATAGGTCTATACATGAATTTGTGTCTTTTAAGAACAAGGAGAAAATATGTTGGAGATTATGAAAATTAGAGGCATTCGAAATTTTGAATCTTGAATATCCCCAAAACTATTATAGATACAGATAACCAATCCACCTTCAATTTACAGGTTTGTAACACTGCACATTTTTGCTAGTTGCATGTGACCTCTCAAGGTCAAAGGTCAAGGTCATTTGGGCCGTTGAAATTTTCATCAAGCCATAACAATTTTCATTCAATTTTGACCATGTTGGACCCAAATTGTAGGTATTGTAACACTGCATATTTTTGTAACTAACATGTAACATCTAAAAATCAAAGGTCAATGCTATTTGGACACTTAAAAGTTTTATCTAACCATTACTTGGTCAAATTCATCTGACTTGGTTCATGTTGTAGATATTGTAACACTGTATATTTCTGTAATTTACATGTGACCTCTAAAGGTCAAAGGTCAAGGTCACTGGACATTCAAAAGTTTCATCCAGCCATAACTTAGTCAATTTTAATCTAATTTTAATCATGTCGGACTCAGCATATGTGTTTTGCAACAATGCACATTTTTGTAATTACATGTGACCTCTAAAATTCAAAGGTCAAGCTTATTTGGCCCTTTTAAGTTTTCATCGAGCCATAACTTGGTAAATTTTCATCTGATTTGGTTCATGTGGGGCCTAAATTGTAGATATTATAAAACTCTACAATTTTGTAAATTTACATGTGACCTTTAAAGGTCAAACATTTGGCCTTTGAAGTTTTCATCTTGCCATAACTAGGTCAATTTTAATGCAATTTTAGTCATGTCAGGCTCAAATCGTAGGTATTGCAACACTGCACATTTTTTAATTTACATATAACCTCTAGAGGTCAAAGGTCGAGGTCATTTGGACCTTTGAAATTTTCATCTAGCTACAGTTACAACTTTTGAAAGCACAGGCAGATTTGCTTTGTAGCAAATCTTCTTTTTCTACTTTTTCTTTTCTTGTTTGAATGAAACTAGAACAATATTAGGCAAACTCATCTTGTTGTCTTTGTGAAGACATTTGGTGCCTTTTAGTTTTGATTTTATTTGGACAGGATGAAACTTCAATAAGTTTTCCCACGGAAGGAATTACCGTAACTTTACCTGAAACACTGTAACATCATTATTCATAGTGATGCGACCTGAAAGTACATTTGTAACACATAATACTTACTTTTACGTGTTTTCCTTTTTCTTTTCTGTTTTGGTGGCGGTGGCGGTGGCGGTGGCGGTGGCGGTGGTGTTGTTTTAAAAGTCTACATCATTTGCTGGAAAACTGGTCACAAAAAAGGCAACTTTCAATACGTTTTCTCAAATCTTTTGTATTCAAATATCTGTGACATTAACAGAACTTGCCCTGTATGGTCACAAGGTCATAGCAATGGCCTTTTCCGATGATGCAAGTTTGGTACCATGACGAAACTGAAAGAATCTTCTGTTTGCAAACATATTTTCGATTCATCTTTTTTTATCTCTTGACTTTTTCATGAGTATGCACGCACGCCTGTTTCCTTCAGGAGCAGAATAGACGTGCGATGTTCGCACTTTTATTGGAAAAACGGTACAAAGATGGAATATTTTGAAATATGCAATCACCAAAAGAATGATATTTTTAAAAATAACGACTTTACGAAAAACTAACATCACTGACGCATTTTGTGGAAGAATATCGAATTAACAGTGGACTGAAAAGTTTCATGACTTCAGAACCTATTTCTCCCTCCCCCACGAATCTTTGCTTCAAGACTCCGTCTCTAATCCATGCAATTACACTTTTTAGTGATGACGCCCCCAGGATTAAATTCAGCGAAACGCAATCCACGGACGTGACATGCCTGTAAGGTATATGTGCCAGCACAGCGCCCGCTATAATGTATAGGCATTGAATGTCTTCGCCGAAGAACAAGGAAGTCATAAGCTATTTTGTGGATGATTAACCAGTTTATTAAAACCCACAATGGCAAACTGCGAATTTACTGTTTGCTTAATTAAAGAATCAGTTCCCTTTTTTGCGTTGTCCAAATTGTTTGGCATGTGCCCCTAGTCAAGTTAAGTATTGTTATTCATGTGAGAAATATTGGGTTTTGCTTCAGCAGTCGTATTCTGTGGGTGTTGAATCCGCAGGGCTAAGTTTTCCTTTCGGATTGAAACATTTCATTGCTGAACTGCAAGGAATTGACACGGAGTACGCCATGTTTTGTCTGATATAAGCCTTACCACATACATTTCTTTTCAAAGTGGACAAACAGTTTTATTCACTTAGTATATGTATATCTGCCAATAAAAACGACTTTCAAATTCGACGATCAACCCTATAAATATTATTAATCTGGCCCCCTTCCCTCAGGGGTGGGATTACTTTATTTTCAATTTAGAGACCCAAGTGCTTGCGATTGCTCGAAACAGGAAATGTGTGTGTTTGTTATTTGTATGCGACTGAAAGAATCCTATGTCTATGGTGGGGAAAAGCAACAAGCACATAGAGAGTTGTTAATGTATAAATAAACGTTTTTATAGCTGTTAGATCAAGGATGGTCTAGCTTTACAAATATTTACTGCTGTAATGGGCACAAAGTGGGAACACCAGGCTGTTGTTACAAAGTATCTTTATGGTCATATAAAGGGGATTTATCAGAAAAGAAAATTTACAAATGTATGCCCAACCGGAAGATAAATATTTTAAGGTTGAATTTTAATACCATATGAGTAGGTATATACAGTTAGTTGCCTTATTAGCAGCATCGAAAAAGCTTTTTCGGTATTTGAAGAATGACTTCGAAATTCCAGTACTCCACCGGGGGTTAGAGACGTTCCTTTGTCAATTATTACTAATTTGTTACATTATACATTGTCAACCCACCTTTCAGATGCACGTCTGAGAATAATAATATTGAGAAGTAATGAGAGCATTTCTCAAATGTTTATGCCATGTGTATGTTCGGGGAGGGTGGGGGTGGAGGCGGCGGGTTGGGGTATGAAAGAGGCATCCAAAACAAGAGAAAAGTTTCTTTTCTCTGTTACAAGGTGCAACTGCAGAATTGTAAACGGAATACACACATTGATTGTCTCTGATATTTGGAGGAACGGCGTGTACATATCTGACAAAAATGTCTCAGTATTTTTTCCTGAAATTAAAGCTGTGAAATTGATAAGGTTACTTACATTAACAAGTTACAGGTTTGGGGGCAAATTTGATAGGCCTAGCAGTGGCCTAATAAAAAAGGAACGAATTATGTTTATGTGTTCTGTCACATATTTCGGATCTCAATGACCCAAACGCCACATGGTTTAAGTTGACTCAGGCAGCTCTTGACCTCGCATTTTTATATGTTTACCTCCTTTAGTGCTACATATTTAACTGAGTCAACAGCTTTCCTCGGCGTGCTACGGGCACAACTGATCTGGACTATTATATTCTATGTAACTCTACGCACGCTGGTACTTCAATGAAAGGTCTTTTTTTACAAGGAACATGAATCCAGCACCATTGTTATAATTCAGTAGTTTTAAGTAGTTCAAGTTTAGTCGCAGTTGGCACTGAAAGAGTTTAATTAACCCTATTGTTAAGCAAATTTGGGAGAGGACAAGAACCTTAGCCTACAAATAAACAGCAAAGATATGACTACTTTAAATGCCCGTGTTACTATGGGACACGAGTCAAAAGATTATTCAAATCATAACAAGTAAATGTAATATATGAGGAGTATGTGCAACTTTGAGTGACTCATGGGACCTTAAATCAGACATGGGTAATCAACTGGCTGAAAGCGAAATTATGAGTTGTTGCTCAAGCTAGATTGTCTTGTGCACTACAACTCTCGACTGTCATCATGGATTAAAAAAATAATCTATACTCTTGGTCACCTTACAACTTTCAAACTGGGGTGGAATTCAACAGATTTTGAAAAAAGAATACAGTCCTCGCCAGCGATCCGTGAGAGCTTATCAAGCCGAAACACACAACGTACACACAAGTGAGACATACAAATCTGCACCATTTAAACCTAAAAACTCGAGAAAAGTGCACTGGAAACAGTAAGGTTGACAGTTTACAGTCACCTTTGAGACGTGTGGAACATTACAAAGACAAAACAACGACTATTTTAAGGATATAACACCGTGTATTTCTTTATCCACATTTTTAATATACTGTTATATTACCTGGGCTTCTTTTCAACAATACTTTATTAGCCTCCTCATTTACCTTATCAAACTCTTATTGTTTTCAAATAAATGTAATGGACCAAAGTTATGGGATGAAATCTCAACGCACGTCAGACTGCCGCAGTACTTTTTGCGTTTGAGGATAGAGCAAACCATAAAATGATAACAGCACAGGTTTCAACTAGTCACTTTCAACATGTATTATGAAGGATTCATTTCATTAAGTCTGTGTGTGAACACAGACTTCTTGTTTTCCCTCAAATACTTTGTTATTAAGTCTGTGTGTGATTAAACATGAACTAAACTTGTAGCATTCTAATGTATGCAAATTAGATAAATGCACAAAATTTAAATCTTGAATAACTTCAATTTTTTATAGACTGAGGTGTCATTCAAACTTTTGTAGGCAGACCGATTATCTGAAAATCAAAATTTTCTAGTTTATTTTCTCATTTTTACTCATCATTAACACTTTGTTATTTAATGCTAACAGGTTTGAAATGTGGGAAGAATCTGAAGTAATAATATATCATATAATAGAATTTGAAAGTATCAGACGTGTTTTACGTTCAGGCATATTCTATTTTATGTCTATATTGCTTATAAGAACATAGGTTTCAATCATCAATTTGTTTGTTGTGTAATGAATGAACGGAAAAAACCAACTGTCTTCATTTTTAACCCTCCGAAAGCCACAGAGGAACAGCTTTCTAGAGCGTTTAATCAGAACGGAGAGCATAGATTTGAAGTGTATCAACAGGCTGGCCAGCGGCAAGAGTTATGACATCGATGCTGAATTTAATGTAGGGATGGTCTGGCGAAATGTAATCCATCCTGTTTTCATTGCAATCAGAACTTTTCTCGTGGATAATGATACAAGGACTGACCCGTGTCTCATACGGCAATACTTCAAAGTGGCAAAGGCTTCCATCTGTGTCCTCAAAAGAATCATACCGTACTGAACAGATATGTGGGCTCTGGTCTTCAAAAGACATTCCACTGTATACTGATGGGTCTCTGATCTTGTTCCTTAAATAAACAGTCGCTTATCTTCATTGTGGCAAATGTGAGACAAATTGCCTTAAATCAGATTAAAATTTTGCCACTGATTTTTTGTGCAATGCTCTGCTAGGCTACCTTCTCACATTATTGTGCAATTTAAGCAAACCCAGTTTGACTAAGAAAGAGGGCAGTGATGACGTCATGTCGTCTCTTCTTTCGTGTCCTTTCTAGCCCCCCCCCCCCCCCCCGGCCCACCGCCCCGTTGTAGTCACGTCTTGACGCTCAACGTGGACAGCATGCATCAGTTGGCAGCTGGGAAGCCATCAAAGTCTTTGCATCACAAATGTTGTTCTATGTGGTAGGTTGGAGAAGGTTTCTCCACCTGAGATGCGAAACATAAAACAGCACAAATTAGTTTCCTTGTCAATTCACTCTTTGATAAAAGCCGCCTTTTGTAGAACAGATATGTACGTGCCGACAAAGAGGGTTTAACTGTCCTCAGTGCTCATGCACTTTTTCTCCCCTCTCCTCTCTTTTGTATCGTCTAAAGATTTTCAAAAGATCTCAAACTTTTAAATCTTTCAGACATAATCACAACAAAATTCGTGTTCATTTGACTCACAAGCAGCAGAACTCAAGTTGCCATCCAAAACTGTACTATGGTGTCAAGTTTATCTTAAAAGCTGCAAGCGGCCATTTTGGCTAGATATTAGTCCCATACTGCAAGAATATGACGCATTGTGTTCTCTCAATCCAAACATAAATTTCTGGCTTTTAGCTTAGAGTGTAAACGTGTGTCTGTCAACAGTGCGGTCAAGTACACTCGTGATTTCCGAAATGCTAATTATACGAATAGCAGGGTGTATTCAATTATGCTGATGTGAGATAGCAATGTTACAAGGTCCCTTTGACTGTGTGCTCACTGTTGTACTATACGATATGTTGACAGATGACAGCGCTATCCACATTAATGACATATCATACCATGACATTTTGAATTTGCATAGTCTTCTCCATCGATTGTGTCTGCTCAATGGCTACATCATCATGTATCAAACTATATTTTTGCATGCTTGATTTTGTTTTACATCAAGACTAGCTGTTGTCTTTCTTCAAGTTGTTTGGTAACCGAACCGTGAAACCGAAACTTGCAGATTTACATGACAAATAGTTCCTGTGTGCAAGGCTCTGTTGACATGATGTACCATGCTGATCAAAAATTGCCTGTCAATGCACATGTATGGGATAAGGAAGTTATATTAAGTCATACCTTTCCTGGTCAGAATGGCCGTGTCTGATGTAAGGTCTTGGTTTAGTGTGACCGCACTTTCAACTGGGTTGTCACTTTGAATAAAAAGGGTGGTGTCATCAGCGTGAAGTCTTATTTCAGAGTGCACAATGCCTGTTATATCGTTCACGTCAACCAGGAATAATAGTGGGCTCATACGTTTGCTTTGCAAAGAGAGATCGGAATACATGTGAGTTAAGCACACAGAAAAGTCAAATAAAGGTAAACGTTTGCGGTATTAGATGTGTAGAAAAATTCACTGTCGATCCACCTGGTTATGGACAATGAAACGTAGGTGTGATGGGATGGAATAAACAACTAGACGAATGTACTACAGAGCGTTATCACATGAGATTCTGGACTCGATATTGTCAACAATTTGCTAATTGCGATTACATGGAACAAATCTTGAAGCTGATCAATTCTTGAATACAACCATACCGTACGGTCCAGTTACACTTCACCGTAAAAAATGTTTGGGGGCATCTGCTCATTTGTTGTAACAAGTGCTATGACGAAAACCCCAACCACTAAAAACTATATGTAAAGACGATGGAGGAGTTGTGCTCAGAGAAATGTTAAACAAAGACCAGAAGTGAAGTACAAAACGTGGCCAATGATCACCACATGGAGGTGAATAACAGAAAATGTTAAAACATTTGAAATCAACATAACCTCATATCTACTTTCGGACCAGAACAGCAAATTTGGAATTACCTGGTTACTAAACAGGCAGAACATTTTTTCAATTTTCGAAATCCATTTGACCACTTATACAAAGTATCCAGATGAACAATTCACTATTGATTGGTACGCGCAATATTGCCATATAGCATTCCCAACTACGCATGGGAAATGTCAGTTTAACGCACATTTAAGCAAAATGGGTGTGCAGTTGTGGATCACTGGTAGACGACGTAGATCATTATTCTTTGTCTGTCCACTTTTTCATAACATTCGCGTAAATTTACAAGACACAGTAATTAGATACGCTTCTTTCACCAAGCATGACGCATTAGTGAACTTTTAAAGACAATACGATAATATGTAAAGCGTACATAGAGAACGCTTGGCGTTTTGAACCACCTAAGGTTAGCTGTAAAATTCCATGTGTAGTCAATCATTTCCATATCGCATTCAGTACTTCATAATCAAAGTCATAAAGGGCCTATGTATGGCTTGACGCATTTTTTCAGGTGTTGGTGTGCTATTTCTCTCTTCATAAGTGTAAGTTGTAAACACTTTAAACTCTTGTATCTGGCAGGACAAGAGGGGTTTATATCAGAGCAACCTTTTCCCCGATTGTTCAATAAAATGTTTTCAAACCTGAAAGTTACTTGTAAAATATCTACATATAACAATTGTGATGCATGTGGCTAATCATTATCTCTTGAGTCTTTGATAGGTGAAAGGATAAGAAAACACAACCTGTTGTCGTTCAACTGTATAAAATAGGTTCTAATGATAGCTGGTGTCCGCCATATCTGACAGTCTGACGGGTTTTGTCATTGGTCCTATTCGACATAGTCTTATAAAGCTTCCAAGCTTTTACTGTTTCTGGCTTAAATTACAATATGATGTGTCTCTGACCATTTGTGTACATATTGTACGATTATATCGAGTATCTTGGGACCATTCACTCACTACCAAAGTACCGTCCATCCGCTTATTCTATCCATTGACAACATCTTATAACCCGGTTCATGACTTTATTTCGCAAGTGCCTTCAGACACAGAATGTTGATTAAAATCAGTGGCTTCTTTAAAGTGAGAAGCGTGGACGTAAAAGTGGACTCTATGATCTTAAGTATAGATTGTCTCTCAATCCAGCGCTGTTATATGTATGCTTTCAAAGACACAAAAGTCTTCATATCTCCACAAAACTGCTCCACTCATTTACATAAAACTCTTTTAATAATAACTTGTATTGATTTCTATATATGGCCAAAGTATCGAACAGTGGGTAAAGAAAAAGCCATTAACCCTTGAATATCAAACAAAGCAAGTCGTATTTGAGCGAATACTTCGGACAGCAAGCATTTCAATAATCCCATTGATCTTGTCTCTACATAAGGGCACAGTTCAAATTCTGAAATCCATGCATGAAATGTCAATAAATGAAAAAAAAAACCTGTATGTCAATGTAGCTAGCTGATGAGTCATAATGTCGCTATCATTTACTCCCCACAACTTATCTCACAGAGACGTCCATGTTTTATCTACGTTTCCCTGCATTCTGGGTAAAAATCTTCTTTTGTTCACATCAGCATAACTGTGGATATATGTAATATAATAAGTCATATGTATACCAAGATATAATTCCGTAACGGATACTATACAGGCTATGGGACCTTCTGACGCATTCAATGTTTACCACTCTACAAAATATTCCACTTGCCCAATAAAAACACAAGCCTAATGCATGTGGACAAAATCCAAAAATCCGAAAGTAATCTTCTTTCCTTGATATTATTGCCAAAGAATTTTCAGAATCGCTCCGATCAGAATGTAAAATACTTGGGAAAAAAAACATGTCCTGTCCGAAACCGCACTCATGCACTGGTGATTTTGTTTGCATAAATGTGTTTAAAACGGGGTTTTCATTACGCAAGGGATTATCGTGGTGGGGGCACACACACCCGAGGTGCTCAGAGTGAAAAAGTATTACGGAACGACGAACTTGTTGTCCCTGTATGGGTATGCACCAATGGGCCAACTAGGGACCAGCTCTGTTCTCACAATCCTCAGTTTCCTGAGGAAAGGTCTGTCCAGGTGTGTCATTGTTCTCCAATGGAGTCGATACGCAAGAGGGCTCCCGAGCCACCTGAGTAATTGGCAGTCTAAATATTACCATTTAGCTGTGTTAATGTGCCATGAAGGCCCGCAGCATCAGTGAGCCTCGAGCAGCACAATCGTATATTCAACCGAGGACTACCTTTTTGCATCTGGAGCAATTATAGGAGATGAATGTTTTCCACTGATATATCACTAGTATTCTCATTACCGCGGTGCTTCTGTGACATTTGATGGAGTGGTGTTTGGGTATGCAGACAAATCAGTGAGCAGACTTACTATGCCATGTTTGCATTGCGCCTACTCCGCTCCAAGTTTCATAGATCCAATGGTAAATCGCCATATCTAAACAGCTTTAACCGAAAGCAACACAAGACAAAGAATTTCTCCCTGAGAAATACGGCAGTGGACGCTGGTGGATTCAAAACACTGGCAATAAGTATTGTCTATTGTGACCTACTGGCGAGGAATAAGCGGATCTGAGCTTTCCCTTCTGTTGTCGGACATTAATGAGCCGTTTTATCAAAGAACTTTCATGATCCAACACCGACATGTCAACTGATAATGTTTAGACAATTTTTGCCTGATTTGACGACTGGTATCATGGTCGGCCTAAAAAGGGACAGACCAGTAATATAGACAAAAGTATCTGTAAGACAATGTATGACATGCATTTGAAAATATGCTTCAATGTATTCCATCATTTCAACAGGGCTCTCAGGTCATTTTAAACCATCTTGTACAAGTGTGTATTATTAACCTCGTGGTTGCAAACGCAATCAAGATTCAAGATTCAGAAACAGTTTATTTAACCAAGGGAGACAGAATGGTTACAGAACCACTGGTAGTACAGAAAAATAGAACATAAGATACAATTACAAATAACTGAATATTACCATTACAAGAGGTCAGGATGATCCCAGGTAAGGATACTCAGATCTGCTATCATTAAGACTACCTGTCGACAATTCAACTAAAGTGCAATAAAAGCCCCAGACAATTTAAGATATAATGATCACAATGATGAGGAGAAAAAGTCAGAAATCACACACACACACACACACACACACACACACACACACACACACACACACACACACACACACACACACACACACACACACACACACACACACACACACATATACATATATATTATATATATATTATGTTTACCGTTGTAGCTTCACTTTAAGCCTGGTATAGACCTAACCTAACAGCATTTCGCCTGTTATTCAGGAGACGTGATTTGAGAGAGATGCGGTGAAGTGACTTCAACAACTTTCCCACAAATTGCTTTGCGTCACAAAACAACCACTTGTTTTATGTTGTTTCTCCTCTCTCTCTCCCTCGATTCCAACCTTCAACAGATTATTGGCAGAGTCCAAGGTAATATCGATAACGGAAGAAACGCACAAAACTTTGAGTTTGCTTCACCAAGGAAGCACAAGAGGTTTATAGTGTCAAATATTGATCTGTATGCAAGCATGGCAAACCACCTTTTCTTCTGATGGGCCCAAATATGTTTGTAGCAGTTACGGGGTGCACTGGGCAACATATAAACAGCCGACATTTAATCAACGATTTGCCGCAAAACAATAATCTTTATCCGTTAGACTGGCATTTACACTATAAGAAGAGTGTCGTCTGCGTGACGTACAGACCAAGTTCATTTATTTGTTAGAAATTATTGATCAGTTGGGCCATCCCCCTGATAGAGAGGAAAAATACATGGAATCAACATCCTACCGAAGAAGCAGACAAAATTCCATGTTTTAAGCAACACTGAAGTTGGCTGTTTAGCAGGTAATATCATCAGGTAATATCAATGAGGTAACCTTCCAATTCAGTTCAAGTATGTGCGTCAAAATTACTTGCAGTGCTTGAAGTAATCTTGATAGGTGGGTTGTCTGTACAATTATTACACACACAAAATCCCACAAAAAGGGTGTCACAATGGTGTTCCCAGAATGACCAAGGGCGGGTGAACGGCTGCTCCCCCTTGGTGTTTTGTAACCACGATGCACAATAAAGGTGTTCATCTACCAGGGTACTGTTTGTTCTGAACAAATTGTCTACCTATATACATGTACCCTTTTGCCCTTGATGATCAATGTGAAATCGTGTAGTTTTATACTCCTGGTTATCACAGTATGTTTTGTCATTTAACATGAAGCCTCCAAACATGTACCATTTGCGTAAAACCAATACTCTGTTGCTAGAAATTATTCTCCACTATGGATTTGAATTGAAAACAATGAACAAGGCAGAACCGTGCCCCATCTCCAAGGTGCGAGAATCTAAAATCAATAAGCGAATCTCTCAGAGGGATTTGATGGTAATTATTGATATCATGGTGTCCAATCCGTTCTCTTTTCATAGCAATTAGAAGGAAAAATGGCAAGGCTCTGTTTGCAAGTCCCAAAACGTTAAAGTTTAACTGTTTCAGTGAGGAATTGTGTACCGAGTTGGTAGCTTTTCTCGATGTTCTTTTGGGAATGTGCCGGGAAACGTTAGTGACATGCGACCTCCCCCCCCCTTTTTTTTTTAAAATCTGGAACTATATGCATTCTGGTACTTTAATGAAAGTTTGTTTGTTTTTTTATTTACAAGAAATTTGAATCAGAAATTAATTTAATATTCTGACGAAGATAACTTCTGTTGAGATTGAACGATTTTTTTCGCTCTTACCGGTCTACAGCGACCTGCTTTCAAATGTCGTCTTCGTCATCAAATTGATACAGTGCTGTCCTTTTGTCAAATTGTTTTCAATGAAAGTTTAAAAGGAGACTTACCAGGATAACATGCGCTAGACAACAACTATCCTCGCGTATTCTGCGCGCGTAGCGCCCAGAGTGCACCGAGGATAGTTGTTGACCCAGTCCAATAATTTGAGCCTTTGTAAATAGTTCGGTGTAATGGTAACACAATACTGCTCCCCAAAACACACATTTCACAGATAACAGTTTCTAGTTGGGTTGGAAGAAACACTCACTTTTTTTATTTGTTACTTCATTAAATAATAACCAGTATTTTGAGGTATTTTCAGTCGCTGTTGTCTCCCAAAATGCGGAAAACAACGTTCTTTCCCCGCTGTTACTACATTTTTTCCATGTTTTACTCTCTCGATGGATTGCCTCCCTGAGCGGTTATTTGCTACTGCAGAAAAGTGTACAAACAGAACTTTCGAATGCACTTCGCCCGGATGTGCGCATTAGCAAACGGCTGACCGGCTCCAGTGATAAGTCGCTGCAGTTACAATGCTCGTGCAAAAAGGTGCACTGCGGCGGATAAAATTCCATCCAACTAAGCGTGACCGGTCCCGCGGTCCTGTCAACGCCAAACAATATGTACCTCAGGCGACGATTAAACCTATGTCGGTGCTCCCACCACGAAGGTCCTCCTTCTGTCACGGCTCTATTGCCATTTTCTCTGGCTAATTAATATCTGAAACAAATTTGCTGGTCTTGCACCTGTAATTTATCTTGTCGCGGTACTTTTGGTCTTTCGACCTCCATAATTTTCCCCAAATGTGCACCACAACCCCTAATTGTCTGCTATGATCAATTTCAATCAGGGAGGCACCGTGTTTGGGATCTGATCGTTGGGGCGGTCCTGTTGCCTCACGAAAGCCTCCCTCAGTGGCTTCACATTATTCTACCATTAGTTTTGTACGTTTCCTTTATGAGTCATCCAAAGGCGGCAATTTTTTATGTTAACCGATCAGAACAGAGTTTATTAAAATGATCTTAGCGTGCAAATTAACAAAATAAAATATTTCAGGTTAGTTTCGCTTGATGTATAAAATGAACACTTTTTCTTTTCTGTATTCCACACTTCAACTTGCACTCGAAGCGTCACATACATTTGTGGTCTTAATATAGAAATAGTCTCTTCAATGAAGTACTATTAATTGTAGGTTCTACTGCATGTTCCATGTTACACAGTTTAAAAAAGCCTTTTGATAGCAAGAAAATCTTGATAGAATATCATGGTGCAAACGATCGTCTTTCTCTTGCACACTGATTTTTTCCCAACTCTAACATATAAATATTTGATAGTGTTGACGATCAGCAAGTTTCCGTAAATTATGTTTACGCAAACAACTCCACCCGAGAAGAAACGATTTTCTCCATCTGCGAAAGAGAAATTGTAAAACCAGATGGGCATACGTATATTTGACATGAAATAGAATCTTACCCAACAGAGGGTTACAAACATAGGCGTGTAATGGCCACACATCAGAACTGAAATAATAATTTTCCTCCGGTTACATTTATTTATTCGCCCGCGGAACTTGATATGTATTTCATGTTTAACCAAAGCGAGACGTTTTTCCGTATTTTCTGTACAAAGCATGTCGCTTTAATCGCTCAAAGGGATCTTGGAGAAGCTTTGCTAATTGCATTCTTTTTAATTAAACTTCATCATGGATAATATATTCGATTCTTTTTTATGCATTAATTCTTTTGGTGGCGATGAAAAGAACACTGTTTCATTGCATATTGTAGATCCAGTAATCCTGGTGGCATAGCCCTTACACAAAAAGTCTTATTGTGTCAGGGGGTTTATACACCAACGTTGAATAAGCGATTGTATAGGTTTGGAAAACGATGGAATTTGCCCATACAAAAACAAGTATTATGGGCTTTCATTGATTATCAGGCGATTCTGTCGTGCCTTGTTAATACATTCTCTTGACACAAAGGAGCTAAACTGGATTATTGGTTATAAGTGTACTACATTTATAATATCATTGGTGTATATGTTGATGATTTGAGCCTGCTACACGTTGTTCGCTCAGTAACTCATTATACAATCAGAAAGCACTTTCAAATTTTAGGGACTACATATGGGCAGAGGGGTACTATCATCACCTGTGCATATGAAAAATACCATGGCAGGGTCGCCCGCTTTAATGCAAAAATAGTAAAATGAAATGAAATGAAAGAAAATGAAAACAAAATTTGAAAAAAAAAAATGAAGCGACATAAGATAAAATAAAATAAAATAAAATAGAATAAAATAAAAAAAAAAAAATGAAAATAAATGAAAATAAAATTAAATGAAGTGATAAAATAAAATAGAATAAAAGGCATTTTGGCAAAAAGGTGCTTTAATGAAGGGCATATTGGTGAAAAGTCGCACACATTCAGAGCTACAGATATCCTGTGCAGTCTTTCTGCCATTTTTTCCTAGCAAGACACAGCTTTAGTGAAACGATCAAATGTTTATGAACGGGAATGAACATTGTCACGTATGCCTAAAAGGAAGAACCGTTTCGTTATGTTGACTGATATGAAAAAAACACACTGTTTTGAATTCGACATGTTAAACAGATCGTATGCAAATTCAGTAATATATGTGTGTGTGTGCATACAGCAGAATTTCCAATAGGAGAGGTCAACACAAGCAATGTGTGTATTCGGTTGGACACACAATCCAAAACACAAAACTCTTGTGGGCCAGAGGTCTGTATTCCCATTAGTTTCTATGCTAAAGTAACTTAATTAAATTTGCAGTTATTACAGAATATAATTTTCAGGATATTTTTCCTATACATGTAAATTTACCATAGTAAATTTGGTATCTCTACAGAGACCAGTTTTAAAAGCTTTTAATGTTTAAATTCCAATGGTAAGTAATCGGAATACACAATTCTAGCCCTCCTGACGGACGGAAGAGACCTCGACAGGGTACATGTAGGAAGCTTTCATTCTTGTTCTTCTCTGTATTTAGACTGCCTCCATGAAGATTCTATTTCTGCATTAGAACCGGCAATTTACTATCCAGTTTCATCCATCGTAATTAAATTATATCTATTAAGACCACATTTTCAGTCCCTTTCCTGAGGCTTACATATTTTCATGTTTGTTGTGGAATACTAATTTCCTATACCATATGCATCATTCCATGTGTTAACATATAGTTTGGAAACACATCTTTCGATCAGATGGTATTAACGTGAACATAGAGTTGGACACCAAGTCCGCAACCTCTTCGACGCACTCAGGGTACAATATGTCGACCTGGATCATTCTGAGCTTCTCCGGACCTGGTCATGCAGGTCCATGAATCAAATTTTTTTTTTACTTCACCCCCCCCCCCACAAGAAATTTGAATGTGGAATCATGACGGTATACCTCACGTAAGCACAACGTTGGTTTTGATGAGCAATGTCATGTTTCATGTTTTGTGACCACCAAACGGCCTGTGTCATTCATAGTTGGTGGAGGGTCTTATCAACCACTGGCAGTCCCGCCAGCGCCGAGTGTGAGAGTAAAAGGGTCAAATTAATGCTTACCTTACACTAGCCTGATGAAGGCAGGCAATGAAAAAAACGAGGACTTCGAGCTGGGCATGCTGCCACTGGGACAAAACCTACCAGGAACATTAAGAAGAATATACAATTTTCAATTCAGTTTATGCCAGACATAGCTAGTGCAGATAAATCCAATTCTGACACTGCTAGAGTTAAACAAGGAAGGGACGCTGTTGGATCTGCGATATATCAGAAGCACACAGTTAGCAAGCTTTAGTCAACACCCAACTTGCATTATTAACTTTTGCGATGTGTACTTTCCCAACATCCTTAACCTACGGTGACCAAACAGCAGCATCGAAATGATATCCTCCTCTCCCTCGGGCATAATTAATATTTCCATGAAAACCAATATGGCGAAATGCAACAAAGCTGTCTTTGAGAAGCGCGTAGTGTACACATTGAAATTTTAAAACAAATAGCCTCCTGTTTGAAATATACCCGCCAACTGACACCAATGCTCCCTTGGACAAATCTTCACAGGTGAATTATGGGATTGCCGGCGGGTAGGCACGCTATTTCTGCCACTGATGTGCAAGAACACCAGTCTCATCTGTGTTGATACATTGTTTGAGTTTCTGTAATAAATAGTCAAAGATATGTGGTATTAGGTGAAGTGTAAAGTTTGCAGACGCCTTCAAAAGATTCTATCATTTTCCCAACAGAGTAAATATTTTCACAGCAAAGAAAAGTGCGCGCAATTAGGATATTACTGACGATAACTTCGGGGACAATACGAACCCCAAAATTCGAGACGGTCGCTTCTCTGTCAACTTGACATATGCACAAAGGAAATGAACGTTAGAATTTGCTGTTTGCACGCTGGATTAAGTACATTTGAGGGCGCACATTTTGTTGCGAATCACTAGGGTAATTTTCCCCAATTTTCCGCTCTGTGGGTCGGGAAATTACCGCAGGACCGAGTCATGTTTTGTTATGTTTCTCCGTGTGTAAAAGTGGTCAGCATCCTTTGAAAGTATCGTGTATTTTAGAGCATCCTTGCAAAATAATTTTGCATGTGTTTTGATGGCAAACAATTTTGATTTGAGAGCAAATGAATTCTGGACAAATTGACATGACACCCTTCTGCTTGGATAACCCCCTCCTGCGCTGAGGCCATCCAAGTAAATATCGAGAGGCAAAAAGCACATGAAAACACCGGTGTCGCATTTATAGGTTACCATTATAGAAAATTCTTGGATACATTGCTCTCCTCTCAGACACGTGTCGGACTCGGCTTTTGTGGAATTTTTGTCTCAAAACAAAGTTTCTGTCCAAGTTTATAGGATAACATAAATAACATGAAAATATTTATGTTAAGTATAGGGAACGACAGAATGCTTTTCTTTAACTTTTAAATGATAGATGTTTTGAGGTTTCAAAATGATTATTTTCAAACATCGGATCGTAAGTTTTGTTTCTGTGATGCACGTGTATACCGATGGATGGGTGGGCAGACGTTTCAAAGTACTTATTTTAAAATATTCAATTGTCAGTTTCATGTTTCCATGGTGTCCCCTTATAAATTGTCAGTCAAGGTCATGTTTAGCATAATAAATGTATGACGAAAAGTGTAAATTTCATCCTGGGCGAAGTTTTATGGGAAACCGGGACGTTATGGTTTGTATGCATGACACTTATAATAATGGTGACAAAAGTCATTTTATTGCTCAAATCGCTCGTCAATTTGCTGTGAACACTTATTCAGTCGTGCCGTGTGGTACACAGGCATCACAAATTAAATTGAACAGTAACAAGTATACATCATTCCCATATAGATTCCGTTTGATAAAATTCTGCCGTTTGTTCATATATCAAAATATGTATCAATCAATTTTGTGAAAATATTCACATGTTCAGTTCTGATATCAACAATATAAAGTGGAATCTGCATATTGAGACCACTCAAGGCACTGAAAATGTGGTCTTGATAGAGGAGTGGTCTTAATGGACGATATCATTTTATTAAGGATAAACAAAAAAGAGTCTGTAAATTGGTTTTAATAAAGAAATGGTCTCTTCACGGAGGTGGTCTAATTGGAGATTCCACGGTGCGTAGAAATATATATATATGTATATATATATGTATATATATATATATGTGTTTTTATTATTTCCATAAACAATTTTTTACATGCGTACACACAAACATACAAGCATACATACATACATACATACATACATACATACATACATACATATATACATTTATTTAGGTGGAAAGACTAGGATTCTCTGGTGCTTGCTGTGGGACAACGCTGTGTATGCAAAGCGCTTTCAGGTTGTAAAGCTAGTTGATTTAACGCTTCCTTTGATCAGAGAGAGACAGAGAGAGACCCTTCCATACAAATGTTTACAACTTGAGTAATGAAATTATATATATATATATATATATATATATATATATATATATATATATATATATATATATATATGTATATTGTATTTGTGTCTTTTTGTCCAGAACCACTTCCTAGTATAATCTTTACCTTATTCCGCAGTCCGAACTCTTTACTCTCCATAAGCTCTCCAGGCGGCCAGGAATCTCTCTGTTTCCAGTTATAATATACCGTCTTTTTCATTTTCCCAGTCCAAATCAGTCACCCTGAGGTTCTCCTTTGTTATCGGTGGGTTTGTGTGCGTGTGTGTGTGTGTGTGTGTGTGTTTTAATCAAATTCCAAAAATGGACAATTTCTGTACAAAAATTGAGGAAAGAGTAAACTGGCGAAGAATAAACAATGTGGTCAAAGACATCTGCAGTCTGTGCATGCCTATATTGTTCATTGCTTGTCGTATTGATATAATTGTCAACTGGAATCTATTTTATACAGATGTATGCCCCACACAGATACGCTTATGATATACTTACTACCCCCAAATTCTGGAAAAGATAATTTGTAAGACTTCTCTGTGTCATTATCATTTTGTTTGGGCAATATGAACAAAAACAAAAGCAAAACAAAGACACCCCCCACGAAAACCCCCCCTCAACACCCCCCCCCCCCACGGTACGGGCAGATTCATTTGCGTACATCTGGTTTCTTGTCGGATGAACGTATATTTATGCCCCACACTCCTGTCCCCGCCTTTGCCCCCCTCACTTTTTACCAAACACACTCCCAGACACATTTTGAGATGTGGAGTAACGACTTTTCCTCGGAGCACACAGAGGTAAGCTCTTCACAAGGAACATAATTGTTTGTAGTCCCTTCTACGGATTGTTTCTAACGTTTGAAAGTTCGTTAGTGTCAAGTCACTTCCGACAGTGGAAGATTGGTAGAAAAATGCACTCTCCATTGCAACCTTATATACAGTTGCGCTGAGACCACTACAGTCTAGCTCATCAACTTTTGTTCCCAGAAACAAATCCTTGCTGTCATTTTCAGAATGGCATTCAGTATTGTGTGTCCCAGAGAGAGAGAGAGAGAGAGAGAGAGAGAGAGAGAGAGAGAGAGAGAGAGAGAGAGAGAGAGAGAGAGAGAGAGAGAGAGAGAGAGAGAGAGAGAGAGAGAGAGAGAGAGAGAGAGAGAGAGAGAGAGAGAGAGAGAGAGAGAGAGAATACTGATCAAAAGTGAACACTTCTATGATATTATAAGATATAAAAGCCATCCATCAGCCGTTAAAAATGCTGATGTCTTTTAACGGGGTTTCCCGTCGGTCTTCGGTCCGTTTGATTGTTCTTGATGTGACCGCCAGATCTGCGTAGTGTGTTACAAGTTTGTTCTTTACCTTTGGAGAAAGTGATATTGTTCCATTGGAGACATGCTATACACATAGAACATGGAAACCATTGTTCTTTCGCATACAAGCAGCCAACATCATCAGTGGGACAGTCCCTAAAATTATCTGAACATTTGGCCAATTTACGGCGAGTGTCCCTCGTCAAAATTGAGAATTTGCTGATATATTCTTTATTGAATATCTTGTGTCCCCGATGGTCTTGACCACTTATCCCTGAAATTATACGTTGAAAAACTGGCCAGACTGCGAATAGTTAATCGATCGCGTCAATTATTTTTGAACACCAGGTGGCGCTATATTACGATACGCGCCCGCTCAGTGCTACGTTGCATTGTTTCTTTTTCGTAAACATTTCCTTGCACTACCAACGCCTGAAATAAGACACAGACGATTTTCTTATAATAGGACTATTCTCGCGAGAAACAGCTTATAAAAAGTTGCACTAGCATGCCGTTTTAGTGCTAACTTTTGCAAGTACTTTTATGATCTATCTATCTATCTAGCTATCTAGCTATCTACGTGTGTGTCAGTGTCTGTATGTTTACACCTAGCCTATATTAATGCATATATGCATGTAAACATTTATAACAATACCGCCCATTTGGGAAAGTGCAAGTTAGCTAACGGCGTTTCTTTTCTACAAAGTTGGACGGCTAAGTAGGCAAACGATATAAGTTATGATCGACCATATCTACCATAAACCACAAACGACCAGAATCATTGGAGCAGTAACTTACAAACTCTCCCGTCTTGATGGAGTATCCACATGGTTTTTGAATGCAAGAATAATTTTGTAAGTCGTGTAACTTATACGGTTCGTTCTATGTTAGACTACATGCTTACCGGTGTACAAATTAAGTTTGTTGTATTATATTCATTTTCTGGATATGACATCGTTGAACAAAACGCCATACCGCATCAACATGTGTAGTCTAATCATAATGTGCACGTCTGATGGCGCAGAAATACCACCTAAATGCTTCTAATTTTGACCGTCAGGTGTAGCCACGTGCTGGTTCTCAGTCAATATTATAAACCCTCTATCGGTAAAGTAAGTCATTAAAATATTCCTTCCACAACCCTCCGTAGTAACGAAGGTAAAATTTTCATCACAGAATTTGCAGGACAATGAAATTCGAAACCATTTAAAACTGATGTTTTAATGTCCAGGTTTTGTGAGTTATGTTGAAGAACCAACCTAAGTAGATGGGCTTCAGAATATTTCCCTCGCCTTAGGGCCCGATGCCTGGCTCATTCCTCCATGTGGGAACACCCAATAGTTGACTAAAAATCATACAGAAATAAATAAATTCACAAGGTAAAATTTGATATGCACTTATGTGGCTATGGGTTGTTCATTTTAGATAGGAGGCAAATTTATACCGCAAATGGCGATGCGATATTTCAGTGTCTCTTTTGAATTCTCATAAGAATAAAAGCTTTAATTTCGGGACATCGGCGGGGGTCCAGATCAAGTCATTTCCGCGAAGTATAAATTCTTCGATTTCCTACTTTGCTGAACTCTTAAAAAACAAAACAAACAAAAATGACTTAGATCAATATTTAGAGCAAGATTAAATAATATGGAGTAAAGGAAATGAGGATCCTATGATTGGAAAATAATCCTTTTATTTAAATTCCTAAGAGATCAGCCTTTCCGCAGAGCTCACGACGCCCTTCCTTGATATGTGTAGACAATAATTCAACAAAATATCAAGTATTAAAGTCATTTTGGAGACCAGGTTTTGATTACAAGCATGTCTTTGGATACATTTATAGAATGGCCACAGTTTCATGGCAGAGTACTTGTATTTTCATTTTCTGAGTATATCGAAAAATAGTATCTCATCACATATGCGTATTCTTTTTATGTGCATATATGTCGACTTGAAGTAAAGATTACTGGAATAAAAGCGAGACGCTTTGCACATGAATTAATCTTGGATTACAGAAAGCCAGTATCACTATAACATACAAATAACCATATATGGTAGTAAGTAGAAAAAAATAACCGAACACCCTCAACCCCCACCTCACAGGTATGTTTCAAACATATTAAATACCATGCCATACCTTACATCGTAAAGAGAAAAAAAATCCTGGATGCTCAAGCTATTAACTTTTTAAAAAATATTATTTATCATTAATTATTATTCATATTTGGATTTATCCCTTAGATGCATGGTGCTAGTGCTATGATGCACTCCAGCAATTTTTCTTCTTGTCTTTTTTCCTATAGGGGCTACTTTCTTTTTGGCACCAAATCAACGAAATAGGCAGTCCTTTATTACGCGGTCTGGTAGACATATTGAGAATAGTGATAATAAAGTGAAGGTGATGCGAAGGGTCCTTTTTGGTCAGTAACCCCATAAATTACAGAAAATAAAAATGGCCATTTCAAGGTAACGTGAAGCACATTTCGAAACATTTGGTCATGCTTTGTGTGTGTGTGTGTGGAAATATTTGTTATCATGCCACCAAAGTAGGAAGTTCCAGCCGTAACACCTCTCAAAGAAATTATTGACAACGTGTTAAACATGAGCAAGACATGGAGGGAACTGGATTATGTGGACCTCTGAATCCAGATAAAAAACTAGAAAAGATTTGATTCAAAGCAAATCTGTCTGTGTGCCTTAAAAAGTTGTTAATATTAAATGCTACAACTTTTATCCTTTGGTACTCTACATTACATTAAGCTAATAGCTGGGTGCAAATTTCAAAGTCCCAATGACTTTGACCTTTGACCTTTGAAAGTCACATGTAAATTGCACACTGTTACAATACCCACAATTTAAGCCCAACATGAACCAAATCGGATGAAAATTGACCAAGTTATGGCAAGATGAAACTTTCAAAGGGCCAAAAGACCTTGACCTTTGCCCTTTTGAGGTTATACGTTCTTATAAAAATGTGCAGTGTTGCAATACCTACAATTTGAGTCCAGCATGATTAGAATTGGATGGAAATTGGCCAAGTTATGACTCGATGAAACTTTCAAAGGTCTAAATGACCTTGATCTTTGACAATAAGAGGTCACATGTAAGTTTAAAAATTTGTGTTGTTACATTAGCTACAATTTGAGCCCAACATGTAAAAAAGTGGATAAAAATTGACCAAGTTATGGTTAGAAGAAAGCCACCATCAAAAGTGGCCTTCGACCTTGAAATGACCTTTGACCTTGTGATGAGCTCAATTTGAAGTGAACTTTGACCTCAAAAACGACATAAAGGTTTAAAATTGACCTTTGACCTTGACATGATGGTGACATTCGAGATGACCTTTACCTAGCTATGATCGAACTTCTATACACTTGGAACCACATCTACTACAGTATATAAGATATTGAAGATTAAAACTTTAATTAGCCCTCATTTGCATAATTTTGAAAAGCATCACCTCTCATTATAAAATGGCCAGACTTCATCTATAGAAGTATATTGTGCCAAGTTTGGAGTTTCTACGTGTATTACTTTTCAAATGAAATGTCGGACAAATTTGCCTGTAAAGAAACAAAGAAAGAAAAAATTAACTAACAACTTTGAAATTAATCAAAGCCGTTTATTAGCATAACTTGAAATTGTACAACTTATGTACTGTCCATTATATTGGCAGGTATCACAAACCTATATATGCACATTGAATTTTTGAGTATCTGCAATAGTTTGGAAGATATGGAGCTTCTAAAATTTTACTTGCCCCTAATTTGCATACTTTTAAACATCAAGATTATTCCAATCGAGGCACAATTTCACTGGTTGGGTCAGTCACCATAGCAAGTTTTGTGGTTTTCGGAAAAATAGTACTTGAACAAATCTCCAGACCAACTTGGTCGTGAAGAAGAAAGAAAAGAAACAAAAGAAAGAAAATTCCAGTGTTTACCTATGCAGTGAAACCTCTCTACAGTGGGCATCCAAGGGACCAGAGAAAAGTATCTTACTTTTGAGAGGGTCAGCCCTTCTGGGCAATATGCATGGGTATATGTGCATGTACATGTCCATGTACATGTACATTATTCATACATGCACATATACATGTACAGTGTATACATATCATAATTCAAGGGGATGTGTTACATGCAATACAAAATTGTCTTTCTTCCTTTATTTACACAAACCAATTCAAACAGAAGCTGCCAAGAAACTACATGTACATGTACCTGTGAACCAAGACCAGCACTAGACTGTCTCAGTATTGGCTATGAAGAACAGGCTTTTTCTCACTAGTTACAAAAAAACCCCAAAGACATGAAAGTGTCCACTGAGATGTCACAAATCCACACACTGTTTCAAAATTCACAAAGTTGTGAAAACAGTCATTGAGGACTGGAAGACCACACTTTGATGAGTCTGGTCAAATAGTCTATTTTTAACAAAAGGTACACCCAGGTGCCTTTTGCCTAGAAGTCCAGAGCCTTTGTTCCCTTTGGACTGATAAGCTCAGCAGACTGACATAGCCTCAGGTAAAAACAGACCAGCTAGAACACCAGTCTCAGTCATGGTGCACTAACAGCTCTGTGCAGCACTAGTGGGAACTATAACCTGCCTGATACATATGGCACAATCGAGCAGATCTGTTCTTGCATGAACAGAAAAAGATTCTCTGCATTTTATTGACAGAGTCATTAAACAGTTGTTGGGAGTCCCCCCCCCCTCCCCCGCTTTTGCTACAGCCCCAAACCTTCCAAAACATACACCTATCATTCATGGCTATAAGGCTGCATTTGAGACAGGTTCAACCTAATTAATTATGGATGCAAAATGGTTGCCTAGCACCATGGAGGACAAGCAATAGGTCATACAACAAGCAGTTGAAGGCTTGCATGTGGATTGTAGAGAAATTCGATGAATTTAGCATCATTAAAATTCCCAAGTTTTGTTTGTATGCTATTGGATCTGCCAGTTGTCTCAAACCTACAAGTGTAAGTTAGAACCTTGTGTCTATCCATAATATTTTTGAAGATATAGAGCTTTTAAAACTTTAATTGCTCCTCATTTGCACAATTTTTAAAACTTATGACTATTCCAAACCAGGTGCCCAATTTCATTGGTAGGTCAGTCACCATGGCAAACTTTGTGGTATTGGGAATAATATTGTCTGAGAAAAACTCCAGACAAATTTGGGTGCCGTGGAAAGAAAGAAAGTAATAAAGAACACAAGGAAAAACAGTATGTCTGGGTTGGCACCCATACATAACGAAGAAGATATGTTCTTTATGTCTGAGCTGGCACCCTGACATAAACAACAGCCACTGACAAACCTAGCTGAGCTGTCAATCTGTGACTCTCAGATCACGGACCAACGGTCTGATGTATTTGCGACCTGTACAAGCCCAGATGTACCTGGATTTTGAATTTGTCTGCTTGTGCTAGTTGTGCCAATTTTCAAAGTCTTTGTCGTACAACGACTGCCCCTGACAAAGCACCATGGCGATAAAAATTAAGTATTTTTACAATCATGTGTTCATTTGCATTCTGTAATTTAAGTGTGTGTGTGTCAACACACACTTTTATTTCTTTCTTTCTTTCTTTCTTTCTTTCTTTCTTTCTTTCTCTATCTCTCTCTTTCTTTCTTTCTTCTTTACCAGCAAATTTGTCCTCCCCTTTATCGGACACTATTATACATAGAAACTCCAAACTTGGCATGATTGTACGACCATACAAGGAGTTCGACCATCTATACAGAGGAATGAAGGTCTTTAAAATTAGGCAAATTAGGGGCATTTGAGATTTTAAATCTTGAATATCTTCAAAACTATTATAGATAGAGATGTCATTCCAACTTCTACTACGGGGTTATTGACCGTTGAGCATCTAATGAATTCAAATCAAAAGTTGTATCAATTTAAATTATGCTAATTAGCACCATTTAAAATTTTAACACTTGAATATCTTCAAATCTATTGTAGATAGAGATATCATTTCCACTTCTACTAGCGGGTTGTTGACCATTGCACTTGTAATGAATCCAAAATAAAAGTTGTAGCAATTTAAATCATGCTAATTAGCAGTATTCGAAATTTTCAATCTTGAATATCTTCAACACTATAATAGACAGAGATGTCATTCCAACTTCTACTAGGGGGTAGTTGACCATTGGGCACCTAATGAACTAAAACTAAAAGTTGTAGCAAATTAAATTGTGCTAAATAGCACCATTGGAAATTTTTAAATCTTAAATAACCTAACACTAAAATAGATAGAGATGCCATTCCAACTTCTGCTGCTGTGTTATCGACTAGTTGTACATTGCCATACCAATATGCTTTGAAGACACACACACTGATTTGCTATGCAGCAAATCATCTTTCCTAGTTCCGTGACTGCTCCCGATTGGGCGCCATGACATGTTTCCAACTTGACTACTCCGATATGCTAGCCTTCATTTGCAGGTTCATGTGGTTCAACTATTCCGAAAATATCACACTAAATCTATGCTATAATCTAACAGTATCATTTCTGTTATGTTTATACCCTTTCTTTTTTTCTTTTTCAAAGTTTCATATGTTCATTCAGATGGACTGGTTGTTGGTAGACTGCTATGTCACCCAGGCATAGGCTCCGCCTCAGAGTAACTTTCATGCCAGGCCATAGCTCATGCCAAACATTCATTGTTATTTTTATTTTGTGAATCAATTTTCATTCTCTGTTTTATGTTTTCCATCCTTTCCTATGTTGTGGTAAATCAAGGTATTATATTTGAAATGTTGGAGGCTGGCCTTGGATTTTATTCACTATTAGTTTGTATTTTGACAGACGAGAGTTATAAGTATGAAGTTTTACCAAATAGATTTTATCTGATACAAGGAATGAGATTCGACGTATCTTTGTGCGGCCTCCTTGTACCAGTACGGATTACTTCAATGCCAATGTTCTATATTGTCTACTACTGCTTGCTTCAGTTACAAGTGACTTTCTTTATATACTATCTGCAATTTGTTATATGGCAAACATATGCGTTTTCTGAGTTACACGCAGTATGTTTTTGTGTCGGAGCATTCTCCACACATATTCCATTGGTCATAATAAATTACATCTATATGCTTATTGTGAATTGTGCATCAACGTGTACAGTTTATGTTGTATCTTCCTATAGATTACCGTATTCCAAATATTTCCTGACAGTTGAAATTCTGTATCTTTACATATTGTGCTTTGATTTATTTTGGATACAGAAATTCCACATAACATCAGAGTTTTGTAGCCGTGTAGTCACAGTATGTTATGGAACAATCTTATGGTGTCTACGCAAAGTATTCTTAACCGAGACGCTTGGCGCTCTTTCTGTAGCAGATACATACTCTGTTGATACAGATAAGTTACTACTGATTTTGTAGATTGTATTTTTTGTGGTCTTACCTTGTATCTTATTATAAATTCAATTTCTTAATTCAGTAGTCAGAAATTGTTAACCTATTATGTTTTTAGAACGATTTTGGATGGACAAAACATGAATTGTGAATTTCTTCTTATTTCCATCCTTATCTTGATACCACTAGCAGGTGAAATCGGTGTGAACCCATACCCCTTTACTGCTTCTTGCAATGTCTCAATTTGTCAAGCTAATGTTAAGAGCCTATCCGAAGACAAGTTGAGACAAATCCGAGTAGAAATTGCACCTGATTTTGATTTAATAACTTTATCAGAAACCTTTCTAAATCAAAAGGCTTCTCCTGAAAATTTACACTTAAATGGCTATTATGACCGATTCCGCCGTGACCGTGCAGCCTTTGGTGGCGGAATCCCTATTTATGTATCCACTCTTTTCAAGTAACTCGTCGTTGCGACCTGGAGATTGCTGATATTGAAATTCTTTGGTGTGAAATTAGGTCACATGATAACAGATTTCTTTTCGGCATTGTTTATAGTCCACCGAATTAAACAGTATCTTTTTGGGACAAATTACAGGCAGGTACTCAATACACACAGTATCATACTGTCTGGCGACCTAAAATGCCGATTTCAGCACCTGTTCAGACACCAACTTTCTCACTTTGCCTCAACAAATTTCCTCAATTTACATGTAAATGAGCCACTTTGTATTACTTCCCACTCTGCCACATGTCTCGGACCAAATTATTTCAAATGTACCTAATTTCATTTATGATACTTAAGGTTCAAGAACTGCCTAAAAGAGGGCACTGCAGTCAGTGGAGGGCTAGAGTTGTGTATTCCCATTAATTTACATTGTAGTTTGCAACTTAACTTGAAAACTACTGCACATACAAACACCAAATTTCATGGAGTAAATTTTGATGCATAACTATATACCTCACAGAAATCATATAACCACAGCTACGTAAGCGACTAGTTTGTTCAAGGTTGCTTTAACATACAAACTAATGCGAATACGCAGCCCTGGCCCTCCAAATTTTTGTTTATTTAGTTGTGTATTGGGGCGAATACTCACCTTAGAGCTAATTCTAACCTTTCCCGTTGCGATCATTGTGTTGTTGGTGCTAAGGTATGGTTCAGTTATCTCTGCTTGGTGAGTATGTATGTGTGCAGCTCCAACCTTGATGGATTCACCATTGCAATTTTAAGGAACACATATGGGTGTTGAGTATTAAATCAATTGCTTTTATACAACTATACCCTCTATACCAACAAGGAGCAAATCTGTCATAGCAAATCTTTCTGGGTGCCTTCAAAATGAGAACAGTTTGAAATGCTATACTTTGCCATTGTTCAACACAATCGAAATTTTGTGTGTGAGCCTAATTTGTATAAATTAAAATGCTACAAATTTGGTTCTTGGTTTATTAGATGCGGCTTTGTCACAAACTTACAAATTGAAGATGCAATGGTACCTGTATGTAGAAATAGTTTTGATTTTATTCAAGATTTACATTTTGTGTATCCACCAAATTTGCAAAAATCAAAATTCTACAACTTCGGCAAATGGTTCATTAGATACGGCTATGTAACAAACCTACAAATTGAGAATGGAATGGCACCTCTATGTAAAATAGTTTTGAAGTTGTTTAAGATTTAAATTTTGTGAATTCACCTAATGTGCATCAATCAAAATTTTACAGTTTTGTTTCATTGGATGCATCTATGTTACAAATCTTTAAATTGGAGTTGAGATGGCACCTCTATCTAAAATAGTTTTGAAGTTATTCAAACAGATTTAAATTTTGTGTATTCACCTAATTTGCATAAATTAGAATTGTACAACTTTCATTTATGGTTCATTGGATGTGTCTATGTTACAAACCTTTAAAAAGAAGGTGGGATGACACCTCTATCTATTCTAGTTTTCAAGCTATTCTTGATTAAAATTTTGCATATTCACTTAATTTGGATGAATCAAAATCCTACAACTTTGGTTCATAGTTCATTGAATGCGCCTTTGCCACCAACCTATAATTTTAAGTTGGAACAGCATCTCTATTTATTATAGTTTTGGAGATATTCAACTTTAAAATTTTTTAATGCCCTTTATAAGCATCATTCTAAATTCTACAATTTTACTTTACTGTCTATTTTATTGGCAGGTGTCACACAGCTTTACATGCACATTGAAATTTGGAGTCTATCTGCAATAGTTTGGAAGATATGGACCTTTTAAATTGCCCCTCATTTGCATAATTTTTAACAACACGACTATTCCAAACCAGGTGCACAATTTCACTGGTAGGTCAGTCACAATGGCAAGTTTGGTGGTTTTGGGCATTATAGTCTCTGCGAAAAAAATGCGGACAAATTTGGGTGCCAAGGAAAGAAAGAAAGAAAGAAAGAAACCAGAAATATTTGCTTCACAGCAAATCTGTCTGGGTGCCTTCAAAATGAGAACAGTTTGAAAAGCTACACTTTGGCATTGTTCAACATAATCTAAACTTTGTGCGTTACGCCAATTTGCATAAATTAGAATCCTACAACTTTCGTTCTTGGTTCATTAGATGTGGCCATGCCACAAACGTATACAGTGAAGTTTGAATGACACTACTATCTTTAATAGTTTCAAAGCTATTCAAGACTTTGTGTATATGCCCAATTTGCAAAAATTAAAAGCCTACAACTTTGGTTTATGGGTCATTGGATGCGGCTGTGTCATATATCCACCAATTGAAGTTCGAATGGCAATTCTATGTATAATAGTTTTGAAGTAATTTAAGATTTAAAGTTCTTGTATTAATCTTATTTGCATATATTAGAATTGTACAATTTTGGAAGATGGTTAATTGGATGCGGCTTTGCCACAAACCTATAAATTGAAGTTGAAATGGCATGTCTATCTATAAAAGTTTTGGAGATATTTAATTTTTTAATTTTCAATGCCCCTCGTTAGCATAAGTTTAAATTCTACAACTTTCATTTACTGTCTGTTATATAGGCAGGTGTCACAAACCTATATGTGCCCTTTACAATTTTGTGTCTATCTGCAGTATTGGAAGATATGGAGCTTTTAATTTTAGAAAGGCCCTAATTTGCATAATTTTAAACATGTCAATTATTCCAAATCAGAGAGTCAACTTCCCTACTAGCTCTGTGGCCATGCCAAGTTTAAACATTTCAGCTTGCACGGTGTCTGAGAAAACCTCCGGACAAATTATGTAGCGGAAAGAAGAAGAACTAGAAAAGACGATTTGCTGCGTAGCAAATCAGTGTGTGTGTCTTCGAAGCATATTGGTACAGCAATGTACCACCAGTCCATAACACAGGAGTAGAAGTTGAAATGGCACTTCTATTTATTATAGCTTTGAAGTTATTTAAGGTTTAAAATTTCTAATATATATATATATCTTTATTTTCGTACTCGTTGTACACAGTTCAAGCAGGTTGTAACTTAAGCATTAGAAAAAAGTAAATAAACAAAGTTATCTGGTACATAAATACTCAATAAGGTCATCAATTTCAGTATGACACAATATTGCACTAAGTCGCCCGTCACGAGTGTCACAGAGCTCACGTAGGAGGGACGCCTTAGTTTGGTCACAGGGGTTCACTGACTGGGTATGACTGATGATCATGGCATTAATTCGCTCGAAGGAGCTGCAATTTACAGACAGATACCTGTCCATCTTGTATTTGGCTTGTAGAGCATTAAGTGATTTGCCAGTAGCTGAGCGGTTTCCAGCCAAAGTCAGTCGGGCACATAAATTTACAACTTCATTTTGGCTATTAAGTATACTATGTACGAATTTAAAGAATCGCTTGTGCAATTGGATTTCAATAGACAAGTCACCTAAAATTAAGGGCAGTAAATTGCAGTGTGTCATGTGCAGCAAGCCGCCAAATGAGACGTATAGCTTTCCTCCATGCTACAAAGATTTTGTCTATTTCCCTGTTAGAAAAATCGCACAACTGAGACCCATAAAATGACATACAATTCGATTTGAAAAGATTGTACCTGGAGAAAGCAAATATGTTATCGAACTGAGCTATGAGTAAGTTTACCTCACATAAAATTTGCTGATGCATCGATGAACGTTACTTCTAGTGGAATTTGGACCAATTAGATGACCAAAATGAATGAATTCCTGAACTTTCTCAATGAGTTCACCGCCCAAAGATAGTGAGTCACATGGTTCAGTTGAGGAATATGACATCCACTTGCTTTTGTTGGAGTTAAATACCACATTAAACTCTTTAGCAAAATTAGCACAGATATCCAATAACTTACGAAGGGCACATAGTAGGGGATAATAAGACCAGATCATCTGCAAAATAACTCATTGATATATTCGCGAAACAATATAGGAGATAACACACCTCCTTGTTTGACCCCATTTGTGCATGAAAAAGCATCTGATGCTACATTACACCATACAACACGTACATTTTGTGTAGTATACATATTAAGCAATAGTCAAACATATATAGGAAGTAATTTTCGTTGCAACAGTTATGTAAACAATTTAACATAATGCACTCGGTCAAACGCCTTAGTGGCATCGAGAAAAAACAAATTAATGTTGTTATTATGAGAGGTGTAATAGTTGACACATTCAAGCACTGTATAAGTGCACTGAGTTGGGGAACTGTTGGCTTTAAATCCAAATTGCAGATCAGAAGTGCACAGAGTATCAGAATGATCGTTTAAGATTACCCAGTCAAACAATTTTCCGAGAACACTACTAAACGCAATACTTCGGTAATTGTCAGAATTACTCAGTGCCTTTCTCTTATCCTTTAGTATAGGGTTTAGCAAAGTCTTAGTTAGTCCATCAGGAGCAGTTCCATGCACCAACATAGATGAAAATAGAAGCGAAAGATAGACATTGAGACAGCCAGTACCATTAATGATATGATCTGAATAGCATCCTTGATCTCCGTCATGTTTACCTTTTTTCAACTTACCCAGTCCATTAACTATTTTCTGTACAGATACAGAACATTCAGCATTATGATTAGAAGCAGAGCCAGAAATCAAATCATTAATTTCTTGTTTCAAAATATCCATCTCACGAGTGTCATATGACACACTATTATGCATATCATTGTATTTCTCAGCAAATAGCCGACCAATTTCACCAGGGTCAGTTTCTCCATCTATGACGCCTGACACAGAACCGCCCGTGCTTCTGATGGTTTGACCTGCGACCAAAAGTCCCTTGTTTTGTTATTTAGCATGGAATCCACTAATCTATGAGCACTGCACATATATTTATTTTTCTTAACAAACCAAAGGGCGTAATGGTATTTAGCCCGTGTTTTTTTTCTATTGTTTGCTATAACCGCGACTCGGGGGGAATTGTTGCATTTCCATATGTTTCATTCCTGAAATACCTACCACATTGACATCTTCTACATGATTTGTTATTGAGTCAATTTGTTTGTCCAGTAGCCAATGCTCCTGTAATAAAATGAGATCATTTTGGGTGGCAAGCTTATTTACATATTCCCACCCATACCGACACCATGTCCATGTGAATTGTATGAGACAAATGAAAGACCAACCATTGCAAATGACAGGTAAAGTAAGTGTCTTATTAACATGATGAAAGTCAATCAAGAACCTCGAGAGATGATTAAACAGCTCCTGGGGGAATAAACTTGCGAACTTTCACTCCATTGCGCCACAGACTATCATTTAGGAGTTCTTTAAACTGTGATACAGACACGGTTAGACGGAATGACCTAACTTTGGCACGTTCATTGGATACTCATAGTGCTACTTAGCATAATTTAAATTGCTATAACTTTTGTTTTTAATTCATTAGCTGCGCAATGGTCACCCTCCCCACCCCACCCACCCCCCGCCTCGTAGAAGTTGGTCTGACAACTCTACCTATCATAATGTTGACGATGTTCAAAATTGAAAATTTTGAATACTGCTAATAGGCATAATTTCAAGTGCTACTATTTTTGTTTTAGATTCATTACATGCGCAATGGTCAGTAACCCCCTAGTTGAAGTTAAAAATGACATCTCTGGCACGCAGACATAATTAACATGGCAAAAGAGCTTCAAACTTGCCACATTTGGTTGCATGTCTGGAACTTTTGTTCACTGTCAAACCTACATATGTAAGTTACAACTATGTGTCTGTCTGCAATAGTTTAAAAGATATGGAGCTTTTAAAATTTTAATTTCCCCTAATTTGCATAATTTTAAACATCATGACTATTCCAAACCAGGTGGTCAATTTGACCGGTAGTTGAGTCCCTATAGCAAGTTTACTGATTGTTTGAATAGCAGTGTCCAAGAAAAACATCTGGCAAATCCAATAGCATGCAAAGAAAAGTTGTGGAATTTTAATGTATGCTAAATTCACTGAATTTCCAAACAATAAACACGCATCCAGGGCTTCTGCTGCTTGTTACAAGCTGTACAGCCTTCCATGGTGCTGGGCAACCATTTTGCATTCATAATTAATTAGCTTGAACCTGTCTCACGGCCAGCCTTCTATCCATGCAGATCTGCTTCATGCTGCTGTATGTACCAGGCAGGCTACAGATCCCACAAGTGCTGGACATAGCTGTCAGTGCACCATGACCAAAATGTCGCCTGGTTAGTCTGTGTATGCCTGAGGCTATGAGGGTCCTATGCTTATCAGTCCCATGGGAGCACAGGCATTGGATTTCCAAGTAGAACAAGCCCGAGTGTACTTGACTACCTACATTGCTGTGTTGGCTAGCCCCATCAAAGTATGGTATTCCAGTCCTCAGTGACTGTTTTCCCAACTTTGGCAATTTTGAAACAGTATGTGGATTTTTGTAATATCAGTGGACAGTTTCATGTCTTTGCTTTCTTGTAACCAATGAGATGAAGCCTGTTCTTCATAGCCAAGACAAGGAATACTGAGACAGCATAGTGCTTGTCTCAGTTCACAGGTACATGTTCATGTAGTTTCCTGACAGCGTCTGTTAAAACTTGTTTATGCAATAAAGGAAGAAAGACATATTTGTATTGCATGTATACACATCCCCTTGAATTATAATATGTATACACTGTACAGGTATGTGCATGTATGAACAATGTACACGTACTTGCACATATACTCATCCATACTCCCCACTAGGGCTGACCCTCTCAGGAGTGGGCACTTTTCTCAGGGCCCTAGGGTGCCCGTTGTATAGAGCACTCTCTCTCTCTCTCTCTCTCTCTCATTTTTCTTTCTTCCTTTCTGACCAAATCAGTGCTGAGCTTTTATCTGACGGCACTTTTCCGAAAACTACCAAGCTCCCCATAGTGACTGACCTAACCAGTGGAATTGTATATCTCATTTAGAATAGTCATAATATTTAAAATTAAGGAGCAACTAAAAGCTCCATAAGTACCAAACTATTGAAAATAGACTCAAAATTTCAATGTGCATATAAACGGTTTTGACACCTGCCAATATAATGGACAGTATAAAAGTTGTTGAATTTCAAATTAATCTAATAAGGGGCACTGGAACACTTAAAAGTTGAATATCTCCCAAACTATTATACATAGAGATGACATTCGATCTTAAATCAAAAACACACAAAAGTTTATAAAATAAGAGGAAAAATATGCAGTGCCACCTGGTGAACAAAATGAGACCTACAAGTCCCTAGAGTGTTTTTGTCTGATATCAAAGCATTTGGGTGAGCAGTTTTAGAGAAGACAATTTTATGTGATTTGCCTAAAAAAAGAAAACAATTAATCAAAAATCCAAAAATCACTGGAGCATAACCATTTGAACAAACTTGGTAGAGACCCACCCAAGGTATATTGCCACAAAGTTTGAAGTGAATCTACCCAGTAGTTTTTGTTTAAACATATTTTATTGAACATTACAGTACAAATCATAACAATATTAATTCAAAACAATTGGGAAAGAGGAAAAAATTCTATGTAAAGCCCTCTTGCTGGGAAGGACCCAGTTGCTTTTGAGAAGTTGAAAATGTGAATTGAGGAAGCTGAAGGACAATGGACAGACACGCACTCCCTCACAGGTACTTACTAGTATGTAAATTATGACTTGTGCAGTGAGAGATGGGCTTTTTTGAACTTTGAAGATTTGCATGCTTCAAAGCTGAAACACAAAATGACCAAATCTTTGTACCATGAAGTGCTCCCCAGATGGCACTGATGCTGTCCAGTGTAGACTGTCCAGCTGTCCGTGTGCTCTCCCAGGAGTTGTACTCATGGGGTAATCTCCACAAGTATGGTGGGGATCACCCCATCCTTATAGATACATTTCCCCAATTCTTCTGTCTATCCATATTTTTGATGTATGGACAGGTTATCCATTTTGGGTGTGGGTGGGTTTTTCTTTAATGCTTCCAAATTGAGGTAAAAATGAATGTATACCTGTCCTCTCTGACCATTGCTATTATTGCCATACTGGGGAGCTGGATCTCGAATATTTCCATGCTGGGGAGTAGGACCAGTAACACCTTGTTGCTGTTGTGGCATACGATTACTAAAAATCATCTGCATCATGTAGTGTTGATGGTGGCAATCCTCATGCCTCTGTCTCTCCTTTGATTCAAAAGGCTTTAACTGTAGTTCACAATCTTTCTCCTCTGATTCCACTTTCTTTATTTCAAGATCTACGCGTCACTTCTCAACATCAAGGTGTTTATACTCAATATCTTAATTTGACTTTGTGAACTTTTCCATGATAGTTGAAAGTGATGTTGCCACTTGACTGGTCCTTTGTCTTTTTGGTTTGCTGGCAGAAGATGGCGATTCATTGGAAGCCTTCTTCGTTGATCGAACCTTTGATTCAGATGCATTTTTTTGTGTTTCATTATTGTCCATGTCCTTGTTGGATCTGCCATTTTCCAAGGATTCTTCAGGATTATCTTGTGCGGGTGACAGGCAGCTTTAAAGAGTCTCAAAATCATCAGTGTCCACACAAGATTTTTCTGAAAATGAAAAAAATAAAAATAAAAAAATCCATTTCGATAGAATAATTCTGTCCAGTATTTGTTTCCAAACCCATAAATCTGACAGTGAATTTTTTTATAGCCGGGTATTTGAAGTATTGGATTTTATTGTACCATTGTATCAAAATTACATGTATGAAGCTTCCATACCATGTAATAGGTTCAGCTCTTTCACTGCTCCAAGCGACTTCAGTTGAATTCAGATAAACTGTACCAAAGATAATTTCAGATTCAAATTCTACATGGTAAGACCTTTCATTTTAGTACTAACATGCAAAGTTTAGTTTCAGAAATCATTGTCTCAGTCAACAACTTGCCTCTGCACACTTTGCTGTGTGCTAAGTGTGCCGAGGCAAGCTGTTGACTCAGTCTCAAATTTTGAGTGAAATAATCAGAATTAGTTTATTGGCAACATCATGTCCGTAATTGAAAGAATATTAATTGATATTTAGTAGAATCCTAATATCATGGCAATAACAATAAAAATGATTTTGAAGTCAGTAGTAATTTTTGTAACTATAATTTGGTTTTTTTACACATTAATGCTTATTCCATTGCATCCTTTGCACTGTATACTATACATGACAGTGTAGAGACAATGATTATAGAACTGAATAATATGAAGGACAAGAAAGACAGAGAAAGTGGTATGCCAAAGCACATAAACTCACCTGACAAGTCTCCCAGGCCTTCCTGCTTATGTTTGGGACTTCCAGACCTTTCACTCTGTATGACTTTATGGGGGGATGTTGCAGGTCTTGACCCAAAAATCTGATCCAGTTTGTTATAGAATTTCATCTCTTTTCTGTTTCTTCCTCTTCTTTTCACATGGCTGTCTCTATGGGTCCTGTAGGAGTGTCTTAGTGTTTTCATCCGCTCTTTACATTGGGTTGGACTTCTTTGTACTTCTTTTTCAGCCAGTGAAATTGAAATTTCTCTGTACAATGAGGCCTCACTTGTAGTAGCGCCATCAATTTGTTCTTGTATATCAATGTCACTCCATACAGATATGAGGGCCTCAGTTTCTCTGTCTGTCCATGCTTTGCCAGGTTTTGCTTGACCAGGTGCTTTAGTCTTTCTGCCAGCACGTTTTCTTGGAGTTATATTGAGTGCAATGACCAGGTCTGATCAATAATGTATCAGGTAAAAAAAAACACACACAACACAACACAACCCCCCCCCCCAAAAAAAACAAAACAAAAAAACCCCAGCAAAGCAGTCAGGATTATGTCCAGGAAGTGTTCCAGCTGTAGAAAAAACTTCAACTACTGACAGTGAAACCAATAGTGAAACAGAAACTGAAACTATCACCTGCGCTTGCTGTGTAGAACCTACATGTATCCACTACATGTAGGGCAGCTGTACGTGGTAAATAGAGTTTGCATTTACATGCCACTTTTTAATGGAAAATACCCCCGAAGGGCAAATTTAGAGGGGGGTATTTCAAATTTGATTCCCCAACTCAAGAGGTGGGCAAATTTTAGGAGATTTATCCCCAGGGGTATTTATTCCCCCCCCCACCATTTTCACATAAAACTATTTACCCCCAGGGTAAAAAAAAATAGCCCATTCAATGCAAATACCCCGGGGGCAAATGGTGGCATGTAAACGGGCTTATAATAGAGGAAATATTGACGCAAACTATTTTGTCGTGATGATAGATGGTGCTACAGACTCTGCCACCCTGGAGATGGGAGTTGATCTATGTACACTTCATACAGGACGGAAAACCCAGGAATCTGTTTCTTGGCATCCAGGATGTAAAGTATGCAATGCAGCTGGTTTCTTTCAGACTGTGAAAGATGGTTATATTTGCATTCCCTGTTTAAGGTTTTAGGTTGAGCTGGAGGTGTAATTGTGACATAATTCTGTTGAGGTTTTTAGATTTATCATTTGTTGGACTGGTCTAAAAAATCAGGCTGCTTTAAATGTATAGACTTAGTCCTGCATTTCAATATATATTTTGTAGGTTTGAAATATAAGGGTCAGATTTTTTAACCATTGCCAATGGTCTAATTTCACACCTTGAGCACTTCTAACGTCTACTCTCTTCATTTGCATTAATCAATATTATTTCTTCTTTGTCTCATATCAAGGCAACATATAAGGCTTTCAGAAAAAATATAGTTTTGTATACGTTAACTGACTTTCCTGGGCCCTAGAGGGTCCAAAAGATTAAAACACAGTGAAAATATGGCCTTTCGGCACTATTTTTACCTTTCGTGATACTGTCTCATGCAGTCCAAGCAAAACATACAGAAATATTTTCCTATGTATAGCTCCTGACTGGTCTTAGTCTCAAATCCTTAGAATACTGAACATTTGCTGAGAAAGCCTAGTCACCATAGAGGTCGAAAGTAAAAAAGTCACAAAAACGCACCTCCATGTTGGAAAGGTCCTCCCCCTAACCACAAAATCCAGATTAGCTGGCCGAGGTCTGATATACCGAAATTCCAGGTTCTACTACATTCAAGAATTTTACCAAATATTATAGCCAAAATCCCAGCCGTTATGACATGGTTCTAGTTTATAAAATTTTATACTGGAATATTGTTATTGAGGTTTGCCTTCAGTATCCCTTCACCTAGCAGTCTTGGGTGAGTTGTAGGTGTTTTACTGGCCCAAACACTCGTAAATACAGACAAGCAGTCAGACAGGGTGCTTTTTATGGGTGTTTTGCAGGGTTTACTTGTTTTTGAGCTGAAAATGGATTTTTACGAACCTCAAAACAAAAGGAATTCCCGTAATTGTAACTTGTTATTGGATCCTGGCGTGCCCTCTGTACAAAATGCATGGAACCTGACATCCGGGAACTTAGACCAAAAAGTGTGCAGTTGACATTTTATGATGCAAACTTCAGACAGTAAATAAAACTTGCTAAAAACACTAAAAAGGTGGTAAACTGTCACCAATTTGTGTGTAGTAGCTGTTTGTACCTTGTAAATACACATGGGATAGCAAAGGTTGGCTAAAATGCTTAAAAAATTACTTAATTTTGAGTTTGAAACTGAAGGTATCTTACGTTGGCCCAGTCTATAAACTCAGGCAGTCTATAAACTCATGTTTTTGGCAGAGGAACGACTGTAATGGGAAAAAGAACCTCCAAAATACAAAAGTTGTGCTCAAAATCAGAGCTCCTGTGTCAAGGATACCCACAATATCGGCTCCATACTGTAAGTTTTGTGAAATTAGTACAATGTGTGTGGATTACTGTAGGTTTAGAGCAATATCAGATACTTCTGCTACATATGTATGTCCAAGGTGATGTCAGCTTCAAAATTATCTGAGATCTGAACATGTTATGGTGAGATAATTCGAGGAAATACGTGATTGTGGTACACTGACTTTATGTTTAAAGGCTGAATCCACTTATATTCTATAATTTGAGCTCAAAATATACCAGATTTTTTACTATAATTCTCTGACAAACCACACCTTGAAAGTATTTACCAGTTTTCATTACAGACGTTCGCTCAAGAAAAGAAAATCTAGATCCCCAGTGTGTCAGAGTTGTACGAAATCTGTTTTCAACATTTAAGTGTTAGCTTTTTAGTAGGCCATTATTATCCCTCAGACGGACACACCTGGTTGATCATCTTCCTATAAGAATTATAGAAAAACGTTTCCATTACGAAAGTTTCTTTTCAATAAATTGCTCTTGAATTCATAGCAGTACTTGGGGCTTTGCCAACAAATATTAACAGTAAATGTCCCTTGCCTATGTCCATCATCCTGTGTCAGTGCCAACCTCAAATAGATGTGTTTAATGTTTCATTTCCGTAACGGACGTTCGTTTTTACAAAAGTGAATGTTAGAAATTGAAATTTAACATTAGATGACCACAGCTTGTTATATTTTACACAACACCAAGTAACACAATATTGACACCACATGATGTAACAAGGATGCATGCAAAAGTATGTAATAAAGGGTATCAACCACAGTATAGGTACCTAACTGAAATTCTGCAGGGCTATATTTTACAGGTCTACCACAACATAATTCAGTAGCCTATCTACTACTACTACTACTTCTACTACTACTACTACTACTACTACTACTACTACTACTACTACTACTACTACTACTACTACTACTACTTATGAAAATAGTGATGATGATGATGATATGATGATGATGATGATAATCATAGTAATAACAATAATTAATACTGATGACAATGATAAATTATTACTATAACCAGTAATAATGCATGACCAACAGATTACTCTTATATTGAAGATGTATGGACAGATGACCTTTTGAAAAAGTAAAGGGAGTGAATACAAATAATTAGGTTTTAAGCCAAAATAAACAAAGTTTTCCATAAAATCATGGGTCTGCCATTTCCAAGCTATTTCAAGTTGACAATGTATAAAGCACCTGAGTATGGCTGCATATGCGTACAGTATGCAGCACCAATATGGTATGAATTAAATGAAAATTGGGACAGCATTGTACTTTATTGCCTAAGGGGTCAGTTTTTCCATTACGGAAGTTCACTGATCAGAGAGGGTTGACTTTGACAGCGAATTAAAGCAGAATTACTCAAAGTATCCCAGTATAACTGGGTGCATTGGAAAGCTGGGAACTTGTATTTTTCAGCTGTCAAGGTTGACTTTAACAATTCTAAAATTTTCAATTTTGGCCTCCCTTGACCCCATTGGCGTTGGTTTAAATATCAGATCCATATATTTACCTTGGCAGGCTGACCCAGGGCAGAGATGAAAAATTGTGTTTGTATAGGTTCAATTTGAAATGTCAGTCCCAACTGTTATATCTATGAAACTTGTTAACCTAGGAGGGACTTGATGGGTACCCTACATCCTACGAGCCACAAAACTAAGTTTTTGGACTTACTGTGAATTAGGGTTGGCTTTAATGGTATAGGTGTTCAAATAGTGGAAAAGGTTATCCAAATGCAGCAATTGTTGTGTAAAATATTGCATAAGCTGTTTTTAAGCATATGTACATGTAAACTTTCTATAAATTGAAGTTGTCTAGTTTTTAGGCATGTTCCAAAAAAAAAACTTGCTCAGGACCAAATTCTCCATGAATGTATCAAATATAAAAAGTAAAATAATTATACACATTTGGCAAGTCAAGTCATTTATTTAAATTGAAGATTGAGAACCGGATTGTTTTTGTGTGTGTGTTTTGGCAAAGTGGCTGGTTTTATTCAAAGATTAAAGAAATTGGACTTTGCAACTAGCATTCTTGGAATAAAATCAGTCACTTTGCCGAATGAGAAAAAAAAAAGAGACCTGGTGTATTAACATTCTTCGCATGTTAGATTTTTATCTATTTTCAAGGTGCTTTGCAACAGTTACAAAGTGATAGTTGCTCATTGCAAAGATATCACGAGCCCTGAATGCAGACCACACACGTCAGCTTCTGTGGTTGAGAGGGCCAAACAGATTCTGAAGTTACTGACTGACCACCACAGCTTCCAGGTTGTCTTCATGTATGATGTCCTGGAACATATTGCAGAGCTCTCCCTCAACTTTCAAAAGGATTCTATCACAGTAGGGGAGGCAGTGGAGCACCTGGAGGGAACCTTCCTCAACTTAGAGAATGTGAAACACCACCTTGGACCAAACTAAAAATATGCAATGGAGTCGGCTGACGATGGCAAATATAAAGGTATCCAATTTGCTTACTTTAGTCATACCAGCCTACTGGATGTCCCTAAAGATATATGTGCCAAGTCAAGCAATGCAAGAAATAAGGAAAAAATTCATTTGTGCAAACAGGATACAGGATGTTGAGTCTTCTTTCTAATTGTAAATTAAATAACATGAGTAGTTTGGACAAGTTGAGTTCAAGATTGACCTGAAGGTCAGGCATTTTACTTAGTTTGGATAAGCTCTAGTTCTAACACTGTCAAGGCATATTAGAATGTGATAAGTGAATAAACGTGCACCACTCTGTGAACATTTGTTTGCAACCTTTTAGCTTTTTTGTTTCAAGGTATACATATCGCTATCACATTCTGCCACTGTATTGTACAGATCCCGAGTGAAACTTTTGTATTAACTAAAAAATGACCAAACACAAAACTGTAAATTAAATATTAGTTGTGTTCTCTCCTTTATTTTTTCAAACAAAATCGTCACCCATTGGAGGAGAGGATATCTGATTTACAGCAGAACAGCTTAGTTGGCAAGTTTACTAAGCTAGATCCTACAACGTGGCCTTTGGGGTGGAAGGAGTTGGCTTATCATGGGGTAGAAACCATCAGCGAGCTGTGCGAGCCCTTTCAGGGGCTTCTTGACAAGCAGTCAGTCACTGTGGAAGAGGTGGTCAGTCAGATCAATGAGTTCAAAGGCTTCAGTGCCAGACGATTGTGCATGCCCCACAGAGATCTTTATCAACTGTCCAGGCACAAGGTTCGTTTCAATGGGTTAACCATTTTGGCAGAAGTCTACTTAGTGCCCCCTTGCAACACAGCAGTGTGTGAGAGGGGGTTGTTGACTATGAAGTACGTGAAGAACAACTGGAGGTCCTCATTGTCTATAGATCAGCTCAGAAGGCTCCTGTTCATCACCATTGAGGGCCCATCCCTAGACAGATTTGATGCAGAGTGCAGGGCTGTGGACCTCTGATGGTCATCCGTGTCCAGGAAGAGATATCCAGGGTTCAAGCTATACAGTGGAAACTACACCAAGAGATGAAGAATTGATCAACCTATTGAACCTGTGATAATGAATTCAATTCCTTTCGATTAAAAAAAAAAGTCATATATAGGTACAGGAACACTAGCTGAGGTATATTCATTAGTCAGGCCACCAGAAGTTCCAGTGAGCAGACAAGCCCGGATTCATGCATGAATGATACATATCTGTTTGTACTCAGGAAGTCCATTTTGACAACTTATTATTTGATAGTTCATGAATGTATGGTGAACTTACCAATAGTGAATATAATGTGAAGACTGCTTACATCAGTATGGTGATTATGAAAATGATGACACCTTTAGATTTGGTTGATCTCAGCTGAACAGCAAGTGAAACATATAGTATGCATGGAATTGACAGATTGTATTATATGGCTGTGACAGCCAGTGTCTGGTGTCAGAGTCTAGTAGTATTAATTTGGTGCTCAGTATTTTTTATGAAGACAGCAGAATTTGGGCTCTACAGAGAAAATCTTGTCAGTAGCATTAAAATCCTTATCTTTTTGGTGCTCATTGCTTAGAATAAGATCATTTGTAATTTTTCTTATTAAACTAGTTAGAGTCATTTGTCATATATACTGCGACTAGATTTTAATTTGTTCATTTGAACTAGGTGCTGTTACTGTATATTGAGATACATGGCAGGCAAAATTGAAATTGGATCAGAAAATTTTGGAATGCATGAATCGGTTTTATACTTTATACTGATAATGATTTTCATGGATACACATCCTAGTCACATTATTTCCTTCTCATCATAAAGGATATTATTTATTTTTGATTGCATTAACAGCAGTTGAAATACCAAGTTAACTCGATTATCATTGTTATGTAGCCAATTCAGCTAGGTGCTGTATATTGAGATACACGACATGCAATGTGTTTATCTATTGGATTAATCATTTCATACTGAAAATGTTTTTGCATGTGTGTTGATACATTACCTAGTCTGTTAATTTAGTCTTCTTGTAGAGTCCAGTATTTTATTTAAGAGCATAATTTATGTGTGACTATATAAAAAGCCACAGTTAAAATATCCAACTCTCCACAGGTAACCTGTCACTGTCATTTTCTTGTCCTTTTGTTCAGGGACCATTCTGGAAGGACCGAATCCTTTGCGAAATGGAAAATCAAAGCAAAATTACTGAAAAATGTACCCATGATGTTCAGTACTTGATATGAAAGTAGCTTTGCGCTGAACATTTCATCATGCATTTTACAATGTACATGTGTGTTTGTTGCATACTGTACTTTGTTCTTTCAGTTTCCATTAAATACCAAAATTGCACTTGCAAACTATTTTGTGTTTCTCATTCTTCAGGCATGTGACAGTTCAGATATTAAACTGATTTAAGATATTTTGAACAATTGTCCCATTATATCCTATGTTAAATCAGATATTTTACTGCTAAGTTTTCCCAATTTAGAGAATCCCAGATATTTTTCTAATTGACCAATCACATGCCTGATGTTTTCAAACTGGTGTGTTTCTTAATCTTTGCTTGATTGTCATGAAGGCAGGAGCAGATTTCATCATGATGCATCTTTTCAGTGTATGTCTGTGCTCTTACTTTAAGCCCAAATCGGGGGGGGGGAGGGGCCCAGGACCCCCCTAGCAGGGCTTTGCGGCTAACGCCACTTGCACAGCTGAAACTGGGGCAAGTAATTTTTGTGCAGGGGGCAACCAACTTCTGTGGCCCAGAAGCCCTGGAGGCAACCACAAAAACATCCTTCCAGCCCTACTCTATGGCTCCACTTTCACCAACATGCCCAGTCTGCTGCCTTGTCCATTCTGAGACTAGGAATTCCCAGACTCATCTCCAATTCAGATTCAATGCATGTATATATACACCGAGAAACTGAATTTGTTTAAGTTCACTTTATTTAACTGGATCAATCAGCCACACAGTCATAAAAGATATAAATAGAAGTAAATGGTGGCTCTCACTATTATATTTTTGATGACAAAATCAACCTTCATACTCTATAACATTTTTACTTTCTCTCATTGGCTGTCACTAGCTATCAGACAGCTGACCAAATCTGTCTTGTGTGCATACTTTTAAAGAAATTTAAGTTCTGAAATTTCAAATGCCCTTAATTTGCATAATTAAAATTTGTGCAGCCATCATTAACAATTCATCAGATGCGTACTAGTCAATGACATAGTAGTAGGAGTTGGAGTGCCATCTCTATCTATTATAGCTTTGAAGTTATTCAAGATATAAAAATTTCCAATAGTGTTGCTTTACATAAATCAAATTGCTACAACTTCTGTCTTTAATTCGTTAGGTAGGCAGTGGTGAACAACTCCCTTGTAGAAGTTAGAATGACATCTCTATCTATTATAGTTTTGAAGATATTTAAGATAAAAAATTTTGCATACTACTAATTTATATAATTCAAATTGCTGCAACTTTTGTTTAGATTCATTACACACGCAATGCCCAATAATCCCCTAGTTGAAGTTGAAATGACCTGTCTATAATAATTGCCAAGATATTCAAGATTTTAAATTTCAAATGCCACTATTTAGCATAATTTCAATAGCTACAACTTTTGCTTTAAATTCATTAGATGCGCAATGGTCAATAGCCGTCGAGTAGAAGTTGAAATGGCATCAGTCTGTTTGTTATACTGTTGAAATTATTCAAAATTGAAAAATTCAAATGTCCCTAATTTGAAAATTTTTAAACATCTTCATTTCTCTGCATTAAGAGACCAAATTTTTTGTATGGAGGTACACCCATGCCAAGTTTAGAGTTTCTATGTATAATGATGTCAGAGAAAAGCATCAGACAAATTCAGTAATAAAAAAGAAAAAGCTAGAAAAGAAGATTCGCTTCACAGCAAATCTCTCTGGGTGCCTTCAAAATGAGAACAGTTTGAAATGCTACACTTTGCCATTGTTCAACATAATCTACATTTCGTATATTAGCTTAATTTTCATAAAGTAAAATGCTACAATTTTGGTTCTTTGTTCACCTAATGTGGCCATGTCACAAACTTATAAAATGAAGTTTGAATGATACTAGTATCTATAATAGTTTTGAAGCTTTTCAACATTTTAATTTTGTGTATTTACCTAATTTAAATGAATTGAAAACCTGCAACTTTGGTTATGGTTCACTGGATGGGGCTTTGCCACAAACTCATAAATTTAGGCAGAAATGGCACCTCTTTCTATAATAGGTAGGAATCTATACAAAATTTACATTTTGCATGTTCACTTAATTTGCATAAATTAAAGTGCTACAACTTTGTTTCATGGTTTATTGGATGCAGCTATGCGACAATCCATTATATTGGTAGGTGTCACAAACCAAAAAAAAATATTGAAATATTGAGTATCTGAACTAGTTTGGGAGATATGGAGCTTTTAAAACTTTAACTGCCCCTAATTTCCTGAGAGGGTCAGCCCTTCTGGGCAGTGTGAATGAGTATGTGTGCATGCACATGTACATTATTCATACATGCACATATTATATATGTACAGTGTATACATAGTTTAGTTCAAGGTGAGGTGTATACATGCACTACTTTTTAATTTGTGGGCAAAGGGTTAAGTGTGTCATGTGTGGCAGCAGATTATGAGGAATATTGCAGTCCATATTTCTTCTAACTTGGGACTAGTGCTTTCATTTAATGGACAGGTATTTTGTCTTCACTAAATCTAATGATTTAGTTGGCCATTGGTGTGAACTGCTTTCAGTGTTAAATCAGTCATAGAAAACAACCTATAGATCACCACAGCAGGTTTGTATGCAGGAATGGTCCACATTGCAGATAAGGTGCACATCCGTGTTTTACATGGAGATGGACCCAGGGACGAGAATAGTCCAGTGTGAAGGTTGGTGCCAAAAGACTGTTGACAGTACTACCACAGTTATTGCTGAGAAAGACCACATTGCCAAAACCCCACACCAGGAGGACTGACTTCACTCAGGTTAAGATATTTCTCTGTCATAAGATAACATCATTAGTCTTAAGGACAGTTAAGACACCAAAAATAAATCCCACTTTAATCAATCCTAGCTCAAAATGTTTTTGCGTTCGGATAACAAATCATATGTGTGTAATCGTCCCACTCCAAAGAATTTTTATGTGGCGTATTTGGGTGTCTGTGATGTTAATTGTTAAATAAACAATTGAAAGTTGACCGCAAAACACTCACCCCATAAATGTCGATATAAGTCACTAATTATTTGTGATTAAATCCTTATTACACTGGCATCTTAATCCTGACATATTGGGAACAAAAAACGACCCTGCAATTTTTTGCGTTTAGTTTAGTTTTTCTGTTATCCATTCTCAAAGTTTGAGGTTTCAATTTTCCCTTTGATTTCCAGGATGTTCATTTTCTTCATTTCACAGAAAAGAAGGAAGCAAAATTTAGAAAATGCTGAATCTTTTTGCAGTTCAGACATTACAGAATCATAAGCCGTTAACCGGATTAAATTTTGCCCAGCCGTTATCTTGAAATAACCATTCTTAGGTGGGGTTCTCATCCTATTATCCTCTCTGAGAAAACAAGCTTCAAAGGCCTTTGATGTTGATCATTTGCATCTCTCAACAATACTGTTCACTCAAGTTGAGCTGATATTTGGTCAAAGTGTAGCATACATCGTCCCTGAACATTTGGTGAGGTCATCAATCAATTCTTGGCTAATCGCAAGAATAAAAGAGCCTTTGAAGCACAAAAAACATTATTCAGCTACCTTTCAAAGGGCAACTGCGACAATCTGGTTTCAAAGCATGATGTCATGGAGGCGGTCCTTCAGGCCCCGTGACCTCAAACCTGGCAACGAAAGTTGTGTTGCCTTGCTTCGCTGGAGAGGCCTATGGCCGCACGTTGTCAGTGGACGGATGGCGGGTTTGGTCTTCTGCCCCCTACCTCTTCATCCCGGTTTTAGACATAGTGCTTTATTGTATTTACTCCTATCTGTATACTTCATGTAGTTGGCTTGTTAGACTTGTCTGTACACTTTACTTAGTTAGTTTGTCATTATTTTGTAGTTATTTTCTCATTTGTCTTTCCAACCTGAGTTTTATATCATGTATTTGTTTTCTCTTCAGTTCACATTTATGCTTATTTCGATGTGTTTATTTGTACTTTTATTTCCTCATCCCTGGGATTCGTTGAAATATTATTATGTACGTGGGTATTGTTGATTGAAGTGCCCGTTTTTTTCCCCACCTGTCTTTGGTGTGCAGGACCACTGGCGTAATCCATTTCGGCACGGCCTTTGAAGGGACATCGTCTGACAATTCCCACTCCTCCTGAACATTTAAAGTCTCCCTTCATTAGAATGCAAAACAACAAAGATAACTACAAAGTAGCCTTAACCACTAAGGCTATGATATGTTAGCATGTTTGCAATTTTTCCCTGCCCACAAACACACGTTCGGCATGCCGCCTGATTTCGTGGTGGCGCCATGATACCACTCTTGTTTTGCCATGGGCCATTGCTACCTCTAGCGACGTGACAGACTGTAAAGTATGATTGATGGGTGGCATTGTTCTATTTGGCAGTTGAAAACCAAAACAATGACACATGGACGTTTGGATGTCCACATGCCTGAGTGGTTTATTTGGCATTTTTCTCATATTTCTATTTTAGTTAAAAGTTTGAAATTTTGACAACTTATAGAAAGGACATTCATCTTGTAAATACCGTTAAAATTTCAAAATCAGCCATGCAAAGGTTTTTGGTGTCTTACCTGTCCTTAATGTACAGACTGAACAGTTATTTCTGACTCCCATCAGTCGCAGCTTCAGTATGGACACATTCGTTTTACATGAATATATAATTGTGAAAGAAGTCAAGCATTGACATATCGAGTCACTCTCCATGGCACCAGGGAGGTGTATGAGAGGGAGAGGGCACTTGCCCACTTCAAAGGTTCCAGGCGAGTAGACATGAAAGAGTTAATCTGCTCACCCAAAGTCTCGCGGTCTCGGCAGCTTGCCCAGCTGGAAGGACGGTATCTGACGAGAAGAAGTGTGAACAGCGCCATTTTGGTTCAAGTTCAAATTGTGCAGCACGTTGTAAACAAATTTTATACACGGATTTCACCTTTATTGAACATAACTTATCAGTATTCTTGATCTGCGTCATACACAGATATGCATTAACTTTTTTTGTGTGTAATTTTGCGGTGGTTCGATGTACGCTGTTGTGTAGAAAATGACAATTCAGTTTGGGCGCTACGATTTGTTTGTGTTTCCTTGTCGCGGGTAAACAAAATCCACAAAATGCGACAAAACTGTTGAAAGTAGCTGACTTTTCATTCTCAAAACTAGCTGAGGGCGATTTAGGCATGGAAACTAGTTGTATAGTTGCAAAGTACAAAGTTTGGTTGTTGGATTGGCACTTTTGGTTTGTCTTGATGAAGTACGCGAAATTGTCTATTAAACGTGCAAACTCCACCAATTTTAGGATTTGCTAGGTATTAATGAAATAAACATGCAAACATCACTGTAAATAATCAGCAAAGGCTCCTTATTGAGCCGGTGCACATGTATCTGGTAATGATGGTCGGGTACAGTAGTAGTTAATGTGTGGCACTGGCTGAAGAAAAAGTAACCAGAGTGTTAAATTTTTCCGATTCTGGCCGCTAAATTTGTTTATTTGTCAAGCACTTTTGTTTATTTCGTAAAGAGAAAATGTTTTTTCAAGTGATACCAGATACATTACGGTAGCAGCATGACTGAAACCCTATGATTGATTTTGCATTTGCCGCTGGTGCAGCGCCGGGCGAATCTAGGTCACCAATGTTTACCTTTTACCGTGGTCTTGCTAATGAACTAATTCTTCTACAAAATAAGACCTAGAAATCAGACAAATAAACGATAAAATTGCTGATAAAAAGATCGCTGCTTCGCTTTCCTCGCTAGGAATATAAACTAAAATGGCGCCGCTGTTTCAGGGAGAATGAGCATGCGCAGTTTGGCCCTTTTCACCCTCGACGGCAAAATAAGCACAGGGTGCTCAGAAAGTGCAGTAACAACACCGAGACACACATACCTTGAAAGGACGGCCACAAGTGCCCTCTCCCTCTCATACACCTCCCTGATGGCACAGATGTTGGCATACACTTCCTACCTTGTCTGTGGTGGAGGAAACCAAAGAACTCGGAGAAAACCACCGTGCACAGTTTAAGTGGTTGGAGCTTTTTCCACATGCTGCCCAGGACAAGAATTGAACCCGGGTCGCAGTGGTGGAAGGCGAGCATCTTAACCCTCAGCCAACCGTGCACCCACAAACTTGTAAAATGCCTGGAGAGGTCAGTAGTTTGTTGAGCTCTGAGGCCAAACATATCTAAATGGATGGAAAGGAAAACCAACGAGTACACAGCCCCAGACATGCAAAATGACATGATTAAGGTGCTGGCCTTTAAAGCTTTCTGTTTAATCGCACATTTCATACACAATTTTTCTTTGCCATAGCAGATGAAACAACAGATGCTTCAAACTGTGAACAAGTTGTCATCTGTATTCTGTGGGTAGACAATGTTTTAGAAGTCCATGAAAATTTCATTGGCTTGCACAAAGTGCAATCTATTGATGCAGAAATTCTGCAGAGTGTCATAAAGGATGTTTTGCATAGAATGAACCAGTCTTTGAAGGAAGTTAGAGACAATATTATGATGGCACATCCACAATGTCCAGTGCCAAGTCCGGCATTGCCAGGAGACCTTGCTGAGGAGCCATGTGCTGTCTACATGCTCTATACATGTTGTTATGAAGATGCATTGAACCTTGCATGTTCAGACACTGTTTGCCAGGACAAACTAATGAAAGATGCACTGGACATATCTTATAAATTGTGAAATTAGACAAGGAATATCTCAGGAGAGATAGTTTATTTGATCGCATAAAGCAAGAGATTGCCCCAAACGCCCAATCATTGAAGACAATGTGCCCCCCTCCATGAGATAGACAGTAAAACCAGATGTTTTACATAGCATCAAAGAAACCTATACAGGATTGTTTTCATTATGGGATGCATACCTGATCATTATTGTAATTATAAACATATTTACTTTCTCTGGATTGCCTAATAGTACACAGAGATTAATGTGGAAGCTCTTCAGCATTCTGAAGGACACAGAAATGAAGCCGACAATCATAGGTGTTGCCTCACAGATGAAGAGATTAGTGTTCTTTTTTGTAATCATGTTAGGTGAACTTATCCTTAGTCACTCTGACAACTTTAGTAAGGCCCTACAGGAGCCCGACAGAAACTTGTCATCATGACAGTCACCACACTGCAGTTCATTTGGTAAACAGAATCATTTGGCCTGTTTTTTCAGAAGGTACTACAGGTTGCTGAATTCCTTGATGTAGAGGAGCCTGTGCTGCCATGGCAAATGCCAAGGCACCAAGAACACTTGAATCTGGAACTGCAGAAGCCAAATTTCCAGTTGCTTGCAAGGACTTGTATCACCCAACATACTTCACAGCATTTGACAGTGTCATTGTGTGCATCACAAAAGGTATAAAAAACTAAGCTACCAAACATTCAGGAACCTACTAGAACTGCTCAAATGCTTTGTCAGGACAAGCATATGAAGAGAAGCAAACCTTGTGACAGATTCTTAAAGGGGACAACTTTCATGCTGATGTTAAAAAAAAACAGTTGGAAATCATCATGATCATGCCAAAGAATTTTAAATGCCTGCTGTTAAATGCGAGAAATCTGAAGAGTGTTTCTAGAGGCAGAAATAAATTGACTCAATTCCAGGCCCTTGTTTATTCAAGTGGACAAGTCCAAACAGATATATATTGTATAGTGTTACTGCTCTCCCAGTAGAGACTACAACTTTACAACCAATTTGAGAACTGTCCTCACAACATTGTCTGAATTGTCTTGTGACATGCCTTATATATGGGTTGTTAAGAATTTAACTTTCCATTCATCAAGTGGTCAGATACATATTTACCTTCTAACAATGAAGAGCGTGCATTTTGAGAAATTGTTCTAGATTTTTCGCCACACCAACATAATTATTGTGCTTCTCATACTTCGGGGAACATCCTTGATTTAGTTTTTTCTAACTTCCCACAAGCAATTGGTGACGTTTCAGCTTCAATTAGCCTCGTTGAGTCAGATCACCTGCTGTTAGATTTTCTCATCCATATCAAGCCTGCCAGGAAAGAGAAGATTCTTCGTTTTGTGTACAATTTAAAAAAGCAGACTGGTGTGGTTTACCTGAGTTTTTATCTTACATCCCATTCGAAACAGCTTTTCTGGACAACGATATTGACACAAATTGGCAAAACTGGTACCATCTTCTGATCACTACGGTCAACAAATTCATCCCCAAAATCAAAGTGTGGGATAGTACTTCTCCGCCTTGGATAGACAGTAACGTTCTGCACATGTCAAACAAAAAGGAAACACTACGTAGAAAAGTAAAAAATTCAACTTCACAACACCTAAAGGAGAAACTCTACACGCTCACAAATGACATAAAAAACTTGGTGGCACTTAAGTCTGCTGAGTACATTCACATTCTCAGCACTCAAGTGTATGATAATCCCAAACGGTTTTGGTCAGTGCTCAGAGCAAAAACAAAATGTAAAAATCTACCTAATATAATCAAAGGGTGTGGCCAGGAACATACTTCCCCTGACCAAAAAGTATCTGTTTTTAACTGGTTCTTCAATTTGAATCATGAAAGCCAGTCTCTCCCATACCCAGAAGTTGTACCTTCCTTGGACCCCAGGCTGACATACTGCACATTCTCAACTGAAGTAATTATAAAAATTCTTCGAGATCTGGACCCCAACAAAGCTATTGGTCCAGACGCTATTTCAGGTCATATACTTGAAGCATGTGCAGTTGAACTGGCCCCTTCGCTAAAATGTGCCCTTGCCAAATCCATGGATCAAGGAAATATCCCAGCACAATGGAAAAATGCAAATGTCATTCCTGTCCACAAAAAAGGAAAACGTGAAGAAGTTGAAAACTACAGACCGACATCCTTACTCTGCATTGTTAGCAAAGTGATGGAGAGGTGGGTCTTAAACCACGTTTCTAACACTGAAAAACATGCTTCATCACTTCCAACATGGTTTCCTAAAGGGCAGATCTTGTGCGACTCAAATGGTAGACTTTGTCCAAACGCTAGGCAGAAGCCTAATAGACAATAAGACACAAATCGACATACTACATGTATTGTTACGAGGTGGCTTTACATAGCAGGTCTTGTGCCAACCTGGCCCTCAATAACAGAAAGAAAATAGAAACGCTATGCTTTTACTGCCATGAACGGAACACAAAGACACAGCTTTTTGTTCAAATATATTTACTCACATTTTACACAAAAAGCACAGCATGGCGGAAACTGGCAGTTCGTCTATAATGTCTGTGCACTTGTTTGATAGGCTTTACACAAAGTGGCTGGCCGGGTCCGGTGTCCTGGCTTGTCCAATCGACCTCCGGGCTGCAATTTAGAATCAAAGGGCAGTATCAGAAAAATAAAATAAGACCAAGAACATTATCTTGTAATTTTGTTAAAACCTGTTTTAAATTGTCAGACCCAAACTGTGGTTTAGTTTTTTACAATTTTCTGGTCTTATCAATCACCAAAAATAAGACGTATTAATTTACAGGATTTGCTGTGCAATCTCAAGACAAACACTTGACAAATATCACACAAAACGCCACATTGGAGAGCCAACAAAGCTCTGAAAAATATATTTACACTGGTTTCCTCGTCAAAACTGGCTATTTCAAAGCCTACATCATTTAATTAGTGAACCGCACAAGATTCACAAATACAATATTGGAGCATACAAGTGCTCAAAATGGCTTATTTTGAAGCCTACATTACTAAATTGGGGAAATACACAAGATTCCCAGAACAAAATAAATTGGAGCGCACAAGTGCTCAAAAATGGCTTAACCACAAGCCTACATTATTTCAAATGGTGGATTACACAAGATCCACAAAAATACAACATATATTGGAGCATACACAAGCTCTCAACTAACAAATACTCACGTTGAAGGCCTTGCCGCAGCAGAAACACTACCAATATTTTAACGTGCACCCCGTTTGCTATATGCACGGGTCAGACATTTCGGATGTCTGACCTCAAACAGCAGTACACAGCCCTTTTTATTTGGGAGAGAAAGCCTAATCCTGTCTCCACTGTGATCGCCTTTCACTCACTGAACCCATCAGTCTGAACCAATCGAAACCAAGCAAGATCGGCGATCACTCAACACTTCCTGGCATGCTGACACTTGGCATTATAACTGTTTCAAGTTCAAAATGTGCTTGTACTGCAGCTTAATTCGGCAGCCACAATATACATTTTATACAACAAATTAACCCTTATGTTTTTAAACTTATCACCACATAACATACCTCCCCTCAGAAAAATAATGAAAGTTCATATTGATGAACTTTCAGCAAGTCTAATGACTAATCAATGATGATTTTCCTGTCATTGACCTACTGGCCAAAACATAGTTCAACAGTTTGGGGCAACCACCCACTAGGCTAACCTGTCATTCTTAAGAGGTGCATACTGAGTAACTGTGCGTGCAAAGTAAAAAAAAAAAGGCCGCATAAGAGGAGCTTCCACCTTTTCATCTTCAGGGCGACTGTGAAGCAAGAAAAGCACAGTTAACGAAGCCATGTTAGTGTAAAGAATAGAGTGAAACTAACCCATCACTCTTTTACCTAAGACACCTATTTAGTTTTGGGTGGTACTCTCAATATTTTATGAATCATCACAATGTCTGCTGAGATAATCAGATATGATATTTTCTCTTCCTCTGATGTGACTTATTTCCAGGTTGTATTCCTGTAAAAATAAGCTCCATCTAGTGAGTCTTTGATTCTTGTTTTTGAATCTATGCAAGTATTTAATTGGGTTATGGTCTGAAAATACCTGCACAGGGAAACAATCTGCAGACATGTAAATCTCAAACTGGGAGATCCACGAAAGGACCCCAACATCACAAGCATCTACAAATAATCTGAACTGTTTACTGTAATCTGGTACAGCTAGCACTGGAGCCTGCATCAAAAATTGCTTCAAAGCATCAAATGACTCCTGAGATTCTTCGGTCCATTTGAACTTTACACCCTTGCGCAACATATCCGTCAAAGGAGCTGACACTTCTGCAAAGTTTTGGCAAAACTTCCTGTAGTAACCTATAACTCCCAAAAACTGCATAATATGCTTCTTGCGTGTATGTACTGCAAACTGTTCAATGGCCTTGACCTTTGCATCCTTGGGAACTATCTGTCCTTGACCAACAGTATAACCCAAATATGTCACTCTTGCATGACCAAAGTCATTTTTGACCAAATTGACTGTCAACTTAGGTTCTCTCATTCGATGCAGGAATTCCCTTGTTCTGGTCATATGATCGTCCCAATTATCAGACACCAGCCAAACATCATCAATGAAAACAGCACAATACACCAGTCCATCTATTACTTTGTTCATAAGCCTCATAAAGACCGATGGTGCGTTTTGGAGGCCATAGGCCATGACCTTGCACTGATACAGGTTATCAGGAGTAACAAAAGCTGTATATTGTTTAGATTTTTCAGTCAAAGGAACTTGCCAGTACCCTTTGGGGAGGTCCCACTTAGATATGAACTTGGCATTTCCAATTCTATCAATACAGTCCTCAACTCTGGGTACAGGATAACAATCTGTGACTGTGAGTGCATTTAACTTCCTAAAGTCAGTACACATTCTATATGTAGAATCAGGTTTTGGTACAAGAATAACAGGACTACTTCATGGTGAGTTACTGACTTCAATGAGATCATTGTCCAACATGTATTGGACTTCCTCTTTTAAAGCTGCTGCTTTAATAGGATTCAACCTGTATGGATGCTGTTTTACTGGAACAGCCCCATCTTGCAAAACAATCTCCTATTCCAAAACATCAGTCCTACCCGGCACATCTGAGAACAAATCTGAATATTCAGCTATTAAAGCTTTCATATCCTGTCTCTGGGTTTCTGTTAAATGACTCAACTTCTCATCTAACTTCTTCAAAACTTCAGAATTTTTCATAGGTTGAAGTGATGTTTGTTCTATATACTCTGAAACAGGATCTACATCCTTTTCATCTACAATCGGTGAACCATCTACCTGTACACAAAGCACTGTAGCTTCCCTGTCAAAGTATGGTTTGATCATATTTACATGACAAACCCGTTTGCTTCTCCTTCTGTCTGGTGTATTTATAACATAGTCCACAGAATTTAACCTACTGTGTATAGTGTAAGGCCCTGTAAACTTTGCTTGTAATGGATTACCAGGGATGGTTAGCAAAAGTAACACTTTGTCACCAGGGGAAAAATGACCTATCCCTAGAGTTTTTGTCATACCATGACTTCATGTTCTGTTGTGCATGTGGCAGGTTTTCTTTGGCCACCTTGCACACCTCCTGTAATCTGTTCTTAGCTTCTGACACATACTTCAACATATTTAAATTGTTTCCATCATCAGGAGCTACACAGCATTCTTTGAATAATTTCAAAGGACCCCTTACCTCATGACCATATACCAACTCAAATGGGCTAAATCCCAACGATTCGTTTGACACTTCCCTGACTGCAAACAACAAGAAATGCAAACGTTTGTCCCAATCTTGAGCATTCTCCATACAATAAGTTCTCATTATCCTTTTCAACGTTTGATGATACCTCTCAAGCGCCCCCTGGGTCTGTGGATGGTAAGCTGATGAGGTTTTATGTTGAATACCCAACTCTTTCAACACATCATGAAATAATCCAGATGTAAAGTTTGAACCTAAGTCTGACCTTATGACCTTTGGTAGCCCTACTCTGGTGAAAAACTGGGTCAAAGCTGTCACAATCGACTTTGTGTTTATTTTCCTGAGAGGAATTGCCTCTGGATACCCTGTCACCATGTCCATGATGGTCAACAAATAACTATTTCCTGATTTTGTTTTAGGCAATGGTCCTACACAGTCAATTATTATAATATCAAATGGATTTTCAAATGTTGGTATGGGAATCAATGGTGCGACCTTGACCTTTTGGTTTGGTTTCCCTATCACCTGACACGTGTGACACGTCTTACAGTACTGCACCACATCACTATGAATACCTGGCCAGAAAAAATACTTGTTCATCCTATCCAGTGTTTTCCTAACACCTAAATGTCCAGCCATAGGTATATCATGTGCCAAATGCATTACTTCCTGTCTATATTCCTTAGGCAGTGACATTTGGTGAACATCATTCCAAGTCTCATTGGCAAGAACTTCACTATTCCGCCATTTTCTCATCAACACGTCATTGCTTACATAATAGCACACTGGAACTTTCTTTGCCTCTTCCTGGGTCAAAGCATTATTTCGAGCAGCTTCAAGTGTAGTATCAGTTCTCTGATTGGTTACCAAGTCTTTCCTATTTAACCTAGTACCAGACTGACCACCACTGTCTTCATTACTGAATAACTCAGCTTCAAATGTGTCTTCCAACACTGTATCAATCACATTAAACTCAATCCTATCATTAAGATTTTTGTCACTGTCAAGTTTCAAAATTTTCTCAACTTAATTCTTTTGTGATCTGGTTGTCACACAAGCGGGAAAAATACCTGGATGCTCAACTTGCAACTTTTCCGTGCTTTCATCCAAACCTGGCTGCAACCTTAACCTAGGTGTGACCTTCACCTTGGGACCTGCTATGTCATTCCCCAGGATCATATCTACTCCTTCCATTGGTAGACGGGGTACCTTTCCCACTGTCACTAAACCTGTCAGATATTCAGATTTCAGCCATATACTATGTATTGGTACAAGCATCTCAGAACAATCAACCCCCTGAATATTGATAAAGGCCACCGGTTCTCCCCACTGGGACCTGGAGTTATCCACAACTAAACTTTGAGCACTCCCTGTGTCTCTAAGTATCATAACGGGACTTTTCTCCTGACCTTCACCTTTTGACACAAAGCCTTCAGACTTAAACTCTCCATACATGTCTTTTACTGGCTCCTCTATGTGTGCTATTTCAGTAATGGGTGCTACATCCATCTGACTGCCTTGTATAAAACCTACTGGCTTTTTGGCTCCTTGAGGTTTCAGTTCAGGGCGCAGTTTAGAACACCTCTCTGTATCATGTGACCCTTCACAATAGGTACACTTAACCTTAGGCCTAAGCTCTGGGTACAAAAGCCAACACTTGTGTGTGGTATGCAACTTCCTACAATGACCACATCTAATTCTCCTGTTGGCACCTTCCTGGCCACCAGCTTTGTGAATTTTTTTGTTCATTTTCAGTACTTGGGTTCCTAGGTTTACCTTGTCCTTGACCTTGACCTGGGCCTTGGTTTGACCTAAACACACCTTGACCACTACCAGTTTTATACTGCTTGTGAGTCAAAGAATACTCATCAGCCGCTACTGCTGCATCCATAAGCTTGTCATATTTATGCTCTTCAAGATACGTTTAAATATCCTGAGCTACAATCTGTTTGAAGACTTCAAGTAACAACAGCCCACGGAGCTTATCATAATCACCTTGCATATCAAGAGACTTAAGCCACCTATCAAGCAATGTAGTTTTTTCCCTTGCAAGTTCTACATGAGTGACATGTTGACTTTTCTGTAGTCGTCTGAACTTCAGCCTGTATGCTTCAGGGACCAACTCATACGCTTTCAAAATCTCCTGTTTCACAACTTCATAATCTTGAGCCTGTTCTGATGACAAAGCTGCATATGTGCTTAATACTTTACCCCTCAACTTGCTCCACAGAAGAGTAGACCAATGCTCTTTGGGCCATTTCAAATTTCCAGCAGCTCTTTCAAACGCCAAAAAATATTTATCCACATCTCCCTCCAGGAAATCTGGTACTAATTTGACATGTGCAGTCATATTAATATGGTCAGAATCTGTCCTGTATGACCTACTGCCCGCACGTAATTCAAGTTCACGCATGCGATATTCATGATTCATTTTCTTTTCCTCAGATTGTAAAGCTAACTGCCTTTCCTTTTTTTTTTCTCAGCTGGGAAAAATTTTTAATCATACAAGCACTCATTTACTTTCTCTACTAATGCGGATTTCAACAACGTAGATACGGGAATGCCGTCTTCCAGCTCTAAATGTTCCACTAATTGTTCTATATCTGCCTGCTTTAATTTAGAAACAGACGTTCTTGTCAGAGGCTGTTCTAAAAAGTCTGCTGGATTGAAAAGAGACATCCTGAATTTGTTTATGTAATATTCAGACAAAGCATGCACTAAACTGAATCACTTGTACTTGGTGCTGGCCCTGTCCAACCTAGTTTTTGTTGCATAATATTACACTCTTTTGAACTGGTTTTGTTCGGCATTTCATCACTGGGGAGGCTACAAGTGTGTGCGCTAAATGAAAGACCCTGTCTCAAGTCCTTTGTTTACGGCATACTCAATTCATTATCCCGGGCGAGCCCCCAATTTCATGTTACGAGGTGGCTTTACCTAGCACGTCTTGTGCCAACTTGGCCCTCAATAACAGAAAGAAAATAGAAACGCTACGCTTTTCCTGCTGTGAACAGAAGACAAAGACAAAGCTTTTTGTTCAAATATATTTACTCACATTTTACACAAAAAGCACAGCACGGCAGAAACTGGCAGTTCGTCTATAATGTCCGTACACTTGTTTGATAGGCTTTACACAAAGTGGTTGGCCGAGTCCGGTGTCCTGGCTTGTCCAATCGACCTCCGGGCTGCAATTCAGAATCAAAGGGCAGTATCAGAAAAATAAAATAAAACCTAGAACATTATCTTGTAATTTTGTAAAACCTGTTTTAAATTGTCAGACCCAAACTGTGGTTTAGTTTTTTCCAATTTTCTGGTCTTATCAATCACCAAAAATAAGACGTATTAATATACAGGATTTGCTGTGCAATCTCGAGACAAACACTTGACAAATATCACACAAAACGCCACATTGGAGAGCTAACAAAGCTCTGAAAAATATATTTACACTGGTTTCCTCGTCAAAACTGGCTATTTCAAAGCCTACATCATTTAATTAGTGAACCGCACAAGATTCACAAATACAATATTGGAGCATACAAGTGCTCAAAATGGCTTATTTTGAAGCCTACATTACTAAATTGGGGAAACACACAAGATTCCCAGAACAAAATAAATTGGAGCGCACAAGTGCTCAAAAATGGCTTAACCACAAGCCTACATTATTTCAAATGGTGGATTACACAAGATCTACAAAATTACAACATATATTGGAGCATACAAAAGCTCTCAACTAACAAATACTCACGTTGAAGGCCTAGCCGCAGCAGGAACACTACCAATATTTTAACGTGCACCCCGTTTGCTATATGCACGGGTCAGACATTTCGGATGTCTGACCGCATACAGCAGTACACAGCCCTTTTTATTTGGGAGAGAAAGCCTAATCCTGTCCCCACTGTGATCGCCTTTCACTCACTGAACCCATCAGTAGATCTTTCTCAACCAATCAAAACCAAGCAAGATCGGCGATCACTCAACACTTCCTGGCACGCTGACACTTGGCATTATAACTGTTTCAGGTTCAAAATGTGCTTGCACTGCAGCTTAATTCGGCAGCCACAATATACATTTTATACAACAAATTAACCCTTATGTTTTTGAACTTATCACCACATAACAGTATATCTTCACTTTTCCAAGACCTTTGACTCTGTGCCACACCATCTTTTACTACACAAGTTGAAGAGCCTTGGGATAAATAGACATCTTCATGCTTAGTTTAAAAGCTATAGAACAGGCAAAAGACAGTGTGTTGTGGTCAAAGGATCAAATTCCGAATGGAAACTGGTTATATCCGGTATACTACAGGATTCGATTTTATGACCTTTTTTATTTCTATTATACATAAACGAGATGCCTCTATCATTGTCAAATGAAACAACCATGTTCTTGTTTCCAGATGACGCAAAATGTGTCAGGGAAATCCATTCTGAAGCAAATGCTTTTTCAATACAGAGTGATGTAGACAGAATGGATGTATGGAGTAATTTATGGGGTAAGAAATTTAGTGCTGATAAATGCAGCTTCGTTACTCTCAGCAGGTCTCGTAACCCCATTGTTTTTAACTATAGTATGAACATTACCCTTCTCAACCACTTATCCTCACAGACTGATCTAGGCTTTGAGTCCTGTCTAAACTGGTCTAAGCATATTGCCAAGTGTTGCACTAAAGCCAACCGTGCCTTAGGTGTTATCAAACGTACATGTGGGTACAAGGCCCCTTTTATTCAACTAAGAGAATTTACATAGCTTTAGTGCGCAGTCACTTGGAATATAGTACCGTTGTCTGGTGTGTAACCAGTAACAAAAACCTTATGGCATTGGAGGCTGTTCAGAGAAGGGCGACCAGATATATACTACTTCCCTGAATCCTATGAATCCCATTAAGCAAAATGTGACTTCCTTCCTTTATCCCACAGACGGGAGCAAATGGATTACGTTTTCCTCTACAAATGTCTAAATGGTCAGTACATTTTAGACTACCATAACATGTTTCCAGTTCAAACAGCTTCCAGAAATTTACGTACCCCCGGTAGCTCCAATAACAGCATCCGTTTCAAACTGCCAGCTGCCATACTGAAACCTTTCATTCATCATTGTTAATCCTACAATACACACCTGGAACATCTTACCGTCTAACATCCGTGATTCTTCATCAGCCAGCATTTTTAGAAATAGACTAAGTACATGTTACAAAAAATTGCAGTCTGAGTACTTTGATTCTTCAAACATCTGTAAACGGGTGAGCAAGTGCTTCTGTCCCATGTGCAGGGAGTAGACATTCAAATGATCCAAGTGCCTTTATACGTGTCAAACTATTCATCATGTTATAGTTAGCCATAGAGGCTTACTCTTGACAACACATCTTATAGTCTTACTTTTTAACTCTCGTTATCATTATTTCACAACGTAACAGACTGTGCTCATCCACCTCATATATCATCCCTGGGGGGTCAACTAGTATAGGTGTCTTCACCTGTTCGACTCCACCAGATCAGCAGTCTTTGTTCTATATGTTGGCTTATATTGAATTATATGTATTATATGTTTTTACCATTTCGATGTACATATTCTGCTGATTGAAACTCAATAAATAAATAAAAATAAATAAAAAAAATCCTCCACAGAAGCTGACTCAGCATTGTATTTCAAGGAAGCTGTGGATCCCAAGAAATATATGAAGATCATACCTAGTTCCTTGTTGCCAGAAGTCACCAAGTTGATTAAACTGATCCTCACAATGTCCGCTGCCAAGGCAGTCAGTGACTGTTCTTTCAGTGCCGTGCAGAAAATGAAAAAAAACCTACAAACAACAATGAATTAGGGAAGACTGAACAATGTGATGGTGCTCAACTTCTCTAGGTATTTTACCGATCAGCTGTACCTTACTGATAGTGCAGAAGAATTTGTGTTGTTGTCAGAACACAGGATGTCTCTGTTCGGCAAATGATGACTCTATTTGTCAAGTTAATCGAGTATGTTGATTGACATCTGGTGTTGCACAACATACTCTAAATGACCATTTAGTTCCGGAGCAATTTTCATACCTTTAGATTTAAGATTTTCCCTGACAATATTGATCATGTGTAATTTATTGACAGCAGCCCAAAGCCTTTGTCACATAAAAAAGCAAAAAATCCCCAACATTTTCTAACTAATGTTGACAGTACATGCAGTCATGGTACTGAATTGCACTCAGTACATTATAAATGGTTATTGTTACAGATATTCCCTGGGCAAAGAAAGACTTGTAACTTTAAATTGGAAAAAAAATCATAATGATGAAAAAAAGGAAGGTGTAAGTACCAAATAAATATGCAGCACTTATGTGAGATAAAATGTTACCTCAATCATACGTGGACCAGTTGATCCAAAGAATCTATTGTGAGCAAAAACTAGAAAACACAAAAGACATGTGAATTCTACTTATCTAACTTGCATTGTCATAGAAATTTCATGCAAAAACGGGCAACAAAATGTATTGACCCTGGTGCCCAGAATACAAGAATTGCTGTTATTTGATTATAGAATTCCAAAGTTTTTTGGGGAGTGATGATGAGTAGGGATGGGGATGGGGTGATGCCCTGAGACCCCCCTCCCCCCCCCCCCAGAATGGCTGGGTACCTTTGGCACTTGCCAACAGTGTAACTAAATGGCACACCAATGTTTTTCCCTCCAACAGCTGTGCAACTGTGGCATCTTAACCCTTCTCCACTCTCAAAGAATTGTTCATCATTTACAGGCTACAAATTCAAGGCCAAACTCAGGTTTGGCCAGCAGATCCTAGTGACGCAGGCTCTGCAAAAGGTGTGAGACTGGCAACACTAATGGGCAGCCCCGTCACCAGAAGTGAAGGCTCTGAATGTTAATAAGGATGGTCAGAGAAAACATGTAACACATCCACCACCCACACAAGATGGCAGCACCCATGCACAACTGCCTTCAGGTGATCTCCACCAGAATGTAACAGCAGTGGATAGTACAGAGGTCAAAATGCAGCAACTGCCAGCAGACTCATTTGTAACTCAGGCACTGCAGTAGCTCCCATAGAGATCTGGCTGCTGATTTAACTAAACAAGGATCTGCAGTGAGCGCACTTCGAAGACCGCCTGCCTAAAATGTCTCTCACCAACCTGTTTGTCAAATATTTATAACAGTTTTAAGTATAGAACCTATATTGTACATGTACAAGAAGCAAGAATGTGTTACAAGAGCCAAGGTGTTGGTTGATGGCTGAAAAACATTTTAATCAGGTTAACAGTCAATGGAAAGAAGTCACGTCAACAAATCTAAATGAAATAATACAGGGCACAATTGTGTGTCATATAGTCAACATAGACTATTTGCTATGAGGACTGACACATGCTGCAATTTAGTATGCAGTCGGAGCATCAACCAAAACTTACTGTAATGTTTGCCAATGTATGAATGGAGAATAAAAACATGGTCCCTTAAAGCTTAACCACATGTGTTGTATGGTCCTTCATATAACACATGACATGGTGTCACAAGTGGTTCACAGCCCACAGTTTAGCAGATAACTCCTCCCAAAGTTGCCGCGTTCCTCACAGTGTTAGGTGAAGAATGCAAGGAAATACACTTGAACTTTACATGGACACCTGGTAAAGACCCCCAATCCCTAAAAACCAAATAAAACGAAATTCCAAGAATATTGTGAACCTCTCAAAAGCACTGTGTTCAATCGTGATGTGTTTGTCAGCAGATATCAAAAAGATGGTGAATCTGTAGATGAGTACTGTGCTTGTCTCAAATCATTAGCAGAACAGGAAGGTTTAGGAGACCAGAAGGCCTCCTGGATCAAAACACAAGTGATCCATGGCCTGAAAAATGAAAAGCTTAAAATCTGCCATATGGACTGTGAAGATGTCCTTCAAAAAATGAAATATGCATTGCGCATTGCAGAGGCAAGTAAGAATCACTATAAAGCAATGGAAGACAAACTTAACCTTGATCAGCACTTCCGTTTTGGTGGACAAAACCAATGGAATGTAAAGAGTCCTCTAAGACCTTAAAGACCTAAACACAGCTATCCAGAGAGAACACTACCCCATGTTGGATATGGAGGACATTGCAGCCAGGTGTGCAGGTGCAAAATACTTCACGGTCCTGGATACCAAAAAGCTATTTACCAAAATAAACAAGACCATCCAAGCTCCAAACTATTGACATTCAATACCCCTTTAATATCAGTATCTCCTTTGCCCCATGGGTATAAATTCGGCCCCGGAAGTATATTAGAGCTGAATGGCACAAGTCTTCTACGGCCTGCTGGGCACGGAAGCCATGATGGATGACATACTAATCTAGGGCAGAACAAAGGCTGAGCATGACCAATGTGTAAAGGCAAGCCCTTGACTGTGCCTGAGGCTGCAATCTAAACCTCAACAAAGCCAAAACCCAATTCAAGGAGAAAGAAATCAAGAACTTAGGCCACATCTTCACTGCTGACAGTCTCAAGTCTGACCCTGAACACATTTGTGCAGCAGTCAATATGCACACCCCAAAAGACACACAAGGGGTGCCACTTTTCTTGGCACCATCAACTATGTTTCAAAATTTATCCCAAACATGTCTGAATGTACATTAGTCCATGAGCTGCACAGGCAAACATAGCTGATTGGTACCAACAGAGGTGGCAACTGTGATCATATCTATTCTGAAAACTGAGAACCTGTACTTTACAGAAATGCATGATAGATATAACATAGGACAGCTTAAGGGTAGATTTATGGTTACAATGGCAACCATGTTTTGAGCCAGAAATACATGAAATATTAGCATGATATTTTGTAATAGGGTGACTGTTTTAATATCAATGGCCATGCCAGGTACAAGTTATATAATCTCTTAAGACTTTTTATGTGGCATGTTGGTAGACTCTTGTCAGATATTGGGGAAATGTTTTTGAAGGTCATATGGTGACCTTGAAATGTCAGCCATCTTAGAAAATGAATGAAAAATGGCTATGGGGACACTAAAAATCGTTTATAGCCACACAATTGCTTCAAATTTTCTTATGTTTTTTAAAACGTTTGATAGTTGAGACAAAAAGGCAGTAGGGAAAGATCATTTTACACATAAGTTTTTACACTCTATCCACTCCCCCTGCATGTTGAATAAAATAAACTTTTACTAAAGGGGTTTAATACTTTGAAATCTAGCCACTTCACAGGGTTGGCCCAGCCTATGTCTGGGAAATGTTGTGCAAAATAGTAATTATTGAACCAATAACACCTGTATTTTTTATGTTTTACACACATAGTATATACGAAAGTGATCATTGGGATTGGACTCCCTAATTTAAATATCTTACCATGGTTACCCCTGAGATAGCACTCTTGCCATCATAGCCTTTCCTTATGTTGTATGTTAGCCATTTAACAGAAAAAAGCAGTTTTTTCAACCAATTAGTGTACAGATTACAGTATGGCCATTCTCAGGCATGTACAAGAACAAAGAGACAGTACGCATTTATATGTAGGATTTATTTGGTATATAAAATGTTCGAATGCATTTTACCTTTTTCTCTTGGTATCATGGTTACAGAGGGGAAGCTTCAAGGTTTTATACCTGAGCACTAGACGGTTTGCACAGCCAGTGTTTATGCATTTTGAATGACATAACAGGTTTTTATATGTACCTATAGTTTATATATGTACCTGTCAGAACTATAACAATAAACCCCTGTGGTAATGGCAGCCAATCCATACCCAGGCCAGTCCAAGCACTCTGACAATAAGCCCAGAGTGCCAGCTAAGGCACCAGTGCCTCCCCAAACTTCCCGAACTCTCAGATCTGAGAGCTCAGGTGGTAAGCATAGGCATAGGGGAAGTAGGAGGAAAACATATAGACCAGCGAGGGAACCTTCCACAGTCGGTGGGCCTTTGGCCCCAGCAGTGTCACCACCTTTGGTCTGGGGCAAACCTCCTGTTTCCCCAACAGCAGTACCAGCACTCCCTCCTGCATCTCCGGTGGCTTTGCCCCACAGTGAGCAGTTGGGGATCCCACTTGTTCCCGCATATAAGCCAGGTACCCAGTCTCACTCCCTGGAGTGGCAGGCAGAACTCAAGCTCTGTGAGGACCAGCAGTTGTATGAAGAGGCTGGCTCTTCTTCCCCATTGTCCACCACTGCTGTTGCCAAGTCTGAGCAGACTCTGTTGGTGGAGCAGCCTGCTGCTTCTGCCTTGAGCCTGCTCACCCTCAAATGTCAGGCCCAGGAGTTCTCTTAACTCCCTCCAGACCCCTCTGCCTGCAGACTTCTCAGTTGGCTGAGGTTCTGGATAGTGGCCTTGTGGAGACTCAGCCAGATTCCTCGAGCCAGCAGATCCCAATTGGTGGCCACTGAGATTTCTGCACGTGAGCCTCCCTTGCCTCCCATGTCTCTTCCCACATGGCAGGATCAGGTGAAAGCAGCACCTGTGGAGCTGCTTGCTACCCCTATGCCTGGCTTGGTGACAGATCCCCTGCTGTCACAGGTAGCTGCTCCATTCCCCTTGGACAATACATTGTTTGACGAGGCTTTGGGTATTACCACTCCCTTGCGAGTCCAGAGTCTTTGGACCTGGACACTGATGGAGAAGACAAGCTTCTGATGTTGGATTCATCTGCCAGCAGATCTTGACCTAGGTCGAGGGCTCACCATTCATGCCACTCATGCTCTGACAGGTTAGAGAGCCAGTGACCATGGGGTCTGCAGAGGATTCTGCCCTTGCCTTCATGGACCCTGCACCTGCCCCTGCCAAAGCTTTGACCATGTCAAAGCTCTTATTCAGAGCCTGGTTGGTGACCAATGCATTCCATTTTCTTACTAAAGGTAATTGACTTTATCCTCCAGAATGAAGGACTTTGCCAATGTCTATTTTCTTTTCGTTTTGTGGAGGCAGGTCTTCACGATGGCTTCCTTGGTTTGCTATAAGTTCCTTTCATCTTTTTGGGTCGGCAGATAAAAGACCCATAAAGTGTAGACAGTTTGCAGATGTTTGAAATTTTTGGGTAAAACTTCCAAATGGCAGAAAAGTCCTATCAGTGGATAATAAATCAGAAATATACTTGATACCTTTATCGTACCATTTTTTATAGAAAACTGTTTTACCCCTCACACTTATGAAAGAATTAAACCAAAGAGCTTCAGTTACAACTTCATCTTTTATTTCTGGGATTTTCTGATTATATTCACTCCAGCTATAAATACCCTATAACCAAAATTTACTCTTCACTTTGTTAAATAAATTTTTTACATCAGTTCTATGGAAATTGTATTCCCACAGACATTTATCTTCGCATGGTAACTGATGCAAAATGAGGTGTATCCAACCTGCTCCTGATTCTGACACCAGTCTCTTAATACAAGCACATTTCATTGCACGGAACTGGGAAGGGATATGCGTAATTCTTAATCCACCTTTATCAGTGGGGGCTATAAGGTAGTTTATCTTCATTTTATCTGTTTTTCATTCCAGATATTTGAAAATAAGAACTTCAGTTCTTTTCATTACAGAGTCTGCAGGGTTTGGGATTACAGATACCAAATACAGCAATTGTGACGATGCTAAGGATATTATAATTAAAGTTTTTCCCATAATAGATAAGCTTATTTTGTCCCAAATCTGTTCTATTTTTTTAATTTGGGGATATAGTTTAAGGTTTCTCATTTTTCTCTTTTTGGTGTTATTTCTACCTCTAAAAGAACTGGAGGTTTATTGGTCCAATGTACTTGCAGGTTTTCTGCATATATTACATAAGAGTCTTTTATACTTCCAATCCCATAACAACGGATTTGCCAAAATTTACCTTTAGGCCTGACATTACTTTAAACTGCATCAGCAAATCAAATATTTTATTCATATTAAATTCATTAGCCAAAAGAGTAAAGCTAGTATCATCAGCATACTGAGAATCTTTTTATTCTCTATTATCAGCACTAATTCTCATTATAGATTTATTTTCTCGGACAGTAATAGCCAAATTTTCGACACACAGAATAAAAAGATACGGGGAGAGGGGACATCCTTGAGGAACACCCCTTGAAAATTGGTTATGCAGCTTTGTATATCTGTATAAAAAACTTTTATCCATTGCCGTATTGAAGGACCAAAATTAAAATATTTCAGACAATCTTCGATTCTGGGCGATCAAAAGCTTTTTCAAAGTCTACAAGTATAAGAAGAGCTGGTATGTCATTTCAATCCACAAAATCCATCAGGTTAGTTATCTTATTTATGTTTTCTTATATATATCTATTTTCTAAGAAGCCAGTTTGATCTTCTTGTCTCAAAGTCGGGAGTACCTTTTTCAAATGAAGGGCTATACATTTTGCTGCTAATTTGTAGTCTTGATTTAAGAGGGAAATTGGTTTTTAGTTTTTTTTCTAAAGGTTCTTAATCATTCTTTGGTAAAAGTGAAATAATTCCATGTCTTTTTGTTACAGATAAGAGTCCCTTATTATAGGCAGCATTCAGTGCATGTAACAGGTAATCCTAACACCTGGTCCCAAAAAATTGATAAAATTTTGCTGGATATCCATCCGAGCCTGGGGATTTATTGTTAGATATGTTTTTCAATGCATTCAAAAGCTCATGTTCATTCAATTCTCCTCCACATTTTAACATATCTTGTTCAGTTAGTTTTGACACAATTCAGAAAGGTTGCAACGTCTGATGTCCCTGTATCTATATTCTCTTTTTCACTGGTATATAAATGCTCATAGAACCTTTTGTCTGCCTGTATAATTTCATCTGGATCATTTATGATTTTATCGTCAACGTTTAATTTATTTATAACTTTATTATTGAAATTCCTTTTTCCAGGTTCTAAAAATATTTGGAAGGTTTTTCACCTTCTTCATACCAGCATACCTTGCTTTATAACATGGCACCTTTTGTGTCATACTCTAATTCTTTTTCTAGCTCAAGTCTGATATCTTTTAATTTCATTTCATCTGCATTATTAAGTGGACCAAAATTTTCATTTTCATACTGTGTTATTTGATTTTCTATATTGGACATTTTTTTTTCTATTTTGCTTCTTTTTAGCATCTCCCACCTCAGTTTAGGGTCCTTTGTCTCTGTAAGTTGTGTTACTTTTTCAAATAGTTAGTTTACCATATTCACATATTCAATTTCTTTCAAGCAAGAGCAATTGTGTTTTCAAGAAACCTGGGCCTCTAGGCTGTGTATTAATCTGCATTTTCAAAGTGATAGCTGAATGATCGGATTTATACCCAGGTATTATATCAGCTTCTTCAATGTTACCTAAACGACCAAAATATACAAGGAAGAAGTCTTAACGACTTTGAATAAAAGTAGGGTTTTCCCTTCTTCATGTGTACATACATTTGTCAGGATTTTATTGCCTCCAAATATCCACAAGGTCTGTGTCTTCCATCCAATCAGTGACAATTTTCTGATTTTTAAAATGTGTGATCGGGTTTCCTCAAAATTTATCTTTAGATACGTCCAGAACAAAGTTAAAACCTCCTCCAATAATTCGATGGTCATTTGGCACTGTTTCAACTTGTTCTATAAATTGTTCATAAATTGCAGGCTTGTCCTCATTAAATCCATACATATTGGCTAATGTTATCCTTTCTTGGTGAACTGTTATATCTAAAATTAATTACCTTTCACTATTATCTTTTATAATGTTATGAATTTGATAATCACAATCATTTTTACACAGGATGCAAACACCTCGTGCATCTGCCTGGCCATGGCAAAAATAAATATAAAATCCCCACTCGGCATACCACTGCTTCTCAACTGACTCAGTACAATGTATTTCTTGAAGCATATAAAATAGAATATTTATTCTTCTGGAACCATCTGAATATTTCCCTACTCTTTTTGGGTATCTTGAATACCTAGAACATTAAAGCAAATTATACCTAAGTTTTTACCCATTTTCTTCTAGTTTCCATCTACAGATTCACACCCATTTCTTTGTGCTAAACCCGATGTGGAAGTTTTATGTGATACAAACAAGAGATGTGCTACACGCACAGGCCCAGAAACTGAAAAGATATGTATGTATACACTGGGATTGGACCCCAACCCCAGGGAGTTACATTTGAACAAAAAACCCTATGAAAGTGAAAAATAATATTGTAGTCATGCCACAATAGACAACAAAAGAAACATGCAAACTGAAAATAGGACATTGGCTGGCTTTACCCGAAATCCCAGGAGGATGACCGCAAAAGCAAAAGCATTAAAACTTAAGAAATGGTCAAAGCCCTGGACAGCATGTTAGTCCCCAATATCATAGACAAGTTTATGTCGTCCTTTCACAGTGGCGTTAAAATATAAATTACTGTTTCCCTTCAGGCCATTTGACTGTCAGAATCGATATAGCTGACAGGCTAAGGTAAGCTAAATGTAGAAAAACAGGTTGAAAATGAGGGGAAAAACAACAAAAAGCAACGGAGAAAGACTTTTGTTATTCTATGGTACAAATATTAGTCCAAAAATGCTCTCAAGCACGTTATTTGTCGTTTGTGAGCAGTTGAAACCTGAAACCCTTGTTGTTCCTGGGAAAAAGTAAAATTTCCCCAGAGGTGGTGACCTGGGTTCCTCACCTGCCTGATAGCGACCTTTACCTATTAGTGGCAAACTTGAATTAGCCCTACAAAGCATAAAACTGAACTTCTTGAGATGAGATATATGAATTAAGATTCCACGTACATGTGAATAGCAGGGGATTTGCTGCAATATATTGGCGATTTTTATCAGATATTTTATGTTTATAGAATGACCCTAACTTTTCATCATGATCTTGGCATTGTTTCATCAAGGTCATATGTCCAACTGATAGCCTGGGTCAAATAACATATATCTTGATCCCTAAACTTAAATTATATCCATAAAGGGGGCCACAGAAATTTGATTCAGTCGTACAAGCAGAATTTCAATCTATCACATATTACGTAATTTTTCATGCAGTTTTTCTGCAAAACTCCATTGCCATGGCAACCATATTTCTACCCTTAAGCTGCTACTATACAATGTCTATCATATATTTCTGAAAACACCAGGTTGTCAGCTTTCAGAAAATATATGGTACCAATTGCCACCTCTGGTGGTACCAGTGTTCACTCTGGCTCATGGGCTACAAAGCCACCACGTGAGCTCAGAAATAAGAACGTTCAATGGCATTGGGGTGAGGCTCAAGACAAAAGTTTTGAAGTTCTGGAAAAAGGCATTGTGTGAAGCTCCAGTATTAGCATTCTATGATCCAAGCAAAGAACTAATCCTGCAGGCCGATAGCTCAAGCACTGGAGTTGGTGCACCTTAAATACAAAAAAAAAAAAAAAAAAAAAAAAAAAAAAAGGCCAATAGCTCATGCATCAAAAGCCTTAACAGAGACGCAACAAAAGTATGCTCAAATTGAAAAAGAGCTCCTGGGAGTCATTTTTGGCTGCACCAAGTTTAACAATTACATAGCTGGCCGGGATGTGGTAGTCCAAACAGACCACCTCCCATTGTGAAGAAGTGGATGCATCAAATTCCTGCATGCTTACAGAGAATGCAGTTACAGTTGTTCAATTATCTGGGACTCAAAGTTACATACCACGGAGGTAGTGACACGGTTTTTGCTGACACACTGAGCAGGGCATATCTACCTGAGACACGAGACCATGAACAGAAAAGGTTTCTGGAAATCAATTTAATTGAAATAAATATATTACACAAGCAGAAAGCCAAATTCGTGGATGCCACAGAGCAAAACAAAAACACAAGAAAACTGAGTGCCATGATAGTCAATGGTTGGCCAGATGACAAGAAAGCCTTAGACCCAGAACTTAAAATATACTGGAACAATCAAGATGAAATAACAATAGTGGATGGATTGCTTTCCAAAGGCATGAAACTGATTGTATGTCCACAACTAAGAGCAGAAATGCTTGAATGGCTGCATGAATCACATCAGGGTGTAACAAAAACACTCACCAGAGCTCATGAGGCACTGTTTTTGCCCAACATGGCGCATGACATTGAGCAAAAAAGAAGTGTGCATTTTACATGTCTTGAAAGCAGACTCAATCAATGCAAGGAACCACTGCTCCCACATAATGTTCCAAACCTGCCATGGTAAAAAGGCGGAACTGATCTGATGACCAAAGACGGTCGTGACTACATTGTGGTTATTGACTATTATGGCAAGCATCCTGAGGTAATGTCAACCAATTCTACTTCAAGTAAAGCTGTCATCCCTGCATTAAAGTCCATTTTCGCGAGTCCAGGCATTCCAAATACGGTCAAATCTGACAATGGACCAGCATATGTGAGTTGTGAGTTCCGGGACTTTGCAACAAAATGGGGATTTGACTATGCCACATCAAGCCCCATATATAGCCAATCTAATGGTCAAGCACAAAACACTGTCAAACCATCATGAACCTGCTAAAGAAGGCAGATGATCCCTATTTAGCCCATCTCAGGTTGTGAAACACACCATTACAGGAAATAAATTATTCCCCTGCCCAGCGTCTTTTTGGCCAACGTCTCACAACGACTGTCCCAATGTGTGCAGATCTTCTGAAACCTGACTCTCCTGATAACGATATAGTCAGCGCCAACCTCCTGGTGAAACAAAACACAGAAGCAGTTTCACGATCAACATGCTAATAAAGCAGCCTTGCCCAAATTGGTGGAAGGTGAGGTAGTACATCTTAAGCGACTCTGCCCAAAGTGTAGTCAGCCTGTTCATACCTTGCAGACACTGGTGATTGAAAATATCGCAGGAATAGGATCCACCTAATGAAAATGGGGGAAACAGCAGGACAGGACCTGGTGCGGCAGAATGAATTTGACCACACCTTTGGCCAAGAAGACCAAAATGTGCAAAAAGAACATACTGTACCTCAACAGGTGCCTGACCGTATGCCTTCAACTAGACAATGACATCCACCAAAGAGACTTATTGAAGACTGCTAAGTGCCAAGTGGCAAAACAAAACAGCCTGTTAAAGTAACAAGTGATATTCCAGAAAGGTCTCCTTATTACAGATCAAATAATGAAAGTGAAACTCAACCATCAAGTGTATGTGCATTATGTGTGTCAAAAGTGATGTGGTAGTAACCTCTCCTCTTGAGAATAAATGTTGGTACTATGAGTGAACAGAACTAAGTTGTGTCCTTACAAATATGACATGGAACTCTTTACAATCAGAATGATGTTAAATGGCTGAATCTGAAGTTCAATCTTGAGAGACATATTCTATGGTGCTCTTAGCATAGTCAATGTAGTGCATCTCGAAATAATCACATAATCTAAAATAGATTTGCATACTTTAACTAAAATTCAAAATCAAAATAAGCTTTACCAAATAGACTGGACTGCTGTTGACTTCTTAAGATTTAAACTTAAACTTAAAAAAAAGAAGAAAAAAAAAAAAGAAAAGAATGTCATATAGTCAACATAGACTATATGCATTGAGGACTGACACATGCTGCCATCTAGTGTGCAGTCAGAGCATCAACCAAACCTTAGGAGCCGTATCATTTTAGTTGCTGCTCTCAAACGCAACTCTGGTTGGGGGGAGCGGATACTTGCCTGTGGGTTGGGAGTGTGGCTGTCTGTTGCGTTTCTGGCGTCCACAGTATGTCACCAGGCAGGTTTTTTTAAAGTAGTTTTACTGGCTTGCATAACAAGTGACATGAATGATTGAACAAGCCTGGGCTCTGTTTAATAGATATGTTTGCGATTTACTCCAGTGATGAACAATAAGTTGGTCAGAAATTACATGAATTAAATATCTGTGCATCTTCTTCAATAAACCAGAAACATTTTATGCGGGAGGGGGGGGGGGGGTTAAGAGTCTGATCTTAAAAAGCACCCTTTTTTTCTCCTTTTACTGAGCAATACGGCCGTGCAGCACGATCGAGTGTACGTGTACACACTCCCAGCCCTCAGGTAGAATTTTCCGCTATGTACGTAATTTTTTTTCCCGCTTTGAATCTTAAGTTTCATTCCTATCCTGTTCTGACATACTGATTTGTTCCATTCAAATATCTAAATAAAATTAAAACGCCAATAACGTGATGCATTGGAGACAGTGATCACTGAACAACTGTAACACATTGTGTTTATGCACTGACAGCGGCGGTAACTTATCAGGGTATTTTGCTTGCCTTCTGTTGACCTCCGTTATCACTCCTGCCTTTATCTGTCTCAAGATTTGTTCGATCGAGGTCTTTTTTGTGAAAATATGACATGAAAATTTGGCATCTTGGTCCAATGGTCTTCGCGTGAATATGACTTCACCTTCCCAACATTTCGGACATGAGACATGCACATGGGGATTTTGATTGGACAGTGAGCAGCACGTGATCAAATCCACCAAATAAGGAGCCTGAAAAGTCCTAAGCGCATTTTTAATAAGGCAAAGTAACGTATTTTTGGAGGGATATCGCAGAAATATTTTTTCTTAGCCAGCAGTATAAAAGTTAAGACCATGGATCCATAACACGTATTATAGGTCAACTATAAAACATAATGGCAGACGATGCAAAACATCGTGACCGCAAAGGTGCAAAGTTACAAGGTTTGGGGGTAAATTTTGCAGTTGTATCTTCACAATGTAGCGAAAAACGGACAGTTGTTTGAGCTTTATCCATTTGCGAATAAGAATATATACTTCTTTCCCACCGGAAACTCGAAATTTCCATCCGCAAGTATTGAAGTTTTTCTACCCTAAAATACACATGCTTGCACGCAAATAAACATTGCGGCCCAGCGGGCACCTGATGGAGTTGGCTTGCGTTACGCGCGACTTAAATCGACAACGTGGCAAACAATGCTCAAATGCATGTCGGTTGTGCCCGACAACGGTGTGCTAAAAACACAAAGTTCTGCCATTTTGTGGACGTCGAGGGTAAAAAAAATCAAAATTTCTTTTTTTTTTTTTTTTTTATCTGGAAAAAATACGTCGGCGGTTTCGTAAGATTGGTAATTAAAATTACTGCATAACCTATTTTAAAAAAGTATGCTTCGTCTGTGCATTTATTTGTCTGGACTGGGAGCAGTCTGAGTATAGAAACCATTGTTTATAAAACAACTCAGATGGCGAGCCCAGGAGCGGCATTAGGTTTGCATATGAGCCACGTGAACCGATTTATACATATACTGACAACAGATTGTCAGTTTCACCGCTCACATGTTCACCTTTTAAAGCACACCAGGCCTACAGAACCATTGTAGTATGTTGATCCTTTTGCGCAAGTTCAGAGCTCTTGGTTTACAGCTATCAGTGTTCTAAATCATATTGTAATACTTAGCTTACATACTCACGATTATGTTTATGAGTGGCAAATATTTTAATACCGTACGTTATTTTACGTATTCTAGTCTCGTAAAAGTCATGCACGAAATGAACGTCACCGCTCCCACTCTGTACACACACACACACACACACACACACACACACACACACACACACACACACACACATATATATATATATATATATATATATATATATATATATATATATATATATATATATATATATATATATATCAGATATGTTAAGGACAATACCAGGTTGAAATATAACCTTTTGTAGCTCCTATCCAGAGATATCGGACCATGTTTGCACAGGTTCCAAGTAGGATTATACCAATAATGATAATTAAAAATGAATGGAAAAAGCTGGAGAAGAAGGAAAAAAAATGAAATTGGATACATATAGTCACGAGACTGAAGAAACACTTTGGAAACGGTGTGAAGCAGGCATGGACCTGTAATGAGGTGCACACAGCCGGGTGATTGGAATTGGACTTGATTCTGCACCCGTACATGTACGTTCAGCGCAAACGAGAGAGAGAGAGAGAGAGAGAGAGAGAGAGAGAGAGAGAGAGAGAGAGAGAGAGAGAGAGAGAGAGAGAGAGAGAGTTACTATCAATTATGTATAATGTCTTTATTTTCGTAAGTCCTTAAAAGGTTGGACATTGGGGATAATAAATGAATTGTAAGGACAATGTGGATCCTGTTTGTGCAGCAGCGGAACAGGGCGGCAGGTGATGGCATGGACAGTGCCAAAATATTGATCAGCAAACCCAAATTGTCACAGAAGGCTGTATATGTTACAGAGGCAAAAAAAAAAAAAAAAAAAGGGGGGGGGGGAGCAACCGCTTTAACATCTTTCGCTTTGTGATGCCTATCATTGATTTTCTTGTCACTGCAGCAGCACACTGTAGCAGGTAAACAGTATACCTTGCAGGAGCCTAAGTGACTTAATCGTTTGCTTAATCTTCATCAGAAATTCTATCACATCGTACATATCCGGACTTGCATGACAACCAGTAGGCCTATTTCCACATAAAAACGTCATAACAGGAAAAATGATCAAATTTACACGTGCGCGAGGGCTCCTCCTCCATAGATATCAACCCCGAAGCTCTGTGACCTGGAGACTTCTATAAAAAGTGCATGAAAGCAAAAATATTTGACCATTTCACCTCAAAAGGCCTTTCTTAATTTTAATCAATTTTGAGATCTCCAAAATGGGAGAAATTGCGTATAGGGCCATTTGACAGTTTGGCCGAAGTTCTAATATTCGATGAGCATCACAAGGGGCTTACAAATTTAATTCAGCGTGGTTATACAAGGGTAGCATCATGTGATCAGTCCCACAATGAAAGTCTCTCAAGCAAAGGTGTTGCTACATGTGGATATCACATTTGTTAGAAAGTGCCTCTGCATCATGGTAAATTCATTGATTTTCAGCAAAGTTTCCTGGCTTTGGCTAGGCTAATCTCATTAAAAGCTTATGTTTATTGTAATTAAGTACTCAGACACCGCGATAAGCAAACAGCGGGGGAGGAATTACCTCGTGCATATGTGGATTGAGCGGTCAGGCCGCTCTGATTTGCATTCATAAATGTTTTTTGAGAGACCCAAATGAAAAAATGCACCCTGATCCATTTTGTTTCCTTTTCTTCAATTACATTAGGCCTAAATCACTGAAACATATATATTATTTTTAAAATCAATAATTTTTCCCTGCGACCTTTCTCTTATTTGGCTCCTCTAGACAAACAGACAGAGCGGACTACTACAGGAAAAATCATGTTTTTGTTCTGATCTCGCCTATTTCTTTTCCTTTCGGTAAAATTACATTACTGAAAGATATTTTTTTTGGGGGGGGGGGGGGTCAGTTGAAAATTCTTTCCGTGTATATGCAGAGAGAGCATGAATGATTTTCAACTTTAATTTTAACACCAAAAATTTGTCGTAAGCAGATGCAACGGAAAGACAGGAGTGAGAGAATACAGGTGACATCAGGTTTGAGTTGTTGTTTTAATCATTGTTTTGTTTTCTGTCTATAAATTCATATGAAGAATTACTGGTCAAGGAGGCACACACAGTGGTAAGATCCTGCCTGCTGAGTGAGGAAAAAAAAGGAAGTGCCCAAGGACGCAGTGTTAGGGTGCAGCAAGCATTTTAACATTACAAAAAACTGAAGGCTTACCTGTACTTGATTTTGAGGAACGTTCGTACATATGGAGTACATATATGTGCATGCAGAGTATATAACGGGCATTGCTCATAACCTGCGTGTTGCTGTATGCTGAGAGAACCAGCCTATAAGAAACATTATAGAGAGAATGCATTTTGTTATGTAGGCCTAAGTAAAGAATTTTTCGTGGGATGAGCTCTCATAATCTGTCGAATGTGCCTTGCCGTCATAACTGTCTTGGTGCTATTTTCATTTTTATCTTCTTCTTCTCATTTTACAACAAACACAAACACTATAAAAATAAAATAACTATTTGTGAAACAATTGAGATTTTTCATACCAATATATTTGTTGTGCCAGGAAAAGTTTCTTTTTTTTTTCATCCGTTGCAACTGATGATTTATGTTCATATCATAGCCTATGGCCTACGGCGACTTAGCTCGGTAAACGAGTTTTGTAGAAGTAAAGCACTTCTAGCCTCACATGCTCACAGTAACGAATTAATATGTATCTACCCCTGGGTGTTAGATATACTGTCATAATACATCCAGATGCTCAATGTTGTGAGTGGAAAAATACAAAAACGAAATGGCAATTGCAGTAATTATTTTGTACTCTTTGAGTGTGGCTGCGTGAATGCGTCCAGGGCTTATTATGCTTGAGCTGTTTCCCTGGTCAAACTGACGGTGCACTTTCAGACTGATTTCCAGTGGTAGGCCTATGTGTATAATAGTAAAACCAGCCAAGTGGAGGAGACTCGTCAGCAGACTGGCCTCGTTCACTCCGAGTGCTTGCACGAGGGGGGATCCGCCGCAGGAACGAGGCCGGTCTGCTGATGAGTCTCCCAATCACGCGGCTGGTTTCACTTTTATCCAGTAATTATAGCTGTAATTTTATTTTCATCGTTACATACAAAAGAAAAGACAATTAAAAACAGTTTCAACGTTTATTTCATCAAACAAGGCTTTGTAAATTGTATAGCTTTACGTATGAATAACTGTAACGCCGGGTCCAGTAATTGGGTCTTGAAAACTACATGCTTGACGTGCGCCAGCTACAAGAATTTAGAAGGAAAGTAGTTCTCAGTGACCTTTGCACTGTGGTGATATGGACAGGGTTATCACCCAGTCTGTATCTTCAACCTTTTCTGGATGATATAGCTTTAATTACTGGATAAAACACTGAGCCTGTGGATCACACACCATAGGACACATTACCTGCACACTAGTTCTGATTAGAAAGTACGCAAAGATATTTTCCACGGCTCCTGCAAAGTATATATAACAAAAGTTTCGACTTGTCTTCTGGTGCCACGCGACACACACAAGCTGTCAGTTCCATTTATTATCAACCTGTTTCTGGAAAGTTTGGATCATGTAACCAATCATGCCCCAGAAAATTTCTCTTGGCTATGCTGTGGTCACCCATGACTACACAACGAGTCCATCAATGTCCATATGCCATCACGGCCGGTATTTTCTTAAACAATGTGTTAAAGCAGAACTAAAATTAACTTTGACTTGACTTTAAATGAAAATATATTTTATCTAACATGTGATAGCCTCTTCTTCCGGTCGCTTTTTGATAAGAATTCCATGCAACTGCTTCGAGCCTTCCACAAGGCCTACCGTTTTCCTCCGCGAGCAAAATGGTAACAACTGACTGGCATTTTTCACTCGCCCATATTTGATGGCTTTGTATCAGGTGTGGAGTCAACTGGGCGCATAGGCCTAACCTAGGTACACATCAGCCCTATAGGCCTATTAAATAAATTTCTCAATCGCCATATCTTCTTACAGTTAAAGGAAATTGAAGGTGGACACATTGTCAAATACTGATGCTTAGATGACTTCTGAATGATGCTGGCTCAGTCATAACTGGTCACGTAACTCGTAAGATCTAAAAGTGGGCCAGCAAAAAGTATATGTGTGTTTGTGCACATCATAACCAAGGTAGTTCACTTGACTTTTTTCTTTTTTGTTGGTGTTGATATTGTTTTTTTTTCTTTTGGTTTTGGTTTGTTTGTTGTTTCTTTTTCGTTTTTGTTTTGTCACATACAAATTTCATTTCCACTTATTGCCATTGACATTTAACAGATTTCTGAAGCCAAACCAACTCGCTTCTCGTCTGCAATGGTGTAAGCATGTCCTGGAAAGAAGTCGCCAGGCAGAATGCATACTAAGATCTCGTTATTCCCACGTTTTTCAAACTGGCGAAGTTCGTAATTACTAATTGTGTGTGTCGCCTATCCTTTTCAGTGATATTAATATCAATGATAGATAGATTGATAGATAGATAACAACTGTACGGGTGGCGGACGCTACGTTTTAACTACATGTGGAACGAAAGAAGGAAAGAAAGTACATATGCATATAAATCTGGCTTCAGATGTATTGCTTGTGTACTCCCTGTGTGTTGTGTGTTCACCTTGGATGAGTAATGATCACAATTTATATAGTACAAAATAGTAATGCTAGAACATTGCCCCCCCCCCCCCCCCCGGAAAAAGAAGTGGGCCCCAACGGCAGTCAGTACACCTCCCCTGCCCATTTCCTGGCATTTCTACGCACCGTACTGGCTTTACATGTCAAGGGGGAGTTCCGCGAGTCTGCGTATGGAGTTGAGATAGCGGAGTTTTGCAGTGCTGTTTGTACCAAGTTATATTGGAATACAATGTACTCTTTTTGCGACAAAGTGATAGGCACACCCACAAATAGTTTTCACGTAAATAAAATTTGTAAATACAAATGTATATGTTGTTTATGTTGTTTTTTTTTCAGTTGAGCAACAAGGTCCTTATTTTCCCAGACCATAAAAATAGATTTATAAATTGACCACACCTGTTTATTGCCGGACACAGACAAAGTTCTCTGTTTTCCACATATAGTATTATTATGTGCAGTAGATAAAAACCAGAGCTTGGTCTGCCATATGGAAATCTACATACCCCCCCCCCCCAAGTTATTTGAGTAAAATGACTACTTCACAGTTCGATCACATAACGGTATGTAGAATGAATCATATATATACATACATATATATACATATATATGTATATATATATATATATATATATATATATATATATATATATATATATAATGTGTTATAATGTGTGTATGTTGTTCCCGTATGTGTAATTTTAATGTATCCTAGTTGAGAAATGATTTATTGACATAAGCTTCAAGATTCAAAACAATCAAACAATCAATCAGACAAACTACAACAATTTTATTCAACGTGAAAATCAACTGGAGGAAGGTGGTACATCCCTCTAGGTTCCACTGTGCATCAACCCTACTCTTTGAAATTGACAGTCTCTCAACGGGTAAGAGTGCCTATCATCACAGATGATGTCAATCATCACTGATAAAGCCATCCAAAGTGCAATGTGACTTATCACATAAATGTATTTATCGTTGTGATCCATACTGTTCACTACTTTCCTGACATAGCTGGCTGCACACCTTCGGGTGGCCCTTAAGTGGTGGTCCTCACGTGCGGCACCTCGGCAGGGCTCGTTTGCCTGTTACGGCAACACTTGAACTGGCATGGATTTTGTCTGGTGCGTACATGGGGCCCTCATCTTTCCTGAAGGCATCCAGCTGCGAGGACTGGCTTTGCCTGCGCTCTTTACGCTTGTCCTTTGCCGATGTAGTGGCCTTGTAGGAACAATCTTGACAGCCGTCGCCTGTCCATCCACTTTAGTGTTGCCTTTGCATCAACAGCTAGTGTCGCATTCTCCTCCTCAAACAGGAACGCTGCTGTCGCCAGCTTGCATCTGATGTACCATAGTATCCCCAGGTCGATCCCAAGCTGGACTCGTTCAATCTGGTACAGATTTTTTGGACTATGTTCCAAACCACGTTGTGCAATGACGCGTTGGTATGGTGGCACAAAAGTGCCAACTGCAACTTTTTTTCTTTCTCCATACAAATGGGAAGGCGAAAACAAGAAAATAAGAAAACAGAACAGCGAAAACAAGAAAACACGAATGCGAAAACACTAAAATTCAAAACGCGAAGAAGGCGAAAATGCGAAAACACAACCGCGAAAATACGACAGAAATTATGTCGTGTTTTCGCACTCGTATTTTTCGTGTTTTAGTATTAGCGTTTTCTCGTTTCTTCTTTTGCTGTATTGTTTCCTCGGTCAAAAACAAGAAAACACGCCTTTTCGTGTTTTCGCATTAGCGTTTTCTTGTTTTCTTATTTTCGCAATATCGTGCTTTCGCTTGTTTCACTTCCGTTTAACGCCTTCCCATGATGCCATATACTTACACCTGCAAAGCAGCCATATTGCGGAGGGAACCAGAAAACGGTGAGTTAAATGCACTTTCGTGTCTCTATAATACCTGTACTACAATACATTTTTGTCTGGATATAATATAGGATATTATAATATCCCTTTAGCTACATCAGGAGCACCTACCAATGGGTACAGCGCGTAGATACGCCCACTATGATACACGTAGTAGTGACTATACAGGACACATAAACCGTCTCCAGATATAGTTTGCATGGCGATACTTACAGGTTATCACATGGTTGTAGCTGTATCACCCCTTGTATCAGCCCCCGAGCAACCGTATCATCACGAGACCGAAGGTCGATTGACGATACGGGTACGAGGGAATAAAAGAAATAATTGACTGATTTCCCAGTTCCAAAGTTTTGTTCATTTCCCATTTGCCACAAAATAAAATTAAGCTTTTATATCCCAATTCCCATTACGCCCCGTTATTTCAGGCAATAAAAATTCATATCCCTCATTTTGTCCCACGAAAGATCCAGGGAAGCCATCCAATATCACCCAGTAACTATAGCTGCTATGCAGGATGTAAAGTACTTTATCTGTATTTTAAGTCCATTTGACTCTGTACTTTTGTTTTGCATGTAAACGTTACACTTGGGTGACGTTGGTATAATGTGTGTATATATATATATATATATATATATATATATATATATATATACATATATCGAGCTATGTTTTACGAAGAGAAAGTTTTGAAAAATAAAATTAGAGCCTGATGATTGATGTAGACTTAGATTATTTTGATGATTTATCTGTCAGATCTCATTGAATGGTTGTTTGGTCATAATTATTAATCAACGGAAGTCCCTTTTCCGTCATTGTACAATGTTATTGTTATGTGCAATCGTCACTATATCCAGTAGCAGCTGCAGCAGTAGCTTGTCTTTGTGTTTGTTTCAGTGTAGATGGAAACCACCGGGCAGGCCTCTCCTACCAGTATCTTTTTTCATCTTATGTCTTTAATTGGTATAGGCCTGATGCATTTAAAATGACCCGAAGCCAGACATAAAGTTTCAGAAACAGGAAGAAGCAAGTAGGCCTACGATTTATAGCAACAATTTTTGTTCATTGATTTACATTGGCTCTCTCTCTATATATATCCAGTCTCGTTTGCTTTCTAAATTATGAGTATATACTATTGTTTCTAATATACCTAAGTCACAATAGCGAGGATTCTTTGTTCAATTGGTATATACCGAATCTAGCATTTATGTATATCCATACTTCTACTGGATCACAATGGAAATCATTGTGGGCAGCATCCCTAGAAATATTTTATAGTGGTCCACCGGCGGTCCACCAGTGGGCCACCCCTCCCAAAGGTGGACCGACGTCGGCCAGGAGGCAAATGCTTGTAGGGATATTTTTCAAAAATACATTTTTATTTACAAAACAAAACATAGAAAAGAATATCATATTTTCCAAATCACAATACAAAATACAGTGTAATAACATACTGTCACTGATCTAAAGTACAGTGAAAACACGTTATAATGACAGCATCTGTTCCCTTAGATATATACGAGACCTCCGAATATGTCAGACAAAAGAACCAAACTACAGAGAAAATGTAGTCCTCAAAGTGTTTAGAGTAGTAAGAGGGAAAGTACCTAGGTGAAGTATACTTAAACCCACCTAGTCTAGTCCGTCTTAAGTCGGAAAACCATGTACATATTCACTTTTTGCAGGGTTTATTTCTTTTCAACCTTCATCCAGTATAGTGAAAGAGGTGGCTTCCAGCTAATACCTTAGTATACTTTACCTCATAACACCTCTAGTCAACCTTATGATGCTTAAAATTGTGTTACTATTTACCTGTTAATACCAGTGTCGGTATGGTGGAATAGTGTATGAAGCTCTTAAGTTTCAAAGGAAACGTCCGTCTGTCCGTCCGTCCGTCCGTCCGTCCAACTTTTGGCTTCTGAACGCGATAACTTAAAAAGTTTTGATGTTAGCACAATATAATTTGGGACTTATAGGGTGTATAAAAAAGGTTCTTTTCGATATTGGTGGTGCCACCTACAGTATTATGTAATATGGGGGTCAAAATGTGAAAATCTTGTGAACACTCTAGCATCTTTAATTTTATGCGGATCTTCACCAAATTTGGTGGGGTTGTGGGGGAGGTCTAACTTTTGGGTCACTGTGACCCAGTAATTATGGAGTTAAGCGATTGTCCAAGTTTATTGTTTTTCGTCAATAACTTGAAAAGTTATGACTCGATTTGAACAAACAAACGTTATATGGAAAGCTGGCTGTGGGGTGCATATTTTGAACAATTTTTTAATCCGAGTTGAAAATCAAGGTCAAAGGACAGTTTGAATATAGTGGTCATCTCGTGAATGCCCTGCATCCCACAATTCTTATTATCTTATTATAGATATGCCCACTTAACGTTTAGGAGTTATAAACTGTATAAAAATCTTTGTCGACATCAATGTTGGTGGCGCCACCTATAGTATTATGTTATATACAGGTAAAAATGTGAAAATCTTGTGACTGCAATACTGTCCACAGTTTTCAAGTTAGCCCAATGTAACTTTGAGGACTTACAGGAGGTACAAAAATCATTGTTCTTTTCGATATTTGTGGCACCATCTACAATACTATGCAATTTAGGGGTCAAAAGCATCTTCATTTTGTAGCTGATCTTCACCAAATTCGTTGGGATTGTTGGGGTAGTCAAAGTCTAAGTTGTCAATGATACTAGTGGCGCCACCTATAATTTGATGGAAATTAGGAGCCAAAATGTGTTTTAAGATATAAAGTTTCATATCTTGAAAAATAATTGGATCAGACTTGCCAAATTTATAGAATATATAGACAATGTCCAAACCTAGAACTGTATATAATATCAGTGACCTTGATCTATTTTTGTGACGTCACAGTGCCTGTAAATTTGAAAGAAGTGATTTTGTAATTGCAAGGTGAAGCTTGCACTTCAATGGCAATGTTAGCACAGCAACACGCAGGCCTATGGGCATCTTGTATTACATGATCTGGGTGTCCTTGATCTTCTGTCTCAAGGTCATTTAGGGCATAGAGTGAAGGACTCACTCATTGTTGTCTGGGCACATGCAACAATATTCATCACAGGAGTTGCACAAATAAACTATGATTACATGTGGGGCGAAGTGCCATCTTGTGGACATTTACATTAAATGTACATAAGCTGTAATGTTTAGAAGCCGCTTGAGGACTCACAACTTTAGGATGAAAAGGTTCAATATAGCCACAATGCCAGCAGAGCATTAGGCCCATGGGCCTCTTGTTACTTTTTTTGCAGCATATCTAATTGTTGCAGTACGAATTTCCAATTTTGAAATCTCCCATGTTAATACTGGATATCATTATGGGTAGCATTACATTGGTATGGTATGGTATACCTGGCGTTTTGTCTTCTTGGAATGAAATTGGGGAACTATACTAGGGACGAGAATAGCAGTTCAATGGCCACACGTATTTTTTATCGTCGCAGGAAGCAATATGGGTTGCAATGGCTTTTTTTGTAAATACTACTACCACTACTACTACTACTACTACTACTACAACTACTACTACTACTACTACTATTATTATTATTATTATTATTATTATTATTATTATTATTATTTTCATATTATGGTTAGTATAGACAGATTAAAACTGTTTTGTATATTTTCTTTTAGATTTGAAAATAGTTTCTTATATGGACAAATATGTTATGATCTCGATGTGGTATTTTCATTTTTGCTTTCTATTTGTATAATGGATACCATTTTCAAGCTTGAAAATATATTTTCATAATATTTTAAAAAGAAAGCAACCTGACAAACTCCATGGAGTCATGTATGATACATAACCATAAGTTTATTTTCCGCCTAACCTGGTTAAATAAATATCTAGCGATACCTCTGTATTTTCTAATTTAATGTGTCTCAATGTAGTCCATTTTAACAATTGATCAGTTGATACATTGGTGGAGCGCTATGTCAGTTTGGGATACACAGGAAAGGAAGTACTGATTTTCCTAAGCATTCGCCATGGTATTTTTCTCACGTAAGTAACATAAAGCAATTATTTTGAAATTGGATGTCTGATCATTATATGCTATCGTTGTGTAGAAATTTGCATATATTAATGTAATATGAGTGGCTAGTCAACAAATCTTAAACACCTTTCTTCGACTGAATAGCATACTCGGATAATTGTTATTAGATCGCTAATGCAGTTACCGTATTCTTGGAATTAAATAAATACCTATATGAAATTTAAAGGATAGTAATGTAGAGATTTATTAAACAATTGTTAAATATCGGTCTCACGAACTTTTATTCTAAGCGGTCTAAATGGTAAACTCATATTCAAGCTACATCCTCAAAACAGAAATGAAATAGACAATATGATTGTGCATATTACCTTTACACTTGAAATCTAAAGATGAAATTTTAGTTATGGGGTCACTATGCCTGCATTGTTGCATTAGAGGATTGTTATTTGACCAGTATAGCAGCCCGTATTGCCTACGTGGGTAGACTGTGACTCTATATTCAGCTAGCTTTCCATCAAAATTGCCCCAGTAAATAACGAAAGCGATCATAGGGCTGTCCTCGCAGGCAGCAACCTGTAGTACCTCCAGGTAATATGCTTGATTCGAAAGTTTATAAATACCCCCACCACACTATTGAAGAACATACGTATTGAGTACACATTGGACCTCTTTCCTTACGCAATTAGCTGCCACACTGTTAATCCCAATAGATAGTATGTATAAATTACATCCGTATGTAGACTTCCAGGTTCATCCTCAATAGAAAGGATTCTGTACACTTAACATATGTATTTGCCTCCCCAGACAGGATATCATTGATTTTAGCTCTTTGAGAAGAGTTGTGCTAGTGTGGAAACAGGAATACATATTGCTGTGTTCGCATAAGATGTGGAATGTTTTTACTATTGTGGCTGCTAATTACATATGGGCACAAGTGACTGCAATACGACTTCCCAAACACAGATAGAATACGTCTGTAGTGTGGCAGGAGTATTAGTTGTAATTTCAATTCCATAATATGTAATATACATAATCTGGATACCATCATGTTTTTAATAGACTTCTACCGTATTTGACTTTAACCCATTAATATATTTTGATGTTGCACAGATATATGTGAAAATATACTAATGCATTACTGCACAGAATGCGCAACTTTAGGCGAATTGTAACCCGCCTTGGCTTGAGAAAGACTGACAGGACGAACTGGGATGTTGTAATAGAAGCTCTCAAGGTAGTTACATAATTAATTTTAAGTATAAACAGCACCAAAGTTTAAAAATCAGTACTTCCTAAAACTAGATGTAAAGTATTAAATTACATGTTAAGTATATGACTATGGTATATACGCACTACAAAAGTCAGCTCTTCATGGAGGATGGGGGATTAACGGCATTTTTTTATGAGCGATTGGTCACCGGGCATTCAGTACCCTTCACACCTTCGGCGGAGCTAGAAATGTCGTTTAGCAGGCAAAGATTTTTTTGTCCTCATAGGGGTTTCTTGATATTACATAGCACTTTTATGATTATACTGACCATAATTGATCATCTATCAAACTCTGATAAGACACATGACACTATTTTTCATATTTTATTTACCTTGAATGACTTGAATGTAAGGGTTTTTTTTCGCTTGTCCCTAATAAGCATTCTGAGTGTTGTCTCAACTGAGAAGAGAAGGGCTCAAAAACACACTTAAAAAAAGGCTCAGATTGGGTGTTTTTTCTGGAGATAAATGCTCTTGATCCTATTCCTAAAGGGTATTACGTTACTCTACATTGTATGTCATGATTCTTGGATATCTTGAATTATGTCTCTATATCTCTCTACTTTCCATTTGTGTGTTACCTCTATGTTTAATTCGAATGTTATTTTATTACTCTACATGGATAAAAAGTTCAGATGGATTATCATTAAACACAAAATGTAGTCGTCGATAGGAAAATATAACGTCTGTAGGTTTTGTTTCTATTTCATCGTGGTTTCCACGGAAGTATGCAAATGGAGAGGGGACATTTGGCATTGACACGCTTTTCGTAACCGAAGATTTGCATAATGACAAGCGTGTCAATGCATGTGTTGGTTGCCAATTGCATATTAGGATTACCCCCTGCCTGCCCCTTCAGTCCAAAATCACCACTTTCCGGGAAATCATGAATGGATATATATTTCACCATGCCCATGCCAAGTTTATATTAAAATGAGAAAATGTGTAACAACAGAGATATACATACAATATATTTGTCTGTTATGAGGATACATGATATGCAGGTCAAAAATTAAACAAAGAACATAATATATATATATATATATATATATATATATATATATATATATATATATATATATATATATATAGGTGTAATACCAGAACAATTTGAAAAGTATTTCAGATCCATATTCACTAAACTATAAAATCTAAAGCACCGAAAATTAAGTTTTATACAAAATATATGCAAAAAGTTGGAAACAATATTATCGTGGTTTTCAAAACATTTTTCAAAATTACAGTTTTGCTTTATTCCTGGCCCCCTTGCCAAAAGATTTTTATGAGTTTTCGAATGGGTTTCCAACAAGATGCCTAATCGAATTCATAAAAGCGGTTAACTTTGTGTCTCTACGCTCCAAGAACCAAGGGTTCTTGAAGTACCCAATAGGGTCCTTCAGGTTGTCAGAGAAGGTAAGTTGTGTGGTAGTCTATTTTAGGGCTCTTGCAAAAATCCCTATCAGAGGATCCTTTGAAGGTTCTTCACGGAACCCCTAGTGTTGTTTAGGGAAAATCTAGGTTACTTTCAATATCCTTTCAAGGTTCTTGCAGGTACCTTAATATTTTCTGGGATACATATGAAGTTATGAATCAGCACCACCCCAGTGTATGGCTTTTAAGGGTTCTTCGTGGTATTTTAACGTGTGAATGCAGCACTAATATACTTTAAATTATCCTGTTACACTCAGATATTGGGAGGTCTGAGACAGTGTTTAGCAGAACTATATGAGTATGCAGGCACACGCACCCCAACTAAATCGCCTGTGCAAAATCATTTGTTTTGTTCCCTTAACTTATGTAAAGCGTTTTATTTTGAGTCTCTGCCTGAAGATATATTGCAGATTTAACCTGTTGAATGACCCTAATATAAATTGAATACACAAAACTAGTACAGGTTCATAGGTTGGACTGCAGTGATGCCAAATTTCAGACCTCTAATACTTAATATGTCTGAGAAACTTGAGGTGGAAATAAATTAAATAATAAGGCATTTTTTTGGAGAATTAAAATTATTTGAAGCCAATTTGACGTATACTTTTGTTAATGATTGGGAAAGGCCAAAATTAAGGCGATAAATCCTTTCAAATGAGAAGAGAAAATAACCTGAAAATTGACCTGCTTATCAGACCTAGTTTTCTACTTTTGCCTGGGACCCTAGGTCTAAAGACTTTCATCTTTGATTCGCTGTTATTACAGCTAACAGCACTCACACTTCCTCATTGACACGACTTAATTACTTTATGGTACCCTGCAGGGAAAACTGCACTTTCACCAACTCAGGTCTATGGGCCACAAAAGGATGTAAATGATTACAAAATTTATACAGGTCTTCCCGGTATATGATTGGACCTGGTTCTCGTGCATAAGTATAGGTTACTTGAAACTGATTACAAGCTTGTCTTGCCTGATTGGTTGATCAATAGTGGAGGCTATGTTTACAAGTGAGATACATAACTAAAATTGGTTGAAAGTCTGTAGACTAAGAGGACACAAGGCAAATAGAAATTGGACTCAGAGTCAGCTAAGCAGGCAACCTGAAAATATATTTTGCAGGAAAAGGTGTCATTTCTAGGGCATCATGAGATACACCATCATGCTGAGGGGTTATTCTTTGCCTGGGCAATAAAAAATGCTAAAGTCACAACTGTTTATATCATTTGAAGTCAAATCATATAATATTAGAATATTATATTATATTACATTACATTATGTTATATTACAAAGGCGGAACTGGACGAGAGCGGCAGATGTCTTAGGTATAGGAGTATTAAAAGAAGACTGGGAATGAAGTGTGGGCAGTATTTATCAAAGTGCGTGTTATTTTGATAATTGAATGAAGATTTATCATGGGAAATTAAGAATTTGGAGATACATAGCAAATCAAAATATATATCTAAATGTGACACTCAACAATAAATGTTTGGTCACTTTCTTTTTTTATCGTGTTAGATGAATAAAAATAACCTAAAACATGATTTGCTAAATGAGTAAATAAATGAAATAGCACATTTATTTTATAAATACAGACAGTTAGATGGATGCTAATGTTTGTTTCGTTACAATTATAATAATTTAAAGTATTTCCGCCATGACATGTCATAATATACCTACATGTTTATATATTACATAGTATATTGATCTATTTGTTTCTCTATTTTAAACAGCAGTACGGTAATGCATCTCCTGCGTATTTTGGATGCAGATGGTGTAGCACAAAGGAGACAAAGACGGCTGCACTGGAGGTAGTGCAGCAATAGAGGGCCAAATGATGTGATACATACTGATAGATATGATAAGCTCAAACGCTACAGTTTCCCTGTCCATGCAGCAATACATGTATGTCGGTCTGTATATATCACAAGCGACACTGGCCCCTTCCTACCTATCATGATAATTTTTGTTTGTGTGTGTATATGTGTGTGTGTGTGTGTGTGTGTGTGTGTGGTATGTGTGTGGGTTCCCCTAAAAATTGAAGTAAAACACAAAAACAACGGACATGCACATGTCTAGGGTTCATCGTCGAACATTTGCAGTATTATTATATATGCATTTTGTGGTTTTCTGGATGTTGTGTATAGTATTCATGCTTTCATTACAAGCTGACTATATTTATCACTAATCATCAACAATCAGCTACGTTTTTAAATACTGTATAGTAATTGCATGTGCTAAATTTAAGAAAAAATGTTAGGTTTTCTAGGAGAATGCTATGGCTTGATGCTGGAAGGACAAACAACAATTGTGAAGTCGTTGCCTACTACTTTACGCAATATTTGAGGAAAATAGAAGGTAATGTTTAAAACAGTGCCAATAGTTGGCATGATAATGTTGGCTGCATGGACATATTCAAGTTGTTTATGTTAGATGGCTAATGAACTGCAACAAAGTGTGCAGAAATCAATGAGGAAACCAGAAAAAGTGCAAATAACATGAATGTTTTTATTGTAAAATTTTGTTCATTTTTACATTCTGTATTATTGGGGTCTGGATAGTATGCATGTAAATGTTTCATAATGTTAAACGTGGTATCAGTTTTCTTCTTATCCTTTAGACCATTCCATTATTTCTCAATTTATGGAGCAGCCCTCGATGATAAACACGATCAAATCTTTTGCAATAAGGCAAAAAACTATCTCTTGTCAGGACTATTAGCCTTGATACAGTCTTAACAACTCTTTAAGGTCCAGAAAATGCTAAAGCTGTCCTTTCGGGATAAAGTTGATAAATTGGTGTCAACCATTGCAAATGCGCAATTTCAGCTGTTCCCTGCAGAGTGAGAATGGACGCTGGCACTGAAAACATGTTGAATGCTGCTTTTCAAAAAGCATTCCGGTGGTATCATTGTGACGAATTTTCGGGCAGGAAAAGTGTTGTTATCGCTTCCTCGCAAAGTAACCAGGTATCGCATTTAAATCAAAGCATTAGTTTGTCAGCAAACGAAGATGAACCCAATTTTGATTAAAATGTGACAATTTTTATCCTTTGTGTTAAATTCTTTTTATTCGTGTCAATGTGGCTTTAATATCTGTATGTAAAGATATGTTACCAATTAACCAACAGATTGAATCAAAGATGAACATTTTCAAAATGGAAACGAAATCCATAACATGAACGTGCGATTGTGCGTTGAGCTTGAAAACAGTAAGTCCATGGTATTTGGTAATGAACATAAGTTAATATGAAATAATGGACGTGTACTGATTTTAATCTAGAACTACAAAATATGAATCACTTTAGGTCTTTAAAATACATATATATTTCTTTAAATAGATAGACCGAGCTTTGCCCTAAATTTATCCCTCTTGTGCAAAACCACAAATATAATGCTGCAACACATCGCCTAAATCACCTGAATGTGAAATATTGCAATGAAATGAATTCTAACTACTTATGATCGTCTGGTTTTTGGAAAACACAATTTTTATATTGCATAACAATAAATGCGCCCCCCTTTCCCTTTTTCCATACTGACATTCGAGAACAACCTTTGTTGTGTTATCCTAGTACATTGCCAATCCAGGCGTACATTTTGGTATTTTATTGCAATGGAACGAAACATTATGCCGGGTTGGCAATTATCGAGACATATGTACACAAACGTTCATAAATCTTATTGCGCGGTGCGTTGCCATAGTAATAAAAAAATATAAATTGGTTTTCGTAAATATATATATGCATAGCTTACATTTGATGTTATAAATTCGCCAATCCAATATCTTAAAAGTGTCAAGGTTACTGCAGTGTTATTGTCCAGGATATGTTATACAAACTGTAGAAGTAAGACTGATCCTCAAAGAACACTTTGTGAATGCTCAGAATTTTGATAGATCAGCTGAACTTAATTCACACACAGCAACATAATGTATATTAAATCGGAAAAAAACGTGCTGACAGAGGAAGCGGAATTTACAGATCTAATATAGTTGAAGTGTAAGCTTTCAGAACCATGTCTTAAAATAATAAAAAATTCATCTCACAGACAATACACTCATTATGTTTAAGATCATTCTATGCTGCATATTGTGGAGCATAGTAAATTTGAAATCATCTGCATTTTTTACTTTTCCTACCTTTTTTTTTTTTTTTTTAGAGGATTGAGTGTTGGTTGAGGAGCATGAGGGAGTTTGGCATTGGGTACTGGATTGATACATTCAGAGATATGGAGACCCTCGGCTTGCTCAAACCAGGAAATCTGGTTTACCTGTGAGTGATTTGGACTGGATTTGAAGGATAGAATACTTGAAAGTTTTTTTTTTTATATGAAAATGAATGAAGAGCTTGATTAATTTAATATGTTCATTTAACATTTGATATTAATGAAAACCAAGAAGTCAATTGCAGTTTGACAAAAAAAAAAAAAAAAAAAAAAAAAAAAAAAAACCCACATTATTGCGCCTGTTACTTCCTCAAGTGCCAATTTTTACATCGGAACCACCTCTGTTGTACTTATTTTTGGAGTTCCCATTGCATATTATACCTAATTCCATTCTTATGTTTTTTTTTTTTATTTATCACGTGTATGGCGCAGTCAGGTTCTAATGTCAACACCTGTACCCAGGAACTTCTATCATGGATTTAAAGATACAATATGACTATCTATAGCGGAACAAGTGGCCAGGGTCCAGGTTATTAAACATGCCTGGAGATTATCTAAAATAAATGTATAGATTTGAATCTAAGATTATGCTCGTTTAGGTATAATTTTGCTCATTCAATGGAAGAATGTTTACGGCTGAATGAAAATTTTAAAGTGTCCAATTCTGGTTATGTTTGCAATAATAATTGCAATACACGTTTACTACAAGACCCAAACAGGACAAGGTACTTGTAGGTCTGCCTAAAATTGGAATGAAATACGTGAGAAGACAGAAAGTAAATTCTGTAACCAAAATGCCTGTTAGTTTTTTATGCCCATACCCGTTTGTGGACAGCGTGAATATTTTCATCCCCTCTATTTTCTTTCAGAGAATGCGCACGATTTTGTTTTGGTACATTCATTCTGAGAGATCTCAAAAACATAATGACTGAGTGGAATACACATACAATTCGTGGATCATCTGGTGGCCAAGCTGGAAAACCGCACATCATGTATTCATTCCCAGAAATATATGGTGAGTGTAAAACAGTATAACTCGGTGCCATATAATAAAAGAGGAGCCAATAACTATGCCAGAATAAAGTCACTGAACTGGCGTTCCATTTTCTGGTTTGGTGAAATATCACATAATGTGAGTCGATCGGGAATGCTTCTACTTGCAATGGATAAAAGTTTTTGCCCATAGTAGACATATTTTACCCTGGTAGAAATGGATTTACCCAGGTAAAAAGTTCCTGCCCATGGTGGAAATATTTTTACCAAGTGGAAATGTTTCTCCCCGAGTAAAAAGTGTTTACCCGTGGTAGAAATATTTTTTATACAGGCAGAAATGTTTTTACCCACATAGAAAGTTTTTACCCCAGGTAAAAATATCTTGATTCAGGCTAAAATATTTCCCCCTGGGTATAAATTTCGAGTCAAACACAATACGAAAATTAAAAACGTATGCCACTTATGGGCCACCGTACCATATAAATGCTATCATTATGAAAAAAATTATAATGTTAAGAAAAAGATCCATTGGAAGTTAAGACAGCGCCATCAAATTAGGGAGTAGTTTGTCTGTGCCTCCAGGAGTCATGGAATAAAATTGGTGAAAAGATATATAATGGATTATACCGTTTAAAACTAGTTTTGACCCTTGCTTCGCATTTTGTGAACAACACGTTAAAGTAAACATATATACAGGATTCAAATTCTCTTTAGTAAGAGCCAAAATAATAAATGGTGGTAGAAAATGTTGACCCCACAGAAAGACTAACAACTTAATACCCATGATTACACAACTGTTCTTAAAGTTCAGTACATACTGGACACTAAGAAAAGAGCTATCACTTAAGATAATGACTGAGTTGACGGCATAAATCCAATTGGAATTTGCCTTTCCTTTGCTGGATTACGACAATGCTTCAATTGTTTTGATTAGTAAACTATTCCAGTTTCACTTATAATAACATTAGGTTTGTGAGACATTTATTACAGAATTAGGTATGTGAGAAATGTACTAGAAAAGGCAAGTTTAAACAAATTATAAATCAAAATGTTCGGACTTTTCATCTTGTTTCCAATCAAGAATTTAAATGTAAAAACATGCTTGTTTAAATTCAGTGTTTTTTTCCACTCAAAATGCCTTGGACGTATTTTAATCAAAAGAAAATCTGTCTTCATTGGACTTTTAGTATATTCATTGCTAACCCATTGTATATCCTTGAATCTGTGAACAAATTCAGTGACACAGCGCAATGTCTTACACGTTATGGGAATGGTTTAAGGTCATGATCGGATGAAATTTTCTCCAATTGAAAAAAAAAAAGATTTTATTGTAGTTTGATCGAAGTATTAAACTTGTCATGGATTATGATTCAGGCAGCGTTCGTGTTATTTCAATATTTATGTGGAAGTCTTTAAGACATTCTTGACTATGAAGTGATTATCTTCTTACATTACTGGTGCTAAAGTTTGCCGCACGAAATACTATTTTAATATCCAATTGAAATTCTAACCGGTCAAATGCATGTTAAAGAAATATATGAATTCGCAGTAATTGACCCTTTAAATCCTACAGCTTATAAAAATTTATTTGTCAGTTTTTCCTCTTGTTTTGGACTTTCAACTTGTGTATTTGAAGATTATGAAATAGACAAGGTTCTCTTAAAAACAATATAAAAACCTATTCTAGTATGAACATTTGCTACTTAAACTTGAGATAACATTTATATTTTAAAAAGAACACAAGGTAATGTAAATATGTTTCTTCTACACATTACAGGCACATTTGATCACAAAATAGGGATTTCCTTTGACGACATCAGCAAAGTTCATATGCATTTTGTCGCAAGCCAGCAGAATCTCTTTGTCTGGCCGACTTTGAGGAACATTTTGTATCATATATGACAGAAAATGACTTGCGTCGCCCCCAATCTGTTGCAGGTGCAAAGATACTTTATGTTGCCCTCGTTCATGAGATGGACGCCGACATGAACTGAACGTGTTTTCATACTGTAGTCGTGATGACACCGTTGCGTGCAGTGACTAACTACTTGTAGGCAGGTTAACGTAAGAGTCAAGTATTAACCTGAGAAACATGAAGAAATGAACTGAAAAGCTACTAATGACACAATGCTGGTTTCAAATGAGCAGGGAGTGAGACGAATTAGAGAGAAAATCATCGGGAGCATGAAACGACAGGATAAACATGGGCTATCCAAACTTCATAAAAATTACTTCTGATCATAAATTAATGAATCGAACCTCTGAGAACATAATCAAATTGAGGGAAGCGTTAGCAGTTATACCTTTTTGAAAAAATATATAAGCACATGACGAAATTTACCGGTTTGCAGTAAATTATAGGTGAAAAGTGAGTTTACAGCATCGACTGTCTCATAACCTATAAAAATATACGTTTCAGTTTTCCAGAAAGACTGCTCAAATTGTACTACAACAATTAAGTCACCATCTGGTCTGTGTTGGTGATGTTTTAAACGGGTGTATTGTGTTTCGGAACAATCTTCCGGACACACTCGGGAAGCATTGTAAGCAGCCTATTATTGGATGCAACAAGAAACACTTTTCTCTTCAAGCCTTCGGGTGGAGGTTATTTACTTACATTTCCGTGTTTTCAGGCATTAGCTGTTGACTCTTGTTCCATTATGTATTAGTCAGCCTGTGAGAGGAACATATGATTCATGATTTTTGTAGGTGAAAACATGTTATAGTTTGTGGCAAAACTGCATAATTTTATGTTTTCCTCAGGTACCAGTAAAGATGCTTGACCTCTTTCATCTCTGATTGTTTGTAATGCTGAACTAATATTTTAATGTTAACTTTAGGCCCTTTTTTGGATTATGGAAACCACCTTTATGTTCTAACCATTAAGAATGCTTTTGGCATTGGTCTGTTTGAAATGTATCCCACAGTTGATCACGTAATGTTCAATATATACGAAAAATAAAACGATAATGTATTTAATAAATAAAGCAGAAACAACAGAAGCGCAAAATGCTGACGTCTGTTAACCCTTTTGCATGCATGTTATTTTTCATATATTAATTGATGGCAAATTTAATGTTATATGGATAGTGTAATTTGAAAAATTAGTCAGTCGACATCAAGCACAATAAATGGTACGAGATCATATATACTCATTTCAGCTAGAGAGGTGCACCTGATGTGGAGTTCGAATCATAAATGTCTAGTTTTAGTACTGTGTTATTTTACTTTATGTTTTACTGGTAAACCTGATGCGGGGCATTGTAACAGAAGTTTAATTTGGGAAGATAAATGTCCACGTAATGTCTAATTCAAATATTTCATTCTTGTGACTATTCATATTGAAACATACAGTAGTTAGTTGCTTATGTGCTGTTTTCACATTGTCACATATAATTAGCAATTACTGTTCAGTAGTGTTTGTAACTTAATATAACGAAATAAATTTATGTTAACAGGTTCTATTCTGTTTTGCAATTTTCTGTGCACACTTTTGAGAATAGGGTTGTATGCGTAATGCCCAAAAGGTTAAAGAACTGGAAGTCTGCAATCGCGTAACGATTGCAACGGAAGCCTCTCCCCGCGTCCAAGTGCTTTACGCAAATGTTCTGCAGTTCAATGAGTCTGTAATACCTTGATTGTGAAAGGCATCATATGAATTTGTAAATGTTTCTGAGGGGACAAACTATCCATGGAAGGCATATCTAGCGACAAATGAAGAGTGGTAGTGAAGTTACTAGCTAAAACAGCCTAATGAGGTCACGACCCTACAAAAGATGTCCAGTTCAAAATAAATGTCAGGTGAAAATCTTTAACTTGAGACTATTACTGTGTCCAAAAATAATTTTTCAGAATTTAACCATATTGGACATGTAGCGCATACATTTTTAATTTCTAGAGACCATATGACCTTGACCTTTGATTTTGAGTGCTATCTTGAGATCTAATAAAATGTTTGCAAAGGATTTATCTATCCATAGAAGGCAGCTGCATTGAAAAATATTGAGCGACAATGAAGTTACTAGCGAAGACAGCTACAATTAATCTAAGCGGGTTGTGACATTGAAAATTAGGTCAAAGGCCAAAAATAACCATTATAAATTTTATAAATATGCCTTTTAACCTGACTAAAGGTCATTTATCAGAAGTCGGCCATATTTGAATAAATAGAAGGAATGAAGTCAATAAATGGAAAAATTAGGTCAATTCTAAAAAAGGTCAAGGACATTATTAAATTATTAGGTGCACACCTCTAGTGTAGGCCCAATCTTCATGCATAATACCAACTCTTGAAAGCAAGCGGTCCTTGAGATATGTCGCAAATGAGATCGACAAACAGCAAATTTTCGCCTTATTGACCTTCCCATGCCATATGACCCTAACATTTGCTTTTGAAAGGCAGTATGTGATTAGTAAAATGTTTCTAAGGTTACAAATTATCTATAGGAGCCATTTTTATTGAAAACTAATAAGCGATAGTGAAGTTATTACGAAAATAACCCTAGTAGGTCATGACCTTGAAAATTAGGTTATGGTCAAAAATAAATATCAAGGTTCAAATTTGTCACTGATGACTATTATTGTGATTAAAGGCCATTTTTTAGCATTTAGCCGTATCGGAGATTTAGCCCACACACGAGAAGAAAAAACCCTTAGAGGTCTGCAATCGCAAAGTGATTGCAAGTAAAGCCTCCCTCCACTGCCCGCTAGTCATGGCTGCAAATGTTCTGCAGTTCAAAGAGGCTGTATGACCTCCACCTATTATTCTGAGTTGCAAAATGTGAATTTATAAACGTTTTAGGGGGACAAGCTATCCATGGAAGGCATCCCCATAAAAAAATTGAACCATAATGATAATGAGCTAAAAATATCACAGTATGTTTCTTAGATAGCCCACCCAAGGAAACCTATGGATAGCATTTGGAGTCATGTATCTACCCAGGTAAGCTTTGATATTGTAATGGCACTAAGTTGCATAATTTTCATTGCTACAAATGTGATGATCTGTCCGTTGCATGGTCTACCTTTTAAAACTTGTAGTTAGTATTTGGCATTGAATCACTACCTGGATTGTTTTGAATATATTCAAGATTAAATATTTTTCATGACCCTAATTTGCACAATTGGGATTGATATAAATATGGAAATACATCCATTAGATGGCCCATCCTCAGAAATCTATGGATAGAAATTAAAATCATATCTCTTTTCGTATTAAGTTTGAAGACATTGAAAATTAAAAATTATGAATTTTCCTAAGTTGCATAATTTCAATGGCTGGAAATCTGAATTAGATAGCCGGTTCTCACAAACCTATAGATGGAAGTTGGAATCATATGTCTATCTACATTACTTTTGAAGATATTGAAGATTTAAAATTTAGAATTTCCCTAGTTTGCATTAATGCTTCAAAGCAAATCTGTCTGTGTGCCTTCAAAAGTTGTAAATATTTAATGCTACAACTTTTATCCTTTGGTACTTCACATTACATTAAGCTTCTGGCTGGATGCAAATTTTAAAGTCCAAATGACCTTGACCTTTGACCGTTACAGGTCACATGTAAATTGCACAGTGTTACAATATCCACAATTTAAGCCCAACATGAACCAAATCAGATGAAAATTGACCAAGTTATGGCAAGATGATACTTTCAAAGGACCATATGACCTTGACCTTTACCCTTTGCCCTTTTGAGGTTACACGTTCTTATAAAAATGTGCAGTGTTGCAATACCTTCAATGTGGGTCCAACATGATTAGAATTGGATGGAAATTGCCCGAGTTATGGCTGGACGAAACTTTCAAAGGTTCAAATGACTTTGACCTTTGAACTTTAGAGGTCAGGTGTACTTACAAAAATGTGAAGTGTTACCATAGCTACAATTTCAGCTCAATATGATCAAAATTGGATAAAAATTGAGCGCGTCATGGCTAGAAGAAAACCACCATCGAAAGTGGCCTCTGACCTTGAAATGACCTTTGACCTTGAGATGACCTCTACCTGAAGTAAACCTTGACCCCAAAAATGACATTTTGGAGTAAGATTGACCTTTGACCTTGATATGACCTTTGACCTTTACAGTACCTTGGCATTTGAGATGAACCTTACCTTGCTATGATCAAATTCCTATACACTCGGAACCACATCTACTATAGTATATAAGTTATTGAAGATTTTAAACTTTAATTAGCCCTTATTTGCATAATTTTGAAAAGAATTAGCTATCATTATAAAAAGGCGAGACTTCATCTATAGAAGTATAATTGTGCCAAGTTTGCAGTTTCTACGCATAATACTTTTCAAATGAAACGTCGGACAAATTTGCCTGGAAAGAAAGAAAGAAAGAAAGAAAGAAAGAGAGAGAGAGGAGAGAGAGAGAGAGAGAGAGAGAGAGAGAGAGAGAGAGAGAGAGAAGAAAGAAAGAAAGAAAGAAAGAGAGAAAGAGAGAAAGAAAAAAAGAAGAAATAAAAAAACAGTTGATGTTGACAAATGTCAACTAGTGAAACTAGATCCCATTGTTTATATAAGAGAGCAACTCAGATTTAGATCTATTATGATTTTACCAGTTGATATTGTTAAATGTCAACTCGTGAAACCAGATTCCTTTCCTTTAGTAAGAAATATACTTAGATAAATGTCTATGCTGGTTTCACCAGTTGATATTGGCAAACGTCAATTCGTGACACTAGATTGCATTGCTTATATAAAAATAGACTTAGATATATGTCTATTATGGATTCACCAGTTGAGATTGTTAAACCTCACCTGGTGAAACCAGATTCCTTTCCTTTATACTTAGATAATTGTCCATTAAGATTTCACCAGTTGATATTGACAAAACTGTCAAATAGTGAAACTAGATTCCATTGTTTATATAAGATATTTACTTAGATATATGTCTATAATGGATTCTCCAGGTTACATTTTAAAACGTCAACTCGTGAAACCAGATTCTTTTCCTTTAGTAACAAACATACTTTGATAAATGTCTATTTGGGTTGCACCATCAGATATTGGTAAAGAGAAATATACTCCGATAAAGGTTTATTCTGGTTTCACCTGTTGATATTGTTAAATGTCTCAACTCAGGAATTCAGATTGGTTTGGTTCAATAAGAAATATACTTTTCAAAATGTATGTTTAAATGTCTATTCTGGTATATACTTCGATAAATTTATGTATTAATGTCTTTTCTGGTTTCACCAGCTCATATTGTTAAACGTCAGCTCGTGAAACAGGAATTTCTTTGTTTATATAAGAAACATACTTGGATAAATGCCTATAATTGTTTCAACAGTTGATATTGCCAAGCATCCATTTGTGAAACCAGATTCCATTGTCTATATCAGAAAAAATACTTAGATAAATGAATATTCTGGTTTCACCAGTTAATATTGCCAAACATAAAATGGCGAAACCAGATCCTATTGTTTATATAATAAAAATAAAAGCTTATATTAATAGTCTTTCTGGTTTCATCAGTTACCATTGACGATGATCAAGTGGTTAGACAATATTCCGTGGTTTCACAAAGGAAATTACTTAGATAAAAAGTGATTCTGGTTTGATCAGTTGTCATTTTAAACATGAATTTGTGAAACTAGAATACCCTTATATTAGTTCGTAGTTTAATCCCAATGCTGCTAATTTTAATTTGGAAGAACTTACCAGCCTGTTAATCAGCATTATGTAATTAACATGTGCTAAGCTCATTATGGTTTCACATGTTGTAAAGTATTGGATATGTTAATTATAAAATGAAATCATTTTGATTTGCATTTAAAAAATTTTCCTTGGTGTGAATTTTCAAACTGGTAAAAAGACGTGTAGCTTCAATTAGCTGCACTGTCAATCATCAGCAAGTGCAATCCGATTCACGGTTTCACCAGTTGATATTGTAAAATGACAACACCTAAAGGCGAATTTTTGCTTTTTACTCCTTGCCATTGTGAAAGGACAATGGATGGTTTAATATAAGTAGATAGAATACATCATCATTCTAACATCTCTTGCAGTTGTAGGGCAAATAAATTTAATGATTGTTGAGCTTCTATCTTAAGTTTCTTTCATGAAAATTTATTTGCAAAAAGCATTGTATGTTAATGTAACATCAAAGCAAAATTAAATTTTAGACTTGTATATTTGAATTAATGTACTTAAATTGTTAATTGTGCACAATAAATTTGAAACATACTATAATAAATTGTCTTTTAAATATGCTGATGGTAATTCAGTCGGTGAACATGAAGGGACCTATCTGCATTTACATTCTTGCAACAGCTCCACTAAAATTTGTATTGCTACAGTGTTATTAAAGTATGATATATCATACCAGAGGTTGAAAATAGCCTAATGACACAAAATTTCAAAGAGAGGGATCATCAGTCATCGTGAAGATTGTGTGCAGCTGGAATAATTCATGCGATTCTTTTGTGGCCTACAACGGAACATGGTAACGAGAGGCTTAGGATCCATCATTATCAAGATATTGTAAGTTATTGAACTTTAATTTTATCTTGCAAGGTTAAAAAGGGCCGTACCAAAACAAACCCCGCATTGCAATTTCTTATTGATATTTAACAGGAACAATGGGCGTAGGAAACAATATTAACGATATATATTTTGATGGCCCAATATGACAATTTGGCCTTTCAAGGTAACTTGGTCAAAAGTAACTTCACGATAATACATTTGTTCAACAGGACCATTGGTTTTTCAACAAGTAAAAGGCATTCTAATGGGTAGTTTCAATAATTTTATAGTTTTTAGACTTGCCTATTTTGTTACTTAATTTTATCTTTTGACATCATTCTGTTTTAATATTCATTTTCAGACATTTTAGGCTTACATGTTTCCTGTTAGGTTAAACCCCCCTGGGGCTATCAGTAGCAAGCAGCAGCCGATAACAGTTACGAGTTTGCCTAATTGTACTTAAAATCGTGTTTAGTAAAATGATATTTTGATAACATGTTTTTGACATAATGCTAATGACTTTCATTCTTTTCTGACATGCCGAAACGCACATTTACTCAATATTAAACAAAATAAGAAAACAAAATATATGTTTGTAAAACATGGATGTCCCCCCACCCTCTTTACCCTTGCCCTCGCTACCCTATTGATAGTGGTTGATGGGGCACTCGTGACCTTACAAAATTAGTGAAGGTTGATCATACATCAATGTCACATATCTTTAAACTTTAATCTTCGACTAGCCCAGAATATGGACAAAAGCAAAACTTCACGTATTTAGCTAAATCATCATTGCCAGTTTAATATTTATTCATTACTATCTGGGTTGTCTTTGCTGAATATTTAGCTTAGACAAGGAGCCGCTACTATGAGAGACATGTACGGGTTTAGGCTCTGAAGCATGTTCTGAGTAGTTACCCGGTGAAGACCCATTAGTTTTCCTCTTCATTGTACGATGCAGAAGGAGTTCCATGTGTCAACCCATCCCATCTTTTCAAACTGTTCCATAAATGCCTCAAGTGCCTCATAATAGGACTAGTCTAGCAAATTAGAGCACCATAAGGCTTCTCACTTGTTTCTATTGATTTTAAATCAGGAGGGAGTGACGTCTTCATTTTCCATTTGTTTCTTCCGAAGGCTCTTCGTTGAATAGGGCAAATCCCACCAAATTTTAGTGGCATTATAACCCCTTGTAAAGTATTAATTCCCCCCGAAAATATGGTTACGTTTCTTGTTACAAATTATGGTGACTACAATCTCTTGACGGTGGCATGAGGAAACCAGGTCCAACACATAGGCAGGCTAAATATACTTTGTCTCTTATCTTTCAAATTGTCATGGACTGCACCTTGCAAGGTTTGAGGAACATTCCAGCATCTTTCCATTGCTAGTCTTCTGCACCATACTTACATTTGCCAAACGACTTCAAGTTGATACTTGAGAAGAAGATGCCTTTAAAAGCCATTAAAAGTGTCAAGAATATCTGTCTGAAAAGGAAATGGAAAGTGCTATTCTTGTTAAAATACATCTTTGGATACATCTAAAGGATCCATCTGAATGTAGCACTGGACTCTGTATGTCCCATGCCCATTGTTGACAATTCTTGAAAGGAAGGCATTTCAGAGTTTTGAGTTTTTTAGTGTTTTGAAACGGATATTGCCATGGATTTGTATGTAACATTGCATTAGCATTGCCATGAAATTTACCAGGCGTGTATTCAACTTCAAAATCATAGGCTGACACATCTTCAGTCCATTGACCTATGGTTGTTTTGTTGCTACATCCTAAAAAAACCATGCCAAGGTCAGTTCTATTTCCAGTGTATTTGTGATGTGTATAAAATATTTTTTCAACAATTTGTCGAGTATGTGTTTTTGTATGCATGTGTGCGTGTGTGTGTGTGTGGGAGGGGGGGGGGGGCGAACACTGATAATTCACATATTTTCGGTGAAGTTATATTTTTTACTGATATAACTGTTGACAAAGACCGTGAAAATTAAAACAATAAAGTGTTGTATTAACATACACGTAAGTTTAAAGGAAGCTACATTCAAATACTGAAATTAAAAATTAATTTTGTGCATGAAGTGAAAAAAAAGACATAAAATTAGAGAATATGGCCAATGGTGACGAGTTTTGCAACAGAATATATGAATATGTTGTTACAAAATGATGGACATTCAAATTTTATCAACATCATTTTATGTTACATGTAAACAGATTTCATCATACATACATACATACACACACATAATATATATATAGTCATTTAATACGATAAGCATTTTTATTTTGTAAATCAAAAGGAACGTTGTCTGAAAAGCCAGTTACTTCATGATTCATAATTTTGACCATAAGCATCTGTTAAGTTTCCCAACTTTTTTCATGTGATGGTGTTGGCAATGATTTCCCCAAATTCCATCCGTGACAACACAGGCCAGAGTCAGCTGAACTCGTTCTGGAAGTGCATATTATAAAACGTTCCGTATGTACTCATTCATGACGAGGCTAAAGTATTCCAGGAAAGGCTTGTTATGCCTAAATTGGTAACTGTGTGAAATAGCAATTTGATTCGGACATTGTTCAACAAGCAGTTCAACATAATATGCAAGCCTAAATCCCTGTGTAAATGTTAACCTAAGAGCTTGATCTTCCTTAAAATTCTTTTTTTTTGTCGGTCTTTCTCTTTTGAGAAATCTATCAAACTCATGTAGGCAAAACTGTCATTTTCCATGATTTGGGGAGTAACCAGGTTTCAGTTTATTGGGTATAGATTTAAGCGCACGTGGTACTCATCATTGTCCAATGAATTGAAGACTGACTTTATGGAAAATATTTAATGTTTGGCCAGTAGAGGCGTGTTTTAGGTACTTCTGTTTGCCCACATTCATTATTTTGTGTCAGGTTTTAAGATGTCATTAATATCTACATAGAGATTTTATTGTTTTAAAATATTAACAAATGTCATGTGTACACCTGTGTAACAATTAAGCGTATTAAAGAGTTTTATTGTATGCACCTTTATTTTTCGGAGTCTTCAGTGTTTATAATGTGGGTATTGTATACGCTTATGCAGCAATCAAGGAATATTTATCTTTCTACTTGTTTTTAATGTTTTTGAAAGGATTTTTCGGGTAAAGTTTGTATTGTATGTGTCAATTAAGTCTGTCTTGGTTTTTTTTTTTTTTGAGATTTTTAACAAGGTGTGTTCCCCTTAGGTAATTTAAGTATTTGTATTTTTATTTGATATCATTCGGGGTTTCATACTTTCTGATATGTTTGCAGTATCTGCCGAGAAATACTATTTATATATTTTTCCTGAGTACAACAAAATGAACATTATTTGACATTGCAATGACTGTACACCTGCAGTACTTACTATTTTTTCTATGCTTTGCGCATGATTAACGAGGAGTTTGAAGGTCAATCGTTCTACTCCTCACATGTTGTTACCATAGTTGCAGGAAGGTTTTGCTGGCCTACTATCATGTAGATCAAATGACAACTGCATGTAACTCACACATTGGTAAACCTGAGAAATTAAACCAGGTGAAATATTTTAATTGTGACATTATCACATTCTTGTAAAATTGTCTGCCTTGTTCAGACTACACTTCAGAAAAAGCTTAATGGTAACTGCAGACCTGCTCTGGCTCCATAGTTTTCCGACAACGGAAGTCTGCCTCTGCGTCAGTGAAGGCACCGTTATGGTACTCACCCATCAGGAAATACCACTCTTTGTAACAAACAAATAAAAATTTCCTCAATCTGTTTAGCAACCTGTACATTTTAAAACTTAGCGAATGACCTTTCTTAAGCCTGTTGCTTGCTTGTGTTGTGTCTTTTATCACAGATGTTCCCTGCTGCAGCCAAGGTGGCATCACAGGAAAATATCTGAAAAGAATATCTCAAATTACGAATTCTGAAAGTTGTGTATCTCCCAATCACAACCTTCACTGCTGGTTTGAAAGCATAAAGCTGACCTGCTGATGCGTTTTGTCAGTAAACAATTTATCGTAAGAAGAATAAACCTTTAATTCATAGCGTCTTCTTTTTGACCAGAATACCTATATTAAGGCTCATTTCTATCAAATTTGGGCATAGTATATAAAGCTGTAGCATGTGTTACCAGACAAATGCACTGAACTTTGCTCCCGTGAAAATTCTCACTTATTGTCAACAACATCGTCACACTGCCCAGAATGTCTGCAATGTCCTGTGTTTTGCTGTTTCTGTTCATAAACACCAGTAAAGATGAATCAAGCAACAGATCAGATATAAAAGTGTTTTCTTAGATAGACTTCAGTTGTTTTTTATGTATCTGAACACCAAGTGGAGAAATTATTGCAAGGGTTGTTTGGTTGCACAACAACGAAAAAACAATTCTCAAAAACTTTTTTTGGCACAACAACTCTGTGTGAGCGAACTTTGAAATTACTTTCTGGGTCACTGGGACCCAATATCTTGATAAAAAGGGAATTAAATAGTTTTGGGCATTAAAATCGATTTCCCTTTGCATTAAAATATTTCTTCGTATGTGACTTTTCACTAAGTCTCAACATGTAAATCTGGATTTGTATCACTGGTAGTGGTCCTTGGTTTGGTACAACGTTAATGGTACTTTTTCTGATTGATAGTTAGCAAATCAGAAAAGCACTGTGTGAAATGTTGGATTTCAATTGCCTGCTGAGCTGGACATTTTATATCAGTTTGAAACGCCACACTTCGTTTTCGCGATGTTTTGGTGTTACAACATCCTTACTACCAGTTAAAAGTCGTCAGGCGGCACTTTAATTTTTTTGATTGATAGTCTAGCACAGGCTCTTATGATGCTATGGGATTAATAGTCTCATAGGTTTAACAACCGAGCATTCTTCAAATTATAATGCTGGGTGTTTTTTTGAAATCAAAACTTAATTTAAAATCTACTTTGCTATTTTTGATCCGATGGGATAGGTAGCCTCGGTCGAAAGATAAAGGCAGACAGAAAAAGATATTTAGGCAGATAGGTAGCTTTAGAAGGACAAGTAGGCATGTACTATATATGTATATATAGGAATATATGGATATATGAGAGAGAGAGAGAGAGAGAGAGAGAGAGAGAGTGAGAGAGAGAGAGAGAGAGACAGAGAGAGAGAAGCATGTAAGCTCAGGTAGTTATCAAGATGGGTGGGTGAATTTAGAATTATAGGGGTAGAAGGTAGATTTCCAGTACATATAAACATGAAGGTTGGAAAATAACTCCAGACTTAGGTAGATATAAATGGGGAGATTTGGATAGCGTTTTCTTTGAGTTGAACAGTCTCTCGTAGATATTTGTTCCCTTTGGAATTTTATGTATTTTATCTATTGGTCCATTCATATGTGTGTGTGTGTGTGTGTGTGTTTGTGTGTGTGTGTTTGTGTGTGTTTGTGTGTGTGTGTGTGTGTGTGTGTGTGTGAATGAACTCAAAAAGTGGCAGCATTGGATTTTCAATGAATTATGGAACTTTTGCTTGTGTTGATCATGAAACCTTTTCAAGTTTGCAAGGGAGTTTTTATAATTCCAAAGAGCAATCTTATGAGGTCACAAAACCGGTATCTTATAGACATCATGCAATATGCAAGACTTATTTTCTGCCTGTCTCCACTTGTTATTTATGTACCTTTAACTAAAGTTTAACTACATGGGCATTGCTTCGTCGTGTAAAATTCAGGGAACTGCAGGCCTACATTTTCTGAAATAGATGTTTGCTTCACTCCGGCAGATTTTATTTACCAACAGAGGGAACCAGACTAAAGCATCTCCGATCAACAACAAGGTCTAGTGTCTTCTCAGAACTCAATGGCCAGAGCCTGCTGAAGAAATCTGTTTCTTAGAGCATATGCTCGTGAATCCAGAACTTGTTACACAAAATGTTTTTGAGGCATAATCTGTTGGTTATTGGCTTTTGAGGAGTAAAGGGAAGATATGATTGTAATGCAGCACTATATTCAAACCCGACAGGAGAAACTTTCAATTCGTATGTGAAATGTTAACAATTTGCAGAAATGTGCCTGATTCTGTCTATTGTCATTTTGAAATCGCAGTGAGTTATAAGTGCCATGGTCTAGCTCCCAGTAAAGTGTAAATTTGAAGGGTATTGCTTGTGCAAAATTCACAGTGTCTTGAGCGATATTGGTTATATTATCAAGTAATAAAATTTTATTCGGCTTTCATTGAACTATTCATAGATAATCTGCCCATCACTGTTTCATGGATCCTTAGGATCAAATTGACAAAATGATTACATCATATAACACTAGTCATCGAAGTATATTCCCCCAAACGATAGACGAAGGTTATCACCTGTCATGTTTCGGTTTTAGGAAATGTTTCATTTCATCGGTAATTCTTTAATGCCGAGTCTTTAGTCAGGCATGCTGTATGAGACGTGCAGTCCACGAGCTGTAGTAAACAGCGTCAAAGCATCATAAATGTGCTGAACTAAAGTGTTCACTAATGGTTTAATAACCTGACGGGCTTCCTCCTATCGTCATTCAACTATGGATGAAAACGTGATGAGAAAGAAAGGAAACACATGGAGACAGATAGAAAAACAATGAGAAAGAAATAGTAATGTGTCCGTGTAGAATAAACGATGTCACCATATCAATTGTTTTTGTTGGTTTTTTTTTTGCCCAGAATCACTTCCTAGTAGTCATTACCCTATTCCGCAGTATGAACTCTTTACTCTCCACAAGGTAACCTGTCCCTGTCTAACCTATATACACATGGTAGTATTTTTGTCCAAATTGCTCACGTTCCTCTGTAAAATTTTGACACAGGCTGTATCAGCCCAAATAAATTAAAGGGTCTTCAGCAGATAACTATTCAACATGTTCCAGAGCCTATTACCCGTACATGTCTCTCTGAGTAGCGGCTCCTTGTCTAAGCTAAATATTCAGCAAAAACAACCCACATAATAATGAATAAATATGAACGTGGCAAATGATAAATTAGCTACATACATAAAGTTTTGCTTATAAATGCAGAGCTTCGTTATGAACGAAGAATACCTGTCAAACAAACCATAATTACTAAATTTGTAAAGTACAGGTTCAGATAAGAACAAATTGACTTACCCCTGAACCAATATGCACCTTTTCTAGCTGGACAGCTTATCATAGTTAAACCACCCTCCAGTGTATAACTGAAGTATAAACAAGCTGGGGCATTATATTCAGTCTCAGTGATTGCAGCTAGACTACCTGTACAAACCGAGAGAAATCCTAACAAGAACTGCAACAATGGACAGCCTGCACTAGATATGTAAAACAAACTCCATGATGACACGTACCCCTCAAACAATTTTAGCTCTCTATCACTGCCAACCCTAAGTCAATGTATCAACGTAATGTGTCAGGTTTGTGACATTTGAGAAAATACTGTCAATTTTGAGTATTTTTTTTAATATTGAGTAATGTGCATTTAGGCATGTCGGAAAAGAATGAAAGTCATTAGCATTTTTTGCCAAAAACATGTTATCATAATAATTTTTCTTAACAGGATTTTAAGTACAATTAGGCAAACATGTAACTGTCGTAGGCCGCTGCTTGCTACCGAGAGTCCCTGGGGGTTTAACCTGACAGAAAACATGCAACCCTAAAATATCTGAAAGTGAATATTAAAACAGAAAGATGCCAAAAGATAAAGTTAAGCAGCAAAACAGACAAGTCTAAGAACTGTAATTTATTGTAGCCAAACTTTCTAATAATTTTTGGATATTAACAGCAAAATTATAGGGCAAGTCCAAAAAAATGAATGCAATGCAGAAAACACAAACATTTTTATTCACGTCCTCAAAAAACCGTGAAGTTCAGTCAAAAACGTCGATCCCAGCAAAAGACGAAAATCCGAGCAAAAATTCCATTTTTATTTCAGATTTGATAATTTTCTCCTGAAAAATATCATCCTCGCAACAGGTAAAGTTAATTTTGACGATCATACACACTAAGTTTTAATATCAAAGAAAACTTTTATTTCACTTCTTAGGTTATGATATGGCCATTGAATGACCATTTTGAATCATGTAATTTTGAACCAGTTAGGCATAAAGGAAAAATCAAAATTGGCCTCCACCCAGTTGGTGATCCAGGGACTATAAAAGAAACTTCCCGCTAGTTAATTTGCCTGTAACATGCAAATTTCATCTAACTAATTTTGAAGTTTCTTTTCGGGAAGGTGGCTGGCTGACTAAAACCATCCTGAGAGTATTATTTCAATAAGTTAATAGATTTTGTATATATAAGGTCCATCAAAGCACCACGTCTCACAGCCATAAAGATGACAACAATACATTTGCAGTAATTTCGATTGAACTTCCCTGGTTAATGATTTATAATTATTTAAAATATGGTTACATGGACCAACATCATTATAAAATATATCATAATCTCCACAAACTCCTCACATACTTTCAACATCCTTTGTAATCCTTTTTATTCTTGGGTTGAGAATAGCAGTGCCCTATGCATAACAGATTGCACTCGCATAAACGTGACCAATGTGGCACCAACTTCTGAACTTTGTAAACGCTTAATCAAATCATCAGCATAATTTTAATAGTTTGCAACAATGGCGAGATAATGCCACCATGTCTAATACCGTTTTTCACCAAGAAGTAATAAGAAAATATTCCAAGCTGCTCGTATCTTTTGCTTTTCCTGCCTATCTCACAAGATACAAAAAAAATACGTGGATCCAATAGTTTAGCAACTGAAAAAATACTAGGGCATGAAAGAGAGTAATGAAGAAACTGTTCTTCAACAACTACGATTACCTATTTACTGCCCGATTCTTATCATTCAGTAACCTTTTTAGCACATAGTATATTGCTCTCCAATCGAGATCAAATTTTGCAAGTTGCTGGTTTGGTCACAACATGGAAGTTTCATATAAAATTGATTTGCATATAAAATCTCTATATGACCAGCCTACAAACGCCTTGTTGGTCCTTTAGATGATGTTTATTTTTATTCTTTTTGTTGTTTATTTCAAAGTCACTCACCTATCAATAAATTCTAATATCATTTGGTAGTCTTAATATCACGGTTTCACTGTTTGCATATTAATTTTAAGTGAAAAATCGGGGAACCAGTAACAATGGTAAAACATAGTTGGTGCTGCTCATTGCGAATTTCAAACCTGTTTATGGAATTAAATAATGAATATCTTGTCAGTCGTTACCTTGAACAAGAGGATCATGATGATCCTGTGCTCACCTGACAAGCATCTGCTTATTTTAAAAAAATTATCCAAAAATTTATGCAAAAATCAATGCAGTGTGACCACTTGAATAACATATGTAGAGACCTATCAAAGGTACAATTCTACAAAGTGTGACAAAAACATGGCGAAAATTATCTAAGTTGTTTCCATTACAAGAAATCTCCATGTTTGAGTTTTGTATAATTTTTTTTTATTTTGTACTTTTTCAAAAAATGAATGAAAATATGAACCGAGTCAACCTTTTGAGCAACTTTGTTTGACCCTTCTACAAGGAACATATCCACCAAGTTTTAGCTTAATCCGAGTGACGGTTCTGAAAAAGAAGTCGAGAATATCAAAAACACACAAAAAATCATAAAAAATTGGAAAAAATTTGCAGCACCACCTGGCGAACAAATTCTGAACCAAGATTCCCCGGGAGTGTCCCTGTGAGATATCAAAGCAACTGGGTGAGCGGTTTCGGAGAAGAAATTTTAAGATTTTCCCCCAAAAAGAAAAAAATATCATAAAAAATATAAAAATCACTGGAGCATGACCATTTGAACAAACCTGGCAGAGATCCACCCGAGGCACATCCCCACCAAGTTTGAAGTAAATCTGAATGACAGTTTTAGAGAAGAAGTCAAAAATATGAATTAGCATTAGAATGTCCATTGACTTGCATAGTAATCAGTAGGAAAGCTGCATTCACCGACAAACGCCTGAATTGAAAAAAATCATTAAAATTCAGGAATCCACAGCAGTGCCTCATAGTGAACAACTCTGTTTGACCCTTCTACCAGAAACGTTTCCTCCACGTTTCAGCTCAATCTAAGTGACGGTTCTGAGGAAGAAGTCGAAAATAGCAAAAACACACAAAAAATCATAAAAAAATAGGAAAAAATCGCAGTGCCACCTGGTGAACAAATCAAGAGCCAAAAGTCCCAGGGAGTGTCCCTGTGGGATACCAAAGCAATTGGGTGGGCGGTTTTGGAAAAGAAGATTTTTTAAGATTTGCCCCCAAAAGAACAAAACAATTCATAAAAAAATCCAAAAATCACTGGAGCGTGACCATTTGAACAAACTTGGTAGAGATCCACCCAAGGCACATCCCCACCAAGTTTGAAGTAAATCTGGCCAAAATTATTCAAGTTATAACCATTACAAGAAATTCCCATGTTAAACTTTCCCTATTAAAACTTTTGTGAAGATTTTTGAAAAAAAAAATGCATAAAAAAATCCAAAATTCATTGGAACATAACCATTGGAACAAACTTGATAGACACCCACCCAAGGTATATCCCCATTAAGTTCGAAGTAAATCTGGAAGACGGTTTTGGAGAAGTTGAAAATGTAAATTTGCATTAGAATGCCCATTGACTTACATGGTAATCAATAGAAAAGGTGCATTTACCGAAAAGGAGCCGAATTTAAAAAAATCGTGAAACATCAGGAATCCTCAGCATTCTCACATAGTGAAAGACATTATTTTACCTTTGCACAAGGAACATATCCAAAACGTTTAAGCTTAATCTAAGTGACGGTTCTTGCAATGTACATTGCTACCAAGTGTGAAGTCAATCTGGCTGATGGTTTCGAAGAAGAAGTCAAATGTGTGAATAAGCATTAGAATGCCAATTGACTTACATAGTAATCAAAAGGAAAGTGCATTTACCGACAAAAAGTTAAAAATCAGGAATCCGCAGCATTCCCATCTGGTGAACAACTTTGTTTGACCCTTCCACAAAGAACATATCCACCAAGTCTCAGCTTCATCTGAGTGACGCTTGTGGAGAAGAAGTCGAAAATAGCAATAACACATAAAAAATCATAAAAAATTACAAAAAAATTGCAGCGCCACCTGGTGAACCAATTAAGAACCAGGAGTCCCCAGGAGTGTTCCTATGTGATATCAAAGCAATCAGGTGAGCGGTTTTGGAGAACAAGATTTTTTAAGGTTTACCCCAAAAGACCAAAAAAAAAAAAAAAAAAAAAAAATCCAAAAATCACTGGAGCGTGACAAACTTGGTAGAGACCCACCCAAGGTACATTGCCACCAAGTTTAAAGTGGATCTGGCCAATGGTTTTAGAGAAGAAGTCGAAAATGTGAATTGTGGACGACGGACAGAATGACGGACGGACGACGGACGACAGACCCTCTCAAAAGCTCAGCTGGCTAACAAGTCAGCTGAGCTAAAAAATAAACATTTTTTGACTCGTTGATTTGGATTTGCGATCAGCCGTAATATTTAGACCTACAAAATAGAAATTCCAGCGGGAAAATAGCATAGTAAAATGTGTGCATTTTACTTATCGTAGCGAATAAAGTAGAACAACGAAATGAAGCCATGACCACAAAAGGGCGGGGGGGGGGGGGGAGGGAGACAAAATACAACACATGGAATTGTACTAAAAAGAGTCCGAATATATTGAAAATTTCAGAGAGATGAATCCCTTTGATGCATGATATCTCAAACAGAAATACAATGTTTGTTATTTGAGGTTTACAGTCATAATTTCCCCACAGTGCTACACAATTTATGACACTAGTCATATCTAAAGTAGCAACAAAACTTTTCAAGAAATTTCCTCATTCGGATCAAAACATATTGAAACAGTAACGTAATTTGCATTTTCGGGTGCATTGGATCCTGCAAATATGCGACATCGAAATAAGGTCAATACATTTATGGTCATATATGAAAGTTTTTAATTTTCATACTGGATTAAAAAACATGACAAAAATGCAGAACTGCACGTAACAGTTTTTCCATAAGCTTGCATGTTCCTCTATGGACTAGTTCACCTGCAAAAGTATAGTGGTCATTTAGAAAAGAAGAGCATCAAGCATGACGGTCTATCTATCTATCTATCTATCTATCTATCTATCTATCTATCTATCTATCTATCTATCTATCTATCTATCTATCTATCTATCTATCTATCTATCTATCTATCTATCTATCTATCTATCTATCTATCTATCTATCTATCTATCTATCTATCTATCTATCTATCTATCTATCTATCTATCTATCTATCTATCTATCTATCTATCTATTTGTCTGTCCGTCTGTCTGTCTGTCTATAGTAAGACTTAACGGTGTTGTAACATATAGCGGGAGGACGGATTTCTATCTGTCTGTCTATAGTAACACTTAGCGGTGTTGTAGCATATAGCGGGGGGGACGGATTTCTTGCATTTTTAATACCTAGTGGTGTTTGTAACGTTTAACGGTGTGAAGGTATTATTTTTGAAACACTTAGGGGCAATTGTAACACTTAGCGGAACTGACATTGACGCTACTTGTTACTTGTAACAGCTAGCGTTATTGTAACGCTTAGCATTTGTACAGGGTCCATGTCCTATTTTACATGAAAAAGTTGAAATAGAAGCATGGTGTTATGGGCGTGAGTTAACAAGGATGAGACGCCAGATCTAACCTGCTGTGTGTGTGTGTGTGTGTGTGTGTGTGTGTGTGTGTAATCGATGCGTCGAAGGTTGTTCCCTATCATCGGTGCCCGCACTGTAAAGGGGTGGTTCGGAAATTAAAATAAAATAAAGTAGAAAGAAACACGAAATATGTAGTGAAGTAACGTAAAATAAAATTTCTTCCTGTTCTTGTCCTTGAACGACACATGGAACTCTTAATAAATCCTTCCACTTATAGAACAGGAGAAATAAAACATCGAAGCAAATTCAAACCTTTGCACAAGACCAAACGGTACACTATTTAAACTTTTTCTGAGGGATACCTTATAGCAATTTATGGTTAGTCATTAAGTTCTATTTAATGCCATTTCAATTTACATCAACTTGAACCTAAAATAGCAACGAATACATATTGATCATAATGGACTTGGCCAGGAAATAATTACAATGGTAAAAGATGACTGACATTGAAAGCATTGGTGATTATATTGATTCGCCTCAAAACGCTAACGACTACATTCTTGCAGCATTAAAATAGCTTATCAATACTAAGTTTTATCGCCTACATCGATTTCTCTTGTTATGGCCAAATATAAAGACCTCGGGATTTCACTTAATATTGAAATGGTCAACAAAATATCTCCCGTTAATCCCGTGGCTTTTAGTCAAAATCACTGACATGCCGAAGTAACAAGAGGATCAGAACGCACGATATAAACAATGCTTTAATCTGTGGGATATGACGTCTCCAAGGAATGTAGCTGAAGCAACACGCATTAAGTCGCTAGATTTACAATCTGCTGGTGCCACCGTCACCGTAGAGACGCCAGAAAGGCTCACGGTAAACATAACATAAAGACAATTTAGCAAGTATTTGCAAATACTTAAGTCCAAAGGGACAGATGAACTGAGAGAATCTGTTGAGAGAGACGAAGCAATGTACTTTGCACCGACATCCGGCCTACCAGCAAGCAAAATTCACCCTGCTGCAACCGGCAGAAATACATCGAACCAACTGCCGGATACCAGGCGAACCGAAGCTGCAGCTGGCCAAAGGATCGATGAAAATATGAGTTCAGAAAAAAGATATGTAAGGATAAAAAATATATACAAGGGAGTCACTGTAAAGGTGCCGGATGGGACAAATCCAAACAGCAACCTTTCAAGTTGTGATATTGAAAATTGGAACATTGCAAAACATCCTACCCGAGGAATACACAATAGGATCTCTAGGGCATCAACCACACAAAGCAAACTAAATGAATCACTGCAAAACTACGGCCGTGAATCAAGTAGGGAAAGTGATCCGAAAAGAAAAAGTAATATTCCCATAAGTCAAAGACTTCAAGGCTGCGAAAATTACCACACAAGGTACTTCCGAGAGATTGGACATAGAACGCTACACACAGGGTCCCCGGGCATTGAAATATGTGTCAACGGATCCCAGCCAGTGTTCTGCCAAAATCCATTCAGCAACAGATGCAAGAAGCCTAAGACAGTTTTAAAATCAGAACCACACATGAATGGTTCGAAATATTCTTTGAATCCATTGCTCAATGGACCCAAACGAATAGAAAATATATCGGTACCACAGGAGTATGAAAATGTGTATAGCAATCGAAGGATGTCTGCAATCATTGAATCTGAATCTTGCAAAAACTGTGCACATGTTGGAACAAAACAGACACAGAAGCGGTCTACCCGTGGCAAAAAAGGCATCACGGCATTACCGATTATAGCAGGACAATATCACAACCCAACTCCCCGCGGCAGCTCCGTCGGGTCAAGCTTCACCCGTGGTACTCCAAGTGCCGCAGAAAAATATAGGTTTTATTTCACTGATAAACCTACACCCGTTCGAGTGTACATACGATATCTGAACCCGTCTAAAGAAAAATATGTTGCTGGTATAGTTGATGAGAATGGCCACCCTTTTTTGCCCATCAGCAGAAAACACATCACTTACGGCATGATTTATAACCGGGTCAGCAAGTCTCTCCATCCACCGTTACCTGCATCGTTGCGCAGGCTAAGAAAAGACTACATTGGAAGCGTAGCGAAAGGAGCGATTTCTGCAAAGGGTATCAGTGGTGACATATGAGAGAGTCCAACAATCTAACAACAATCAGAGTGTCACGGATAACACGAACATGAAAATGGATACGCTGATTTTATGTTGTGTTTGTCTACGATTGGACGCTGACCACACTGCTCTATGACCACACCATCAATTTTTCCTAAATCTGCAATCACGATGTTGAGACAATTGTCCCGTTATGTAAGGAGGAAAAAGACTAACTAAATTTCGTTGGTTTGTATAATAGTATAAAGAAACTTGAAAAACTTTTTGATAGCTCAAACAAACGTTTGGTATCATAACTCTGTTGATTAAGCGTATATAACCTGCGTAAAATCTGTTTTAGTGGCTGAGTGGTATCCAGTGTTAAGTGATTTTATTATTTTCAGTTCAGTTAAAAAAAAATTCCTCTTCAGACGAACATATAATCCAGGCCACCTATATTTTTTTTGCAGTGTTTGGTTATCCTACATTGCGTGTATTTCAATCAGATTGTTTTGAATTTTATTGTACTCACATTTGGGAGTCACAACTCCATTCAGCAGCAAACACAGAATTTTGCAACGAGGGTGGGGGTGGGGTGGGGGGTGAAGGTGTTGGGCAGAGGGAATAAAATGTTCGAAACACTAAAATTTGTGTTTAGGAAAAGGTATGGGGTCTCCCCAAAACACAAAGAATATGATTTTGAGCCTTTTGTAAGCCAGACATAGAGGAAATATACCCATGGTTCAAAGTAAGGACGAAAGAAAATACAATTTTAGTACACTTCTTTTTCTTTTTCCGCTTTTTTGGAGGTAGAAGAAGTTCGAAGGGGGCATTTCCCGCCGCCCCTATCCACCTCTACAATACAGATGACCTGGTTTTCAACGTTATCGACATATGTTCTACATACCACTATCCAATGGAAAGGTTTTGAGCTTGCTCATTTTGATCACTGACAACCAGACGTAATGGTTCCATTTGCGTCTTATAATCTAAAAGCAAAACTTGGACAATCACGCCATGTCACCAAAGTCAAGCCCGTCTGCCAACCACAGGACTATATTAATGTGGTAAAGCTTTGATGTTGCAGAGGAAATCAAAATTAACTGGATAAGTTTCCTTCAGCTTTTTCTTGCCACCTGTTACCTGTTGTTTGCGATAGTCATTTACACACACCCAGAAAAAAAGTTGGAGGAGCTCAATATCTCGTTATGTTTAATGCTCAGTGCAATCAGCAAACCAAAGATAACAAGTCTCTTTACACAGCCATAAGCTTCTCATGGTGAATGTTGGGGTTTCTTTATCCATAGAAATTAAGGGTAACACTTTTTATACAGCCAAAAGCTTCTCACCGTAAGTGCGGGATTTTCTTATCCGTGGAAAACAGCATACTCACTCATACTCAGACCTGAATAAAGTCATGGTTGTCTGAGGACAAACTCACCAGGGTATATACTCCATGTGCTGTTCAAGGAAGCCAAAGCAATTCACTATTTGTGTTTCTGTGCATTATTGTCGCTAAACAAGGCAACCACTTCTGATGACGCAAGTTCACAAACAGCATATCCACCGGGTATGGGGTGTCGTCTGTGCACTTGATGGCTTTAAATCGTGATTTTTGTCTGAAGATATTACGTACCCTAATGGACTCAGGTTTCATAAACTTAGTCACACACGGCATCACAGTTGACATACTCGGCAAGTTTGTTATATCTTTACACGTGGCACTCACAGAAGCGAATAGCCTTCATACTTAAAAAATCTTATTACAGAAAATTAAAAACAACAAAATCAGACGGAAAGAAACACAGATGTGCATTACCCATTTTGTTATTTTAACAAGAACTTCTCATAAAACGATTTGAGAACACGTTTTTGAAATTTGATCTTGAATTGGGAGTATGTAACCACAGAATAGAACTTCTATACGTGAGGTAGAGTTATGAAATAATTTTTCAAAAATAGATTCACGTGTTGTAAGATGCCAAAGGTATGAACGATCTAAAAGGAAGCCTGAAGAAAGAGTCTTTTCGTGACAAGTTTAAAAAGAAAAAATAAATGATTAATGAGCTTGTTCCTTTCCAGACATTTTTAATATTTCCATCTGTTATTTGATGCTAGTGATCTATTTTGAATTTATGCTAGTGATCTATTTTGAATTTATTATCAGAAATACTTTTTTCTCCATTTGATTTATTTTACAAAAATGAAGGTGCAAAAATGAAGCCTCACATTTCTTAATAATTCTTTTTTTGTACATCATTCTTTTGTATTTTGCAAAACAATCTCAGTCTTGTATTCTGGGTTTCATTGAAATCCAGGGTTTTGTGAACAAGAAAACAACACAACTCCCATGACCACTCCAAAAACATAAAATTTTTGTCTCCATTTCTGATTTCTAATCCCAGTTTCAAATTTCACAGAATAAAGCTCCTTTGCTTGCATGAACCTTGAATATTGCACCATGTTTTTCTGACAATTTTGGGGCAAAGATGTGCAACGCCTTATCTTATTAATCTGGTACAATATTATGGTCATACCATGGTATAGTAGTGCATATAATAGCGAATCCAGCCTTGTTACCAATTATATAAATACCTGCCGGTAGTTTCGGATTTGTATCCACTATCTGGGCAACCTTCTCCACCAAGCTCCGGCTTTGACCCAGCAGATGTCATAGGCCCCTCTGCCCAGTGCTGCTACTTAATTCATAGCAATGGGGCGACTTCAGTGTCTGATACAATATTCCTATTTTGGAGCCCACTGCTGCCCACAACTGGTAACTTTAAGGTATTGTATTTACGTTTTTAGGTAATGCCAACACTGGAAAAGTCCCATTGTATATTCTATATTACATTCATTCTACAAATTGACCTTCCCTTAACATTAATCACGCATATATTTTGAATACTACTTCTTCAAAATATCCATTCGGGACTATCCCACACGGATTTGGTTGTCTATTTTGAAAATTGTTAATTTCGCACGCAATGCTTTGTAAACGAGGATAGTAATGAGACGATCTTAGGGGCTTATGATCTCTGAAACCAAAAGTATATGTTTTGCAAATACTTTAGAGCATCAATAATGATATGATATATGCTGTTTTGTGGTTATATTATGTATTGGGCCTCTTGCTATCTACCAATCCTAGCCAGAAAAATATTCGGAAGCTGGATCATGAATTAACAACAATCGGAAGAAACAATGTAAGACCTCCTGTCGGGCATTTTGAGATCGAATATGATCATGTGCAAACTTGCGTACATTTGATTATGATCAGTCACTTGACTCATTTTCATCGATGCACATTGCAAACAGTGCTGCAAACAAGTGACCACGGTATCCAAATCAAAAGCACTTTTGTGCGATTGTCCCACGATGCATTGCGCCCTGTTCAAAATGGCGCCCTCCAATAGGTGCGTGATTTGCCAGGTCATCGTATCGCATTTGGATTTGTGACTAACGATGTTTATCTGCTTCAGAAACAACCGAGCCGGCAGATTAAGTTAGGATAGTATGTCGTGTTGAAAAATCCTTTAACGACTGCTTGCCCTCGGAAGTCGGTGAACAGCAACCGTAGCAAAGCAGCTATGATGTTTCCCTGTCACAAGTTAACCCTCCAGACAAGTTGAAATAAAATGCTGTGTTTGAGGTAAGTTTACTGTAAAATAACGGCACACGACGACCACTTTCTCGATAAAACCTTTCAGGGTCGGTCAATTTTTATAAGGGAAAGGTCGCCTGAAACTTCTATTTTCTTAATGTGTCATAAAATTTATGTAGGGTCGGGCCTTTTCAGTTGTGTCGGTCGGGTTACCGGGACCACACATTTTTTTTGTTAGGCGTTAGGTAACTAGAACATTTGTTGAAACATGTTTAAAATGGATGTTCTTTCCCCTTTTACACATTATCTCCTTTGACGTCAGTTTAATTTGCTACCTCCACACAGCCAGAGGCCCTTGTCATCAAATAAATGTCGACATCAATATTTTATTGGTGCTAAAGGCAGATGCAGCATACCTACAGATGAAAAGTTATTTACAAGGCATGTGACGACAATCCGCTAAAGAGTACCATAAGAAAACATTCTATATAATGTACAAAAATACATTGGTTATATAAAAGTAGAAGCCAGTGTCAGTGTTAATTAACTAAGTAATCATTCATGACGTGAGCAACTGCCCACTTCCATCAAAACCCAAGTCTTATAAGCCCTTCCTGATCTATCCCACCCCTCACTTCAATCAAAACCCCTTCCTTTTAATGCCTCTGTGATGTGACAAAGTTCGATAATTTGAGCCGCATCCCTAATACTGGCGTCAGCAATGTTCAGATGCCATCCCTTGATGACTGTTTCTTTATCCTCTTATTCAATGTTTTATGCACATTGTTTTACACTCTGGGCGAATGAGGGTAAAAATATACCAATTTCATTTCCATTCTTTCGTACATGGTAGTTGTACTGTTCAATAATTCACAAAACCCTGGGTTTTTTAAACAAAACCTTGGATATTGTGTATAAAACCGTGAGTTTTGTAACAAAACCCCGAGTTTTGCTTGCAAATCCCAGGGTTTGGAACAAAAAAAACCTGGGTTTTGTAAACTACCGAAGATAACAAAACAAATATCATGTTTTTAAAGCTCGATAATTCGAGCCACATCCGTAATACTGTTGTCACCACTGTTCAGATGCCATCCCTTGATGACTGTTTCTTTATCCTCTTATTCAATGTTTTATGCACATTTTTTAGACTCTGTGGGCGAATGAGGGTAAAAATAAACCAATTTCATTTCCATTCTTTCGTATATGGTAGTTGTACTGTTCAATAATTCACAAAACCCTGGGTTTTCTTTTAGCAAAACCTAGGTATTATGTGTAAAACCGTGAGTTTTGTAACAAAACCCTGAGTTTTGCTTGCAAATCCCAGGGTCTTGTACAAAAACAAAAAAACAAAAAAACAAAAACAAAAAAACCAAAAAAAAAAAAAACCCCCCCAAAAAAAAACCCCCCAAAAAAACCCCACCCCCCCAAAAAACAAACAAACAAACAAACAAACAAAAAAAAAAAAAAAAAAAAAAAAAAACCAAAAAAAAAAAAAAAAAACCAAAAAAAACCCAAACAAACCTGGGTTTTGTAAACTACCGAAGATAACAAAACAAATATCATATTTCTTAAAATTTTGATCAATATTATGCCAAAAACCCCCCGTGGGTTTTATTACCAAACCCAGGGTTTTGTAGACAGACCCCTGGGTTTTGTTTGCAAAACCCAAACGTTTTGTGTCAAAACCCAGGGATTTGTACACAAAACTCTGGGTTTTGTAACAAAACCTAGGGTTTTGCTTTGTTATCCAAACTTTTCACAAAACTCACGATTTGGTTTCAAAACCCCGAGTTTTGTCATGATATCCCTCGATTTTGCAGTTGTTTTGTTCAATTATTTGCAAAAACCAGGGTTTTATGACGTCAAAAATCCCCACGGTTTTGAATAATTTGCACAAACCTGGGATTCGTGACGTCAACGCCCCCCCCCAAACCCCACGGTTTTGTACTTTACGGTAAAATTGGTCATGTGGATACACCAGCCATTCACAACACGGCTTGCTTGCTGAACTCGCTGTAAACCAATATAATTTTTACAAGATGGTGCATCTCTGAAAACTTCCATACATTCGCGACTTAAACGCCGTGTATTTTATTCCTGTGTGCACCTCATGAGCTCATATTTTAGGTACCACAAGAAAAAGCATGCAAGATGTTTATATCTGTGTTTTTAAGAAATTTAATAGATTAAGACTAATTTTCTGTTTGTGGGACCGTGCGACAGGGCGGGTGTTTTAGCGGCATGAGGCCTCTGATCTGCCGCGAAGTTAGAAGTACCTACGTTGTGCAGCTGCTTGCAGTGATGCGACCGTTAATTACAAATCGACTCCCACATTACATCGTGGTGATAATTATCTCAACACGACTAGTCTAAAATTTTCACATGGCATTCTTTAACTCCTTCTTCATCACCACCATTCAGAATTTTACATCTATTTCAGTGGCAGCACTGGTGAAAGATACTGAAGCTCTTCCCTGGGAGCTCTGCAAATGCAAGGGTGAAAATCCCGCCTGTGACGGCATGTGCCTGTGTCAATCATGTCCCCCATACAAATTACCAAGTCCTGGTACTGAGTTGTGTATACGTTTTTGTTGACGGGCACCGCAAATCACGCAAGATTGCCTGGCACCTTTTCAAGAACTGTCGAATGGTTCGGTTCAATGTACCCGCACGTCCACCGGTTGATATATAAACACAACAAACCAAAAACAAAGTAAAACATTTTCTGACGTCACAGGATTATTCTTTAACAAGAACTGACAACTTCAACATTCAGAAATTTTAAGTGCGAAAGTCTACTCAATTAAAAAAAAAAGTTTTAGAAAATATCGATCCTGTCATCTCTTGATCTCCAGTCCACCACCCTAAGCATGTGGCCACGCCACTTTGCAATGATTTAAGTTGGATTCTGTCTTTTATTTCACAGCGTTTAGACCATGCGGCTTTGCAATTTACTCCCTCACAACTGGGTCACGCCAGTCAAGGACAAGATGACCGCAACCAATAACTGCTGAATATTTCGGACAATAATGGTTGAAAATAGGACTGAAAACGCTATTTAGATCATCCAAATTCCCAGGACTCCGTCATATATCGTGCCATAAATGAATTGTTTGTAACGAAACGGATGTTTTAAGCAACTTAAAGAGCTCAAGGCTGTGCATTCAGTGAGTAGTCCACGCGGTGCTTCACGCCGTGCGGATTATTTTGAACAATGAATGCACACCCTCTCGTTCTTTAACGAATACATAACATACAGTCCCGTCCTGTCGCAAAGAGGTATGCGCGTGGTAACCGAAAATGATGTTAATGATCACAAAGACTGAACCACTTGTAGTTTGGTGCTGTTTTTAAGTTGAGTAGCCTAGCAAGACCTACAAAGTAACAGCTGGCATGATTGGTTGGTTACAAACCCCTGGGTATTTCACTTTTTCAAAACCCTGGGATTCGTGACGTCACAAAAGTCAGAGATTTGCAATCTCACAAAACCGACGCATTTGTTCTGTTATTTAAAAGTGTTACAAAACCCACGGTTTCCTGCAAAATCAGGGGTTCTGTTAACAAAGCCGTGGGTTTTGTTAACAAAAGCACAACACTGAGGGTTTCGTGCTCAAAACCCACGGTTTTGTACCTTTACCCTGGGTTTTATTTATGAAATCCATGGTTTTGTACACAAAACCCAGAGTAGCAAAACCCATGGTTTTGTCCAAAATTATTTCAAAATTCAATAACTAAGCAAAACCCAAGGTTTTGTAACAATGCAAACAAAACCCAGGGTTTTGTGATAAAACCTATGGTTTGGTTAGCAAAGCTCAGGGTTTTGCTACAAAACCCAGGGTTTTGTGAACAAAACTCAGGGTTTTGTGTATTGTTGAACAGTACAACTTCCATATTGAAACGACATATTTTGGAGACCCGCACAGGCAATCCACTACTCATTACTTTCTCTATAAAATTTCAACAAGATTCGGTTTAATGTAGTCAGCATATATGTATCTATATGTATATATGTATATATATGTGTATATATATATATATGTATTTATATATATATATATATATATATATATATATATATATATATATATATATATATATATATATAAGTGTGTGTGTGTGTCTGTGACTGTATCTGTGTCTGTTTGAATGCACGTATAATATGACACTGGATTTCTATCACAAATAAAGTTTATTAAGGTGGTGTTGAAAAATACATGCACTGTAGCGCACAGCCGTTAAAAACGATGTGACGATAAAAATATGAGAACTTAGTCACTTGGTGGATCATACTTTGCATGAGTTGAGCCCACGTGTTGCTGACAATTCCAATAGGTCTTTCAGAGATTTAACCCTGTTCTGGACAAATATACATGCACTACAAGATCAAATATAACCTAAAAATCATCTGTGAAAGCTGTTGAAGCATACCTTTATTTTAGCTCTCTCTGCCCCAGACTACCTGTGCCTGATGTGGGTTGCATGCAGTGATGAGCAGCAAGTCATGGACAGAAGAAGTTTGGTCTCACGACTACAGTATATCAATTTCTGAGGAAATATTAATCCAGACTGTGACTTTTAGTTTGTCTTGCACAAGTGCTACACATTGTGTGACAATAGAATCAGTTGCCAGCTGGGAAAAACATTTAATGCTTGCTGCACTTCTGTGCAATGAAAGGAATATAACACTATATATGAACCATTCTCTTTGTTTAGCGGTTTCAGGACGAATGTGTAATTTACATTGAAGATACATCAATATCGGAGATAAATGTAAACCTTTAAACACGATCACAGCAATATATGTACACTCATTACCTATCTCTGATATAATCGAGATATATTTGACCGTCAAAATCAGACACGCAATAAACACGGAAAACATCCTGTTCAATCGTAAATTAAAATAATGGTGACCTTTCAACATATTTCACTCGTAATAATACATGAATTCATTTTCTTGAAATCTCTTGTAATTCACACATTTACTCGAGACACGTCCAAAATCTCAAAAAAGCCCATGCAATGGTTCTTTGTTATGTTGTCTGTCCTTAAACATACATTACAATAGTCTTAGAACTGTGAAAGGTTTACTGCAGCTACAATGTTTTATACCGCGACACTTATATAATCATTTCACGTCAAAATGCTCAAAAACACACCACCCAACATTTAAGCTTTCTCATTAGCATTTCACTATAGTGACCATCACAAATAATGATGATGATGATGATGATGATGATTATGATGATGATGATGATGATGATGATGATGATGATGATGATGATGATGATGATAATTTATTTTTATACAGGGCTCTACTGGCATGCCATTCACAAGTGCTATAGAATTTTTCCTATATAAAATACAACTTCACTAAAAATTACAGCAGTACAATTAAAGACATCTAGTAAAAAGTAATATCTTTGATAAAAGTCAAGTCATTAAATAATTTAAATATCATATTATAGAATGTCCGGTGACAACTTGTATTCATAGAAAATATAAGGTCACTCATTTTGTCTTAAACCCTAAATCATAAAAATAAGTATTGAGCCAGCATTTAAAAATAATCAACACTTGGAGCGCTATGTATATGCAGGGTAAGACTGTTCCACAGTGTTGGTGCAGCTTTCATGAAAGGTCTGTCACCAAGGAGCTTCAGGCGTGTCTTTGGTATCTTAAGCAGCAGCTTGTCACTGAACCTCAATGACTTAGTTGGTGTGTATCGTAACAGAACACCCGGAGATACTCCGGAGCCTGCCCATTTAATGCTTCGAAAGTAAGCAGCAAAACCTTAAAATCAATTCTGAAGAGAACAGGGAGCCAGTGCAGCTTGGCCAGCTCATGGGTCATGTGGTCGTTTTTTCTTGTGCCAGAAGAAGACACGTGCGGCAGTTTTCTGCACTAGTTGGAGCTTTCAAATATTTTTCTTTGACAGTTCAGTGAGAAGCGAGTTGCAGTTGTCAAGGCGAGAGGTCATAAATGAATGAATCAGTGTTTCAGTTGTTCTGTAATCAAGGGATTGTCTGATTAAGCGGATGTTTCGTAAGTGATGGAATGCTGACCTACAAACAGAATTTACGTGTTTGTCCATCGAGAGGCAGGAGTCACAATCAGACGAAGGTCACGTGGTCTGTGTGCAGGTGAAAGAGGAGTATTGTCAAACACTAGCTCGTGTTTTGTATTTTTCGTGTGATTTTTTTATATATCTCCATGGTTTTTCTTTGTTGTTGTTGTTGTTGTTGTTGTTGTACATGTGTCTTTGTAAACCCTGTAGTGTTATGGTACCATTTACACGGGTTAATAATGTATTAAGGGTAGGGTTCTTTAGTTTTTTCCCTTTTTTTGCTTCGGTACTACTTTCCTTTTATATTATAAATAATAATAATAATAATAATAATAATAATAATAATAATAATAATAATAATAATAATAATAATAATAATAATAATGTGGCTCTCCACTTATGCGCCGTGGTCCTGTGTGACACAGGTGGCCTAGAGGAAAAAAAATGATGGGATGGATGAAACCATGGCTATCCTAATCAGCTCATGCTGCCATGTTTACCAGGACCAGAGCCGAGGCAAAGAGTCCACTACACACTCTCTCACAGCTGTGGTGGGCACCTGGCCCTGGATATACCCCCCCAGCATTCATCGCTTGTACCCCCCCCCCTAAAAAGACAGAAAAACCTTCCCTCATACACCCTATCCCCGCCTCTAAGGCTCAGGCATTTCCCATGGGGTATCCCATGGGAGCCCTTATAAGGGCTACCACCATTCCCTCTCCTCCCTGCATTCTGAAATTCTAATTCACCCTGTTGCTATCAAGCCCTATCAATTCATTTCTTTTCTCCCAGCACCCTACCAGGTAGTCCTGTACTCTTTTAGTGCCTTTCCTGCCTCCCAGAAAGCCACCCTTCAAACCTAAAACCCATACTTCACTTTCCTCTTCCTCTAAACGTTGAACCTCTTCTAGACCCTTGTTATTATAGTCTTCCCTGTGCCACTTCCCTGTGCCACTTTCTTAAAAATATTCTCTTATCTCTCTATATGCATCACACCACAACAGCCAGGTACCCACTGTCTCATCTGCCTCTTGTCTACATACCATACATTTACCATTACTACCTGTTGTCCACTTCTGTTTTGTCTTTTCTAGATTGATTACTCCTGCCCTACTTTAAAAAAGAAGCCTGGACCCCTTCCCTCCATCCCAACACACACTTTTCTTTGGTTTTTCTAGTACCTTGTATGCTTTTAATGTACTCTTTTCCCTGACACCTCTTTTCCAGTCTTCCTTCAAGCCCTCTGTAACAGTCCTACCAATATACACTTTCCAGTTTTCAACCTCATCATATCTTATCAATTCGTATCTCTCAGCCAACTTATTCATATCTTTTACCCATCTTGTTTGTTCCTTGACTACTTCATTGTAAACCTTCCTGCACCACCTGTCTTCACATTTACTGATTGTAAATACCCGCAGTACTTAATCTTTGCTTTGGCAATTCTGTCTGTTATTTTATTCCATCCTAGCCCTCCTAGGACTGCTTCTGTTGCTGCACATGGTGGTGCTCCCAGTATCCATTTCCCCATCTCATTCTGTACTTTCTCCATTCCCTGGATATCTCCGATCCTTCACTTATTGAAATCACATCTAAGCCATATATCATCCCTGGTATTGCAACTCTATCCCATAATACCCTTGCTGTGTATGCTCTGTTGAAACTGTTCAGTGCAGTAGCTTTAATCATTCCTTTCGTACGGTTCACTTTCTGTTTAATCTTCTCCACCTGATATCTGAACATGCCTTTACCTGTTGTTTTTATCTTAACACCTAGGTATTCATACTCATCAACCTCCCCAATTTCAATTAACTGTTCCCTACCTTCTGGAATTTGGAACTGCCCAATTTTCCATTTTTTATTCCAATCTGGTTGCTTCCCAGGAGTCATCACTTTACTCTTATCCTTACTGAATTATAACCTCCATTTATTCCCGTATTCCCCTGCTATGGTCAGCATTTCTTGCAGGTCTTTCTGAGACTCTGTCATGAGTACAATATCATCTGCGAAAAATAGACCTGGAATTTTCAGGTTGCCTACCTTTATTCCCTTATAACACTCCATTAACTGATCCGCCAGCTCCTTAATATACAGGGCAAACAAAATCGGGGACAGCACACATCCCTGCTTTAGACCTATATCCAGGCGTGCATTCGCTACTTCTCCTTTCCTAATGAAAGTGTACAGTCTACATCTTTATACAATGCTTTCAGAATTTCTAGAAAGTTCCCACTAAATCCTGGTCCACTTAGCTTTTCCCACAGGGCATCTCTTCATACCCTGTCATAAGCTTTCCTCACATATAAGAAACCCATGAAGACTTTCTCCCGCTTCTGGCTTGCCAATTCTAACACCCGGGTCAATGTGAAAATGTGATCACCTACCCTTCTGCCTGGTCTGAATCCATTCTGAATTTCCCCCAGAAGTCCAAGCCTTTCGACTATTCCACTTAATATACTGTACTTTATCATACTGAATATTTTTCCCACATTTGATGAAATGGCAATACCCCTACATTGATCCAATTGGCCTCCTGGGCCCTTCTTTGGAATGTAGGAAATCCTGAGTTTATTCCATTCCTTTGGTACTTGTCTTTTCTCAATAACCCTATTGAACAGCAACTGTAAGCTATCCTTAATTTCTTCTGGCCCTCTCTTTATGAATTCCGACAGTATGTCATCTGGTCCTGGTGCTTTGCCTAGTCGCATCTGCTCAATTGCTATTTCAACTTCTATACTTCTGACTCTGCCACACATCTCTGGATCCCATTGATCCTGTGTGTATTCTGCTTGACACTCTGGTACTGTTCCCTGACCCCAGCGTGGATTATTAACTTCTTGCCAATGCTCCCTTAAAGCTTCCTGTATTTCTTCTTTGTTATCTGTTCTTTTCCTTCTGTGTGTGATTTCCTGTGCTTTATTCTGTTTACGCCGATTGACCTGTTTCCAAAACATGGTTGACCCTTCTCCCCCATACTCCATTATTTTCTATGTCATTCTTTCATTATTACTGACCCTCCTTTCTGCTTTCATCTCTGCTACGTTCCTTCTACATTCCATATCCTGTCTCTTAGCTTCTTCTGTTACACCTTCAGGGTATAAATTTTTCCTGGCTAATCTCCATGCTCTATTTTTAGTCCTCTTTCTTTTTATGGCCCCTTTCAGCTCTGGGTCTATTCTATACCCTAGACTTCCAACCGGAACTTTCTTTCTACGTATCCTTTCCTTTGCTACCTTAAGGTAGCGGCGGGGATTGAGCCTCGCGCAGCGGTCCCGCGACTTTGACGTTGCATAGATGAACTATGTTTCACATTTCACCCACAAAACCATATATTTTATTAATTGTTCAGACATCTAGATTTGTTAGAAAGAAGATTCATATCGATACGATAATTTTCAACGGTTTTATACGCCCGTTTACAAGAGGGTATCAGATTTGACATTTTGTCAGCATTTCTTTAAAAATAATCCATGCAAAAGTGTATTACCTATGTAAAATTAAAGTATAGACCAATATGCAGGAACCGTATTTTTTGTTTACAAATAAAATACATAATAACAGAATTATCGAATTCTTTGATCATCATTTTAAACTTCAGCAGTTACTTCATTTTGTGGGCTACAAAAGTCTCGGAAGGGGACATCTGACGGAAAAACAAAAAAAACGGTTCCCAGATAATATATTTATCTTTCAAAAGACGATTATTTGAAGCAGATCGATCAATTAGCTTTTTATTGACGCTGTCCACAAAATTGATTCATAAGCAGAAAATTTCATTCCGAGAAATCGCCGTTGAAAGATTTGAGGCCCTTTTTTCGCACATTGTTGGCCATAATGACAATACAGCTTTCCAAATTCGGCACGTTTTGGTCTCAGTACTTCGAAGAAATGTCAATCAACATCTTTGATGTGTAGTTTCCAACATACAATTATGTTTATTGGCTTAAAAAAGCAGTTTTTTACCCGAATGACATCAAATGCAGCCACACTTGAAAGCTTGTCACTCGGGTTTCCACGTGAATGGGACAGCTTCAAAGGGGGATTCGAAAGCGGATTAGCCACGTGACCCGAAGGTGCCATCACCTTGACCCTAGCAACATTGTTTGCATATGGCGCCGCTTGAACAAACGGGTTGCAGTTTCACAGCTTGCTCTTCTCAGAAGGAGCCCGGTAGGCAGGAGTTGCTCACTCACTTCTCATCACCTTGGATCAAAGAACAACATGGCTTTATTAACGGCATGGATGGGACATTCGCCATTCAGTGTCTTGGACTACTTGCGACCTTACCGAAAAGAAAGTTGGAAAAATCGACATGCCACGATCACGGAAGAAAAGGAAGCAGATGGATGACAATGTGAAAAAAAGTGTTGACGACCAGGAATATGGATAGGACTGAGTCCGAGGGTAAATCGGACTTCAGCACAGTCACCGACTTCAATGTAGCTTATAAATGCTAGATAGGCGGTCATGATCGTGACGTAACATTTAAGACTATAGTCCTGTTACTGATAAACAAACACTCCGAGGATAAATTATACTTCAAAGAAGAAACAAAACAAAAAACAAAAAACAAAAAAAAAAACCAAAAACAAAACAAAAAACAAAACCAAAAAAACAAAAAAAAACAAAAAAAAAAAAAAAACAAAGCGAATGTTTCATATGTGTTGAGAATCAATTAGTTTCAACGTTGTATTGGTGATGAAACTGTATTGCTAGATTGAAAAACCTAATCCATTGATTTGCTGAAGTAGTCTTTGATCAGACCCTGACGGTTACATAGATCAATATTAGTTATAATGCACCAGACCACGCTCAGATGTAAGGTGATGACGCTACCCTTCGTGGGCAAGGGTAAAACTTTCTTGCCTGCTAAGACGGACTGTGTTTGCTTGCCTGGCGACATGCACTTCAAGCGCAATTTAACAATTACGCAGAGCGAGTCTGTCTGGCAGTAAAGAAAGTTTCCAATTCCCACAAAATTGAGAAAGGGATGGGCATCGTGAGGCAGTGTGTTCTTCGTGGCCTTGGCTTGTGCGCTTTTTGTTTGTTTGTTTTTTTTGTTGTTGTTGTTTTTGTTCTTGCCGGGAGCACAATAGAATACGCCAAGCCTATTTCATTGGTTCCTCCACATATTAGCGCCTTCCTTGTGATAAAGAATGCCATTCACTTTGCCACGTTTTTCTCGCGTATTGCCATTCGAAACCTTGCCACTCATGTAACATATTTTTTATTTTGTGGAGATAACTAGCCCACTGAAAGATAGTTGGCTCACCCTTGAACTGCAATAAACTGATCGAGACACAAAACCGAAACTTCCTGATGGGTGGGTGCGGGCGAGTGGTATCGGAACATGCCGCGCACAGTGAGACAAAATACTTTCATGTGACCGATCAACCAGCTAAAAGCAGAGTGCAGAGTCGCTTTTCGCAGTCATTTAACAGTAATCTGATTATTTTATCCCCCTGGTGGTCAAATTTTTAAAGCTTTTTTTTCTGTCCCCTCGCTCAGTGTACTTCGAAACACGCCCGTATGAAGTGGGCAAGTCCGTGCATGTGCAATGTGCCAGTCTTCCAGTTCCACAAAATGGGACAGCGCTACAGACGATACCAGTTTTAGTGGAGGCGTGTGCTTCATATAAATTTACTTCAAGGTTAACATTTAACGCTATTCACTGTTTCACATTCAGGTAAAGGGACATATAATTATTGAAGGCAGATATAACTATTTACGCTGAATCGAATCCCCGCTTTTGTAGTTTGCGGCATATTTATAGCCAAGTGGTCCAGTGTTAGGATTCCTCGATCGTCATGCGTATTTTTTGCCAGTAAACATTAAAAGCAAATTGGTCTTGGATAGGGCAAGACTGTAGAAAGGGTTGTAAGCCTTTATGATGTATACAATGCCATGATTCTTAGTAACGATTTACGCATAGGTTGAAATCGCCTTCATTGAAAACACACCGAGGCTCACGTCCATCGCCAGGTGCCGTTTTGACAATCGTCACCTTTTATCGTCCCTTACTTTTTTTTTTTTTTTATCACACTGAGAAGGAAAACATGAGCCCATCGATTTAATTATCTACATGGCCATTTGGTCACCACAACAAACCCATTAATCTGTCCTAATCTTGTCAAGCAGTTTATACAAGAATTGGTAGGAGCGCACCTCAAAATGTCACAGTTGGTCGCTTGTCGTTGCTACGGTCCTGGATTGTGGAAAGCAGCCGACTGCTATCCAAACTTTGGCGGACTAATTAGCATACATTTGTAAACAGACATGCTCATGCTGCAGCCGGCTAAAACATGGTCATGTTTTTTCCCTTTTTTATCACATAAATTTTGCTTTTTTAGTATTCATGTTTGGTGACAAGAAAGTTAAAGTGCCAAACTTTACGGAAATGGAAAAAACTCATTTTCTGTCGGGTCACGATTTTGCCGTTATAGCTCAATCCCCGCCGCTACCTTAAGAATCCTTCTGATTAGATCCCCTTCATTTCCTGTACTTTCCCTTCATTCTCCCATCTATTGTTCCATTCCTGCAATTCCAATTTAAGGCTCTCTTGATACTCTGTCCAGTCCGTTCCCTCCTTTATATCCCACACCCATTCAACCCCCCTCCGCTTCTTCTTTGACACTGTATGTTAATTGAGACTATAATCCAGTTATGATCACTGCCTATATCCAATCTACCTTCCTCGTCTATTTCGCATCCTTGTGTCATTTGAAATATTTTACTGTCTACTAAAATTTAGTAATGAAGTCCTGTGCTTTACTGGGGTTGGATAGGCCGTGTAATTCCGCAAAATAGCTTTGTAAGTACGTATTTAGTTTAAATGCTGGTTAAAAGCTATAAAACATGTAAAAAAATGTTGTAAAATCAGGTTGTGTCAAGGTGTAAATGAAGTTGATAGCTTGTACAGGTTACGTATATGGAGTATATTGAATTGAGAAAAGAGTATTTGACATTGGTTGTAAAGGGTTAATATTAAAGCTATATATATATATATATATATATATATATATATATATATATATATATATATATATATATATATGTATATATTTATAGATATATATACATATATATATATGTATCAAGGTAAAGATACATGCTGCATGAGCTTAAATTATTGGCAGCGTAATTTCTTGTATGAATTGGTCAAAGGAATGGGCAACAAATATCCTTTCTTTTGTTAGCACGTGCGCACGTCGTTAAGTCATTGCGTGCATTCAAGTGTCAAAGGGTTAGTAACGATTCAGAGTGTAATTTCATGCCTAAAAGTAAGCTTTTTTTATAAATGTACGTAAAAAGGACTATTCTTATTTGTGCGACTTGAACATAAAAGTTTGGCATTTTCGGGTTTTAATAGTCGATAATTTTTCCCCGTGGTTTCAATGTGTTTTACGCTTTGTTCTCTTTAGTTACATATATTGACAGCAGGTGTCGCTGTTGTTTCAGCTTACTTTTTTCACTGGCCGTATTTATGGTAAGAAATTCTATTTAACTATGAATTATTTACCAAGAGCATAGATTATTGAAGTTTTTGTTAAATGGTGAAATGACATATTGTTAAAACTTGATATATTGTTTAATAAAAAATTGTATATAAATTTACAAGTGAACAAGTGTTAAAAATAGTTACGATAAATGGTATACAAGTTAAAAGTTATACCAAATGAGTAGTAAAGATGATTATATGTTGATTATATGTATATTGTTGCAGTATATCTCTATGATGTCGCAGTGATGCCCTCATGTCAATAAATGCCAGTTGAGATTAAACGGTTCGAGTTGAGTCCTTCCTTCAGGCAAAGTGACAGAAGATAAAAGCTATTTCCTGCTTCGCCATGAGTGCCATAGTTACAAGTCATACCTCGGAGCAGCGGGTTAGGGTGTTCCTGTGTTAGACACATTCGAGGGAATGTGCAATGTGTGTTCCAGTGTTCCTGGTTTCAAGTGTTAGACACATCAGTGGTGATGTGCATCAGTGCATCCGTATACCTGAGAGAGCTGTCGTCGCGTAGTGTCCGCTTCTTGTGCGGGGGGGGGGGGGTCTCGGGTTCAATCCCGGCCCAACCCAACAGACTTGTCTCTGGCTCTCAATCATACCAGTGGTCCATGAATGGTTTATCAAAGGCTATGGTATGTGTTGACCTGTCTATGGGAAATGCATATAAAAGACCCCTTGCTGTTTATCGAGAAGAGAAGCTGCGTTAGCGGCGGCAACAGGTTTCTGTCTATAGAGAGGACCCCACTGGAAATAAGTCAAATCGACTTTCGTGGGTTATCCCTGAACCCTAGGTGCTAAATGACATACATGTTCATCTGTACTTCTGTGCATTCGCGTACTAGTGTTCAGACACACTAGTGATGATGTTCATCAGTGCTGTGTTACATGGTTATACAGTTTAGGAGTCCCATCACGTGTTGTGACATTTTTCGACAGTCAAGTTTCAACATCAGTCTTCCATTCAGCTAGACAGCTACGTACCTGCTTGCAACCAACTCTGTTATTTATTGTGATTTATTAATTTATATATTTTTGGTTTCAAAATTACTTTTATTGTAACTTGTTTTTTTTTTAATTGACACATATCTATATATTGATACATTGTTTATCCATACATACTGATTGGTATTTAGTATAGTGGGTTGTTATATATTTATTTTACAATATATTCAGTACGTATCATTGGCACATTGTATATGATGCTATCAATTACATTCTTGTACATTTTTGTGTGCGCTGTTTTCACAGCCTACACAATGGCGCCTCTAGAAGAGGCAAAGGTAGATCGGGGGACGGCAAAAGGCAAGGTGACAAGGCTGTGCAACAAGATATCAAGATTTGTTGTAGAGGAGGATGATCTTTCAACTTTGCCTACTTTGATTTCGCAATTAAGACAGGCATTTGATGAGTTCGAGGTCGCCCATGAGAAGGTTTTGAATCTTGATAAAGAGCATGAGAAAGAACATGATGATTATTTTGACGAAGTACAATCTAAATTTTTCAAAATTTCAGGTGTAGCTAAAAGTGCTATAAAACCTGTAGTTAAGACCGAAACAACACCTGCCCCAATCCCGGGTTGTGAGGTTTATGATATCTTATCCCTTCCAAAAGTGCAAATAGAAACATTTTCTGGAGACCCGCTCCAATATCATAACTTAATTAAAGCTTTCCAACTTTCAGTTGAATCATGCATAGCCGATCAGTCTGCAGGACTTACTTGTATGCTCCAATACACGTCAGGTGCTGCTCATCAGGCCATTAAGTCCGCTGTATTTCTTAAGCCGGAAGAAGGTTACAAGTTTGTGTGTGATACACTTCATAAACCTTATGGGAGTTCACACTTGGTAACTCAGAGCATTATCAAGTCCCTTAGGTGTACAAGACCGATCAAATAGGTGGTTGATATGCAATCGCTCTCAAATGAGTTTCGCAACTCTTATCAAATTTTGAAGCAAATTGATTACCTTCATGAGGAACATTCTCAGGTTGTAATTTTTGATATTGTTGCACGCTTACCTGCTTTTATACAAAATAGATAGAATAAGGAGGAATTGAAGTACAAACGTTCTTCAGGTAAATATATGAAATTTTAGCAGTTAGCATCTTGGGTCGATGGTCTTGCTGAAGAATGATCAGATCCATTGGTTGGACAAGTTGCTAGATCTGAGAGATATCAGAGTCGCAAAAATGTGACAGCTCATATTACCCAGGATGAAACTCAGGAGTTGATTGGAGGTTGACAATATACCTGGTAATTCATCAGATGGCGCTGCTGTATGTACGTTTGACGTGAATACAGTCACTCAGAAAAATACACAGCAGTTACAAGGCTCACAGCATTTCAATCACTCATGCAAAATGTGTAAACAGCATCATTTCATTATGAAGTGCCCTGTTTTCCGTGGTCTTGAGGTTAAAGATCGCTTAGCCTTTGTGAAATTACATCAATTATGTGTCAACAGTTTCAGGGATAACCATGATATCTCTGACTGCAAATGTAAGGCTCGTTGTTTTGTTTGTGGCGACAAATATACAGCTTTCCTTCATACTGATAGGTCCTCAGTTAACTTTGCTGTGGATGCATCATCATGTTTGATGCCTGTGGTTAGAGTACAGGTAAAGAACAAAGTTTATGCTAAGGCCATACTGGATATTGCTTCTTCCACTTCCTGCTGTACTGACAGTTTGGCTGATCAGTTAAATTTGAAAGGATCGTTGAATGATTACCTCTTAAGAACGATGAGTGGTACATCTTCTGTTAGTTCAAAACAGGTATCGCTTGAATTATCAACTGATCAAGAATCAATGGTGTTATCTGGTGTGAAAGTTGTGCCTCATATTCTTATATCCACGGGAGTTTTAGATCAGAGTAAATACCCACACTTGCAGGGTATTGATCTATCTGCTAGTATAGACTGTCAACATGTTGATATTCTGATAGGTCAAGATTTTGTAGAAGCCTCGATACCTTAGAAGTACGTAAAGGTTTGCCTGGTCAACCAGTCGCAATTAAATATAAATTTGGTTGGACAGTCAGTGGTCAAATTCCAAAGGCAGATGGGAGTCATGTTGTCATATGCAATTTTATTTCAACTTCTCCGGTAGAGTTGGAAAATAATTGCGACACGTCTATCAATGATGACATAGACAAATTGTGGGAACTGGAGAACTCTGCTTTTGAGCGTCAAGGCATGTCTATATTTGATAAAAGAGTTCTAAATTTGTGGGACGAGAAATGTAGAAAAGTCAGTGATCACTACCAATTGCCTATACCATGGAAAGATCCATGTGAACCCATTCCCAATAATATTAGCCTTGCACAAAAGAGGTTAGATAACGTGATCGTTCGTTACAACGAGATAATCTTTACCAGAGATATGATTCAGAAGTGTCCAAATTACTGGATTCTGGGTATGCGGAAGTTTTTCCTGCTGAGGCTATGGAAAACGCAGAGCGCTTATGGTATTTACCACACCATTACGTCCAATTGGTAAATAAACCGGGGAAATATCTTCTTGTGTTCGATTGTCCTGCACGTTATGGAGGTAAATTGCTCAATCAACGGTGTTTACAAGGTCCTGATCTTATCAACAAATTGATACCTGTTTTGTTGCGTTTCCGTCTCCATGGTTACGGGATTCAGGCTGATATCCGAGAAATGTATATGTAGATTTTGATTCGTACATATGATCGTGATACGTTACGATTTTTGTGGTACAAGGATGGAAAATTTGTGCATTTGCGCATGTGCGCACATTTGTTCGTGGAAATGGGTGCGATGCTTCCAGTACGTATGCGTTGAGAAAGACAATACTAGATAATCCAGACGTAGAACCCATTGTCAAAGCGGCGGTAATGAATTCCATGTATGTAGACGATCTTACCCAATCAGTTAATGATGTATCACAGGTATACAAAATTGTATTTGATTTACTTGTTGTACTTCAATCTGGAGGTTCCATGCTCACAAAGTTTGCTGTCAATGATGAACAATTGTTGAGTAAAATACCGGTCGAACATCGAGCAAAAGAAGTCCATACTTTTTTTACAGAGTCAACGTGTCGTGTATTAGGTATTTCATGGAAAGTACATGAAGATATTTTTTGTTTTCATGTTCCGAGTTCACACATGAATCACATAACTGGCCGTACAATGTTGAAGTTCGTGGCCTCAATATTCGATCCTCTGGGTTTCGTTGCACCTTTGGTGTTGCCGGGAAAGTTATTACTTCAACAGGCTACCCAGTTGCGTTTAGATTCAGACACGGAAATTCCACTTGAATTGAGTACCCAGTGGAAAAGTTGGTCTCTTTCTCTAGCAAAACTGGAAAATTTCCAAATTCCACGTTGTATCAAACCATTTGACTTTGACGGTGGCTATTATGAGTTTCACATATTCGCCGACTCAAATGATAAATCATATGGCACTTGTGCATATCTCAGGTGTGTCAGTGTCACCGGACAGGTGTCATCTCATTTGTTACTGAGTAAATCTCATCTCGCCCAAATAAACAAACCTTGTACAATCCCGCGTCTTGAGTTACAAGAGGCCAAAACTGCGGTGGACGTGTATTTAGTTTTGAGAGATCAGTTAGTTTTACATACGGTACCTGTATATTTTTGGTCAGACTCGACTATAGTTCTGGGTTATATCACCAACGAGTTCCGTAGATTCCACGTTTTTGCAGAAAATCGTGTGAATTATATCCGTAGCAATACTGACACATCGTTCTGGCATCACGTTACATCGAATGACAATCCAGCTGACTTGTTAACAAAAAGTAGATCATTAGGTCAAGGTGTGATCGAGTTGTGGCTTAGCGGTCCTACATGGTTGAGTGAATATACTGCGTTATGGTGCAAAAGTGTTCCTATCTATCCTGTTTCAGAGAATGACCCAAAAGTCAAAAGTGGAACTAGAATCTGCATGACACAAGTCGACGATTTAAATACAAAATCATGGATACAACGTGTCTGTGAGTATTTTTCCAGTTGGTCTAAAATCATCAAGTCAGTAGCATGGTTAAGTAGATTTGTCATGTACAAATCTAAACGTAATGTGTCTCGAGAATCATTGTCAGCTCATGAGTTTGATTCAGCGCATGATGCAATTATTAGAGATATTCAAAAATATGCTTATGAACGTGAATTGCAACAGTTGAAAACTGGTAAGCCATTACTCAAGTCAAGTGGTATACTTTGTCCAAATCCGTACTTAGACGAGAAACATATCCTTGGAGTAGGTGGCAGGACAGGAGAACATCCCATTTTGCTTCCACATCATCATGTCTTTTCACGTGTGATAACATGGAAATACCATTCCAACGGACACTCAGGTTGTGAATGGACGTTGAGTCGCATCCATGAGAAATACTGGATAACGAATGCACGTCGCTTAGTAAGGAAAGTGATCCAGGGATGTGTTGCATGTAAGAAAATATAAGCTAAACCGTGACACAAATAATGGCTGATATTCATAGTTTTCGCGTACAGCCTCATTTACCTGTATTCACACACATAGGTTTGGATTGCTTTGGTCCATATCATACCAGTTTTTATCGTGGTCAAAAGAAACGATATGGTATCATATTTACTTGCTTAACATTAATAGCAATACACATTCAGATATTACATTCCCTCGATGCGGAGTCATTTATTAATGCATTCCGCAGATTTGTAGCTAGACGCTCGACACCTGAGACTGTAACATCAGACAACGGAGGTAACTTCGTTAAAGGCCAAGAGCTGTAAAAGAAGGCATTTAAATGTTACACCAAAACCACATTGAGACAATATTCCGCAACACGCTCAATCCAGTGGTTTTTCATTCCACCTAAAAGCTCCCATTTCGGTGGTGCCTGGGAAAGACTAGTTGGTTTAATCAAAAGAATCTTCAAAGCTATTTTACCGCATGCTATACGTATGTCAAATGAAATACTTCAAACGACTTTTTGCGAAGTGGAGTCTATAGTCAATTATAGGCCTTTGACAAAACTTAGTTCGGATCCAAACGATCACACACCTCTTACTCCAAATAAACTGCTTACATTAAAGCAGTTTCCTGAATTGCCTCCAGGGGGGTTGTTCAGTTTCCGATGCCTACCGTAGTCGTTGGAAGTATGTACAACGTTTGTCCAACTTATTCTGGAGTCGTTGGCTCAAAGAATACCTGCCTAGCTTAAACATAAGATCAAAATGGAGAATTGTGTATCCTGATATTAAACCTGGTGAATTAGTTTTGGTATTTGATCCAGGGATGCCACGTAATCTCTGGCCCTTGGCTATTGTAAAAGAGGTTTTCCCTGGGAGAGATGGGAAAGTATGTCCCGCCATAGTGAAAACGCGAGTCTCAGAGTTACGTCCTCCGATCACACAGCTCGTTCATTTAGAGTTAGACACGTAAGCCGTATCTGAGTAAAATGTAACTAAATGTTACATATCACACACTTACAAGTATGAATATTTAGCTTTGGGTGAGCGAACAGCCCGTATAAATGTGTACAAATGGTTTCGCAAATGATTCGTTTCAGGTGATTCAAGCACCCTTTACTAGTTATAAAATGCCTTGAAATAAGTGTTAAGAGTATTGTTAACGTGCAATGTAAGTGAAACAAATTTTTTGCAGGTACAGATACTCGTATACTTACTACTAACGTAACTATGAAATCAAGAATGGGGAAAAGGGTATATGTATTTTTATTTCAGCTGCAGTTATAAATGGTAATCGTTATTGATGGTTGTGTAAATTCTTGGAAGGGTTCCAGATGCATAATCTATACTCTATAGGTACAATTGTGTAAATCTTTGGGAAGGTCCCAAGTGCATAATTGTTTAGAGTATGTTTTGTGTAAATCTTTGGAAGGGTTCCAAGTGCACAATACATGTCCCTGATGTTCATGTAAATTTTGTGAGGGTCACAAATACATGATATGCCTTGTGAAATTCATCATAGTTATAAAATTGTTATAGAATTCTAAGATGAGTCCCATGTGAAATTACTATAATTTTTTTTTTTGTTGTTTTTTCATTTTTTGTTTAATTTTGCCTTTCCTGGGCCGGGAATGTCAAACAGTAGCTCGTGTTTTGTTTTTTGCGTGTGATTCTTTTTTTAAATATCTCCATGGTTTTTATTTTGTTGTTGTTGTTGTTGTTGTTGTTGTTGTTGTTGTTGTTGTTGTTGTTGTACAAGTGTCTTTGTAAACCCTGTAGTGTTATGGTACCGCATACACGGGTTTGTAATGTATTGAGGGTAGGGTTCTTTAGTTTTTGCCCTTTTTTGCTTAGGTACTACTTTCCTTTTATATTATAATGTTGGTGATTCATTTGCGCTGCTATATATATACTGTTAGCAGGCTGCATATAGACACAATCCCCATTTTTCAACGAGCCAATTAGTTGTATTGAGCTCGAAAGAGCTTAGTTAGGGGCTTGTACCCCCACCTGCATATAATGTAACTAACAAGCCTCGAAGGAACTAACGTAAGTAGGGACCTGCGTTTGTCAATTGCTATTTCATCGTGTTCGTTCTGAAATATGTCAAATTTCAGTAACTTCGTAGTATTTAAAGGCATCGTTCGTATGTTGCTTATAGGTACTAACATGGTTGAAGTTTTGTGCTTTACTGAGGTTGGATAGCCCGTGTAATTCCGCAAAGTAGCTTTATAAGTACGTATTTAGTTTAAATGCTGGTTAGAAGCTATAAAACACGTAAAAAGAGTGTTGTAAAATCAGGTTATGTCCAAGTGTAAATGAAGTTGATAGCTTGTACAGGTTACGTATATGGAGTATATTGAATTGAGAAAAGAGTATTTAACATTGGTTGTAACGGGTTAATATTAAAGATATATATATATATATATATATATATATATATATATATATATATATATATATATACATATATATATATCAAGGTAAAGATTCATGATGCATGAGCTTAAATTATTGGCAGCCTATTTTCTTGTATGAATTAGTCAAAGGAATGGGCGACAAATATCCTTTCTTTGGTTAGCACTTGCGCACGTCGTTAAGTCATTGCGTGCATTCAAGTGTCAAAGGGTTAGTAACGATTCAGAGTGTAATTTCATGCCTAAAAGTAAGCTTTTCTTATAAATGTACGTAAAAAGGACTATTCTTATTTGTGCGACTTGAACATAAAAGTTTGGCATTTTGGGGTTTTAATAGTCGATACTTTTTTTCCCGTGGTTTCAATGTGTTTTACGCTTTGTTCTCTTTAGTTACATATATTGACAGCAGGTGTCGCTGTTGTTTCAGCTTACTTTTGTCACTGTCCGTATTAATGGTTAGAAATTCTATTTAACTATGTATTATTTACCAAGAGCATAGATTATTGAAGTATTTGTTAAACGGTGAAATGTCATATTGTTAAAAGTTGATATATTGTTTAATAGAAAATTGTATATGAACTTATAAGTGAACAAGTGTTAAAAATAGTTACGATAAATGGTATATAAGTTAAAAGTTATACCAAATGAGTAATAAAGATGATTATATGTTGATTATATGTATATTGTTGCAGTATGTCTCTATGATGTCCTAGTGTCAATAAATGCCCATGGAGATTAAACGGTTCCAGCTGAGTCCTTCCTTCAGTCAAAGTGACAAGTATTTCCTTTTACAACAGACGTTGTTTCCAAATTAGAGGCAAATTTACCACTGCTTATCATCAAGCTTTTCAGTCTTGTCATCATTCAACATGAGAAAGTGTGTTGTCACTTACTCCTTTATTATTTATATTACACAAAATATAACAATTCTTCATTTATTAAAGGCCACAAAAGCCTAAAAATATATTTTGTTGAAAGTGAAGGACTTTTTGGAGTGTCATAGCACTTTTGTGGAGAAAATATGCCATATTCGCACAGGAAAACAACTTTATTGCAAAAGAATTTTGTTGCCCATCATGGGCCCGAAGGTGACAAGTTCGCACCTTTTTGCCTATCGAGTGCGCTCTGGGTCGTGTCGTCACGCGATGGTGACAATTTGATACCATGGCGGATAGCGATAAGAGAAAGCATGAGCAGTATCGACACAGAATAAGCCGGGTCTAAATTTTAGTTGTTCCTTTTCCGAAGAGGACCTCACTGACTGTGAGGGGGAAGATGTAGGTTCAGGAAGAGAGAAGGATTGAGAAATTTAGCCTTACTGGAAGGAGCCACGGACCACGACAAATTCGGTCAAGTTTTCCGGTACAACTGGTGCTGAATCGGTGCCCAGCACTGACCATGCCTTGTCGTAGCTGCCATGGACGTTCACCAAAACTGGCACTTGGGAAGTTTAGACTGGTATTGGTGAGGGATGCTTTTTAAAAGTCATTGTGCGAAAATTTCCATATATAAGTGATTGGCTGAAGTTTACGGCAGGCCATCTTGCATGGTTGCCAATTGCCAAGGCAGGCAGTTCAGGCTGGACGCTAAGACAGTGTAAATTAAACTCAAAACCTATTGAATTTGAAATCAGAGGCCTGTGTGCAGCAGTTTTATTCTATTTAATGATTCATAACAAGAGTTTAGGGTACATGGAAGTAACCAGTCGCATTGGAAAGGTGGTAGCTGGTTTTCTTAGGACTGAGTAAGTCCCATAATACAGATGGGCTGACATGATTTGATTTAGAATTTTGAATGCTTCAATAGCCATTGTGCGAAGGCATAGTACACTTATGGTGCATACACCAGCATGTTCAAGCAGGTCTTGATAAGAGTCCTGCTTGTTGTTGCAAGACAAAACGGAGGGCCTGTTCTTGGATTTGTTTCATTTTGCCAGAGCTGCCCTTGCTACAAAAATGTCAAATAATGGGACAGTATAAGAAATTTGACCGCACAAAAGATTTGAATATTGTTAGTTTGCTGGGGATGTCAAGGATCCTGCTGAATCTCTTCAGGACATTGATCTGTCTGGATGCTTTCAAGCATAGTTTAGATATGTGCGTATCCATTTTCAGGTCACGATCAATTGTAAGACCTAGTAGAGTCACAGTGTCCGAGTTTTCCATGCTGTGTTTTCCGAGATGAATCTCAGAGGACTCATCTGACAGCAAGCATCGGAATTTTCCAGGTTTAGCACTCATGTGGTTAATAGCAAACCACTGTGTTGCTTGTTCTGCTTGAGTTTTCAGGGTGGATGTAAGATGGTTGGAGGTGTTAGCCGTATGACTAATCGTATTGTCATCGACATAATTGTACAAAGTACATTTTATCTCGTAGCTAAGGTCATTTATGAATATGTTGAATAATTGGGGTCGTAATATGGACCCCTGGGGCACGCAGCAGGTGATCTCCAACCAGGTACTAATAACATTCTGAATTTTTACCCTTTGTTGGCTGTTGTTGAGAAAGCTGGTAACCATGCTTGCTGCTCTAGAATATACGCCATAACTGACAAGTTTGGCAATGAGCAAATCGTGAGCCATGCTCTCAAAGGCTCGTGAAAGATCCATGAGCACAGCGCCAGTGACTCTCTTCGAGTCTCGAGCTGATTTCCAGTCCTCAACTAATCTAATTAAAGTGGTATAACAACCATAATCTTTCCTATAGACAGATAGGTAAGGTGAGAAAATTTTATCAAAGTGCAACCCCAGCTGATCCGCCATGACGGACTCGAATATTTTTGAAAGGCAGGGTAGTATGCTAACGGGACGGTAATTTAGCTTGAGGAGGTAATCTTTCTTTTTGTAAGCAGGAGCAACCGATGCAAATTTGAGTTCAGTAGGGAAGGTACCAGCTGAGATGGCTCTGTTGATAAGGGTGGTACAGGTATTTGCTATAACATCAGCCGACATTTTAACAAGCTTTCGGGGACTACCATCAAAGCCTATTGACTTTTTGGGTTGAGATTTCTCAGTTTGTCCCTTACTGTCTCTTGATTCACCTTGTGAAATTGAAAAATGTTATCAACATGATAATGATCTGTTATTTGTCTTATGCTTTTGTGGTTGTTATATTTTCCACATATATCCTGTACAGTAGCATTATAACTTACGCTAGTCTGGGTACTGCTCCCTGTGTTTACATAAAATTGGTTAAAAATGTCAGCAATAGAACATTTATCAGTAACCATTATACCGTTCTCTTCTAGTACAATATCTGATTTTTTAACACCTTTGCTAGATATGAAGGGTTTTATGGTAGGCCAGAAGTCACAGTTCTTGGGCCCATCACTACATTTATTGATAAAGTAGCCCTTGATGGCACGTCGCCTTAGGTCCGTGCTCTTATTTCTCTGTTGATGGTATTTTTTCCAGTCTTTGTTTTTTCTACCATTGTTTCTGAAAGTTTCTAAGAAATATTTACTCATTGACTGTTTGCAATCCCTTTATCTATAAACCATGTTTAAACGTCTGCTTCTAATTTTACAAGGTGACGTACTGATCAACGAAGCTCATTGACCCTAGCCTTTAACAAAACAGAGCGAGCCTTTAACAAAGTTACCAGCGTTGTTACAGTAAATGATGTCAAATTTACCTCTCCTGTGATTAACCTCCACAGAGCATTTAAAAATGGGGCTGCTTCCAGAGAATGCAACATTTCTATAAGTGTAGCCCTTGAACTCATACGTGTGAAAATGCACCAATCTCTCTTCTTTTGACCCCTATAAAAGTTCGTGAAATAGGGAACAAAGCAATCAAGACCTACATGCGTAAAAGTTGGCATATGAGGATTGCTTCTAGCTTGATGTAAATCAACCATAATCTGTGAAGTTGCTTTGGCATACAACTTTTTACAGGTCACGCATTTCTCAAGCATACGTTGACCACAACGACGTGCTTTTGTAATCCAATACTCGGAACGAGTGAGCCATTACTCGGACTGAATGAGACTCAGAGTCCATTCTAAACCTAAATGCGCATTTTCATGAAAATATGCGATACGCTCAACGATGACACTAGCATGATAGACTAAAATAGGATGTTCACATGTTCTGCCTCCTACACGAAAATTCCATTTTTATCAAAAAATGGAATGAGTGACATGATGCTACTTGATCTAAACATCGTTTCGTTTGATCTTAAACTTGCAACTTCGTTTTCAAAACATTTTTTTTTTTGAAAATGCCTGATGACAACATTGTGAACGGCATTAAGTTCACATCCAGTAAGTGAACCTCGTGTGACTTCACGTTGAGCCTTATAAAATGCAAATCTCCGTAGCCATGCTACACACCTCAAAATTTCAGTCCAGGAAAAGTAATGATTACTAATCCTTTCAATCCAGGATTCAGGGAAAACTGTACTGGGAGAAACTGACCCACTCTGTCGTTGAACATCAGCTGAGCTGACCTTGCATGTCTCTACCTGTGTGTTAAATGACTTAACCTGTGGATCATTTTGAGGTACTGAATATGATTTACTCTCGCTGTTCAAAAATTGAGTAAATGTATTCAGGCATGTTGGGCCATGGCGCCAAAATTCGAAAGCACCTTGACGATCAATAGAAAATGGGCGTGTAAGCAAGTCTGATGGGTTAGCGCTACTATCAATGTGACGCCGTGACGAAGAATTGGTGTTATTCCTAATATTACTAACCCGATTCTCCACAAATGTATGAAAACGCCGAGTTTCATTCTGAATATATCCCAGCACAATCATGAAATCAGTCCAAAAATATGCAGGAACATATTCCATGCAAAGCTCTCGTTTGATGATCAAGTACAAACTTACAGCACGTTTGGCTGCCTGCAACTCTAGTTGCCAAATGGAGACACTATTTTTAACAGGCGAAATATGTGAACTGCTCATCATAAGATGAGATCAAATTTTACCCTTGGAACTGACGCACCAAAGAAAAACAGCAGCCGCAAAAGCAACTTCGCTTGAATTGCAAAATGTATGAAGTTCATGGTAACCGGTATCATAATCCATTGACTTAAGGCACCTGGGAAACAATGCATCTTTCAGGCCTACGGTCAAAGAAACGTACTACGAGTTTCATTTCTGATGGATATCCTTTGGCACAGGGGTATCCCAATCTAATTGAAGACGGATTGTCTGTTGTAAAATCAGTTTATCCGCCATCACCCAATGTGACACTACACCAAGTGGATCAAAAATTGATGCCATAAAGCTAAGCATGATACGAACGTGTGAGATTCATGGGGTTGGAGATTGGAACAAAACATATGTTCCTTTTTAGCCACCTCACACCTAATGCTCAAGCCTGCGATCCAGATGAAAACTCATGCACCTCTTTTGCCCGTATTTCCAATGGAATTTGTTCTACTATCTGTTCATTGTTGACGGTAAATTTGGTAATTTCAAATCCACCCAGTTGGAGAATGGATGGAAGATCAATTATAATCTTCTGTACTTGGAAAAGACTGCAAACAGACTGCATCAGGTCGTCTACATACATAGATTACACGATGGATTCTTTGAACAAAGGGTCAACGTTTGGATTATCTAAAATAATCCGCCTTAATGCATAAGTGGACGACGAGCACCATCTGCCGCCAAATACACTGACATGCATGTGCGCTAAGTCTCCATTTTGGTACCAGAAAAAACGGAGAGCGTCACGGTCAAATTTGGGTATCAGAACTTGATTGTACATTCTTTGATATCCCCTTGGACGCCATATTGATGTAGCCTGAACCTAAGCAGGACAAACAAAAGTTTGTTTATCAACTCTGGGCGTTGCAGACAACGTTCATCTAATGAACGTCCTGCATATTCAGACTTTGTCTGCTTATTGACACTGCAATGAAGCGTAACTTCATTTGATCAGAATTTCCTCTACAGATCCACTCTAAAGTGTATACAGAATAAAAGAAACATTGAATATATTCAAAACATGTGTGTTTTTTTATATAAGAATTGCTTTTAGTGGAGGGTTATTAATTTTGCCTAGTTTATTTACAGCAACACATCAAGTATGTCCATCTCCTGTTTGAAACGATGAGACATTCCCATGAACCATGATTACAGCCACACACATATCTCCATGAAACGATCATACACCAATAACGTGAATTCCTTATCCTTAGGAAACCATATTTTCTCTGAAATTTTATTGTGGTCACGCCCTGCTACCGGTGCCCATTCCAAATAGTAACCAGGTGAAAACAAAATTGGTATGATGGTTTATTTTTCCGGATATACAGCTGAAGCAAGGCTCTTCCTTTTTACATTGTTATCACACTGCACGGACAAAATGTTCTTCCCCTTTTTTTTTTTACTTTTTTTTTTTTGACATTGTTATCTCAATAAATGAACACACTCCCTGTGCCTCTCACAGTTGACACCTTTCGCTGGACCCGCGTATGGTCAGTACACGGGTTGTTAAAAATGAGTTTCCCCGAGAAGTCACCTGTGACTCACCTGGTACAAACCAGCACGTGAGCAGACGAGGAGCCAACGCGGCAGATTTGAATCATGATGAAAGCAGAAAATTATACTGCTTTTTAAATTGATCATGCAAGACTTATGAAATGATACAAACAACCAAACAAGAGGACTGTGACCGTCCTGTGCTCAGCTGACTAACTTACCCTATGACCTTGGAAATGAGGTTAAGGTCACTGACATATTCTGAATCTAGCTTTCATGAAGGGCCATCCAATGTGCAAGATCAAAGTCACAGTACAAAAAGTTCTCAGGTTATCACGTGACCAGTAAAATCCATGTTAGTAGCCCTGTGACCTTCAGAATGAGGTAAAGGTCACTAATGTACAGTATCAATCTTTCCTAAATAGAGGACCACCAACAAGTTCAACATCAAGGTCCTACCTTCCTCAGTTCTCAAGTTACAAAATGAAAAGTAAAATTCTCGCAAGTGTCTGGGTCCCAGTGACCTTGGGAATGAGGTTATGGTCCCCCATGTACTGTCTAAGTCTGGCCTTTGCTCAGGACAACCATCATGTTCAACATCAAGGTCCAAGTTCAAATAGCTCTCAACTTGTCAGGTGAACAATAAAATTGAGCAAGTGGCCCTATGACCTTAGGAATGAGGTCAAGGTCACTCTACTGTCTAAGTCTGGCCCTTATTAAGGACAACTAGCATGTGCAATATGCATGTCCTACCCTTAATAGTTCTCAAGTTACCATATCAACAGTGAATTTCATACACCTCGCCTTGTGACCTTGGAAATGAGGTCAAGGTCACTCACCTACTGTACATGTATCCCCTTCATACCCAGAAGTGTCCCTACGCAATTTCAAAGCAATTGGCTGAGTATATACAAGCATAAAGACTTTTGAAGATTTGGCCGAAAAATGAACAAAAAAATTACAAAAAAATCCCAGAATCGTTGGACTGTGACCATTTGAACAAACTTGGTAGATATCCACCCAAGAAACACCCCCATCAAGTTTGAAGTGAATCTAGCTGATGGTTTTGCAGAAGAAGGAAAAAATTGTCAATTAGCATTGCAAACCCTAATGACTTTGCAATCTGCATTGACTTGCATGGTGATCAATAGGCACGTAAAATCAGCGAGAAAAATTCCTAAAAAAAACCCCAAAATTACTGGACTGTGAACATTTGAATAAACTTGGTAGAAACCCACCCGAGACACATCCCCACCAAGTTTGAAGTGAATCTGGTTAACGGTTTTCAGACGAGGTTGAAAATGTAAACTACCATTGCAATTCCCATTGACTTACATAGTAAACAATAGGAATGTATGCATTGACCAAGAAGTACCCAAATTGAAAAATTCGTAAAAAGTCAGGGATCCACAGCAATGCCAGCTGGTGAACAACCTTGTGTGACCCTTCCAAAAAGGACATATCCACCAAGTTTCAACACAATCTGAGAGATGGTTTTGGAGAAGAAGTCAAAAAAAGCAAAAACGCATAAAAATTCATAAAAAAATGAACTGTTCTGAGAACAAGTGAAAAATAGCAAAACCATACAAAAAATTCTTTAAAAAATTAGATAAAAATTGCAGCGCCACCTGGTGAACAAATTGGGAACTAGGTGTCCCTGGGAGTGTCTAAATACGAAATCAATGCAATTGGGTGAGCGGTGAACAGTTCATTTCATATGACCAGAAAGTTTGAAATTCAACAAAGCACATATTTTATACTCACTACAAAGTGCCACATTTCAAAGCTTTAACCCTCAAAACGTCAACAGCCGTCACGGAGACCCATGCCCAAAGCTGGGCGAGCGCAAATCCACTCCGTCAAACAACCAGCAGTGATGCAACACCAATTGAATGCCAAGAATGCCAAGAGCGCCGAGAGGGCACACTTCAACCCAACACCCCATTATGTAGGAGGCTAAGCAAAGCCATGTGCTTGTCGCAGCCGGTGGCTCCTTCCAGCATCGGTTCACCATGGCAGATGAGTTCAGACTGGACAAGCGGGAACATGTACAGTTTCTTGTTTGCCTTGCCATTTTAATCCAGTGAGCCATGATCGCACTGACATTTACTGCAGCGAGTAAATGTTTACAATCCGAGTTGGTGTAGAAGCTCCATTCCGTGACGTCACAGACCCCGGTTGTCAAACTATGGTGGAAAGTAGGATGTTTGACGAGTGCGGCCAAGAAATGAGACACAATTCTGCACGATAAAATTTTGAATAAAGTGTATATTGCATCATCACAAAGGCAACACTCCTTCACCAAGTGCTATAACAATTCAACTGCTTCACTTTTCAGAAAAAGTACCCTGCAAGGGAAAACATTAACCAATATTCGTGCCTGAAATATGTGCATACACCCGTGTCCGATATTACGTACTTTTCTCTTCATCAAAATTTCACAGCTGATTTTCATCAAAATTCATTTAATAGATAGTAAAACAAAATTTTATGCTTTACTAAGCTTAACAAGCGCAGCGTAAAGCGCCCCGTAAGACATACATGGTACATAGAAATGATAAAAAAAAACTTGCATAGGAATTTGGCGGCCTATGTCCTACATAGTTAAAGCACATGCCAAAGACTGGTAGAAGCCTCGCATAAAAGTGTACATCAACATTTGCAAGGTAGAAATATAATGACAAATGCATAATGTGTGTTTCCCTCTGAGCGAAAAAATACCAGTGCAATTCGAAAAGTGAGAAATTGCAATGGAAACTTTCACCAAGGCCCGTGCAAAGCATTTTAAAAAGATCGCTCATTGAAAGCAACTTGATGTGGGAAATTCCACGAAAGCCCGTAAAAAAGAAAGAACAGAGCTCATCTCTAGTCTTTATGCAATTAAAAAAAAAAAAAGCCTTCATATTCCTCCGTCACCCTTCAGTGGTCAATTGACAAAGAATATACAGGAAAAGTGTCATTTGACAACGAAGAAACTTTACCGGTGGTCATCACGAAACAAGTGTAAGTGCAAACGACCATATGGCAGCACGATCTACGTAGGCTAAGGATAAATTTCATATTTGGGTTCAATAAATATGACAGTACGGAAGACGTACGTAAAGCCGCAATACTAGAGCACAGTTTTAAGTTGGCATTGACAACATATTTCCAAGAATTATAACAAATGTTAACCATAGGTCTGTTGCCAATATAATGAAGCCCTCCCAGAATTCTTTCGTTTTACTATGACGGAAAATGGAAATGATTCCATGACATTTGACGGTTCTTTCGCTTTCACCTACAAGTCTGCATGCACTCAAAGAAATGGTGTATTCTCCGACATGTCGCTCGTGTTAGTGAACTTTGCAGTTTCATTCAATGACAGTAATGGTTACCGTGAAAATTACTCTTGTAACGCATCTAAGCATGAAAAACATGCACGTCGTACTGTTGTAGCTTTACTTGCGTAGTTTTACACAAAGGATGAGAAACAGAAACATTGTTTATTTCAAGTCTGCGGCAGTAAAATATATTATAAATATGAAAAGTTCATTTTGTTTTCATTGCTTCATAGTTTTAAAGATAAAACATATATGCCAAAACCAGAAATGGTCATACAAAACTATGCACAACTTTTTGAGGGTGTAGCTAGTAAACGTCTTTTAGAACTATCCTTTAACATTAACATGTTGAACAACTTGATCATAAATGTGTTACATTATATGCTTCAATGAAGTGTGTGAGATTTCAAATGGATATATGACAAATGTACCACAGGCAAATAAATGGTGAGACTCACACTTTGAGGGGCTATGATTCAACGCTATATATAATAATGATTTTACTGATATAGCTTCAGAACAATATTAGTATATTCTTAGGAATTTCCCATCCAAAAATAGCATGTAGCATTTCTCATATTGCCTGTATGAAAAATGGTGTGGCCCGGATTTGCATTGAGGAAAGATTCATTTAAAACTTTTTGCGCCAATTTGATTTAGAATTTACTGTTTCTTGCTGGGCGCTGAGGACTGCGTTAGACCCGGAATGGTTTAGCGGATCACATTATATACCACTGAAATTCGGTGCTTAGTGGGTATCGATTATTTTAAAAGACAGATATACCTTTTGATCTTATTTTGTATTTTATTTAATCAATGGGAGGTAAAACGGTGTGAATGTGCCGTTTGGATATTGCAGAAGCAGTTGAACAAGTTTCTATTGGATAACAGGATAAAAAGCCAGGAATTTCAAAACCTGCAAATTAAAGCATAGCGCACTCTTACTTTGGTGCCACTCGAAGAACTTTGCTAATTGAGTTTTATTTATTTCATTTTTATTTTTCAATTTTTTTTTTGGGGGGGGGGGGCTGCTGCGGGCAATATCACCGCTTGGTGTATTAACAGTATTTTTTCTCTTGCTACATTTCTGTTTATTTACTTCTAGTTTTGTCACCAGGTACATACATTAGTACGTGTAAACTTTGCTAGGTATAGGTACTCCTTTAGCTAGGCAGATAATCCGGTATAAAGGAAGCCAGCATGTATAGCTAGGGTGGCAGGTAGGATAGGAAAGTTGCTAGGTCTGATTCTAATTATATTATGCATATTTTCAATTATCACTTGGACTCGTTCGGATCTTTTCTTGCCTTTTTTTGTTGTGGCAAGTCATGCATGTAGCAACAAAAGCCTCTGGAAAAATACTTCATGTAGAGAGGTTGATGTATTATAATGTGACAAAGAAGCCATGCAAGGAATTGAAACTCTCATCGCAGTTTCACATAAATATGCTCCTGTTATTCATCAATGTGGACTGTGTTGAAAGGGTGCAGTTATCTGTTGGTATTACAAATTATCCGCAAAAAAGTGATTGGCACAAATACCACACAAAACTTAAGCATAGTGCAGATACATTTCTAAATGTTAGACTTGATGCTGTGTTGAGTCACAGTGGTCAGGTGATACGAAATTGTAACCCTTCTTTTGATTGCAACTGAAAGTGATGCGTTAGTGAAATTGCAACGGAAACTGATGCATAGCTGGGTATTATAAAGTGATATGGTACTGGGATTGGAACTGAAAGTGGGACACTCTACATTTTTAATTTATATGTTTTGTAGGTATTAAATCACTATGCAATATTTGCTTAACGTAGCAGATACGGTTTTATTTCATTTTAAGGCTCATCTTGGAAAAGTTAAACCGTCTTTTGTTGTCAGAAAGTTGTCTTCAGTTGACGAATAATCCCCATTATTAATCAATTAATACTTCAGACCCGGAAATATTAAAAACGTGTGGTTTTTAAACCGCCCATCTAAATTTTATACGCATCAATCCATCTCAATTCAAAATGTTTATTCTGTTTTGACCCCTAAGTGATATAATATTGGCGGCAACATAAGGAGCGTGTAGATATTCCAATGCCCTGCTTTCATAAGTCTCAAGTATTGAACAAGTACATAATTAGTAAGGGTAGAAATAAATTTACAAATATCTTATATCTGTCTCATAAAATAACACGAAATAATAATGAAAAAAAAAAAGAAAGAAAAACATTCTCAAATGACATCAATACTAACATTGCATTTCTAATGCATTTTAAGATTAATTTTGCCATTCGTTCACACATGGGGAATTTATTTCAGTTTTGCCAGATCCAAAATTGAGATGCAAAGCTGAATCAATGATACCAAAATGTCACATAAATATGTTATGGATATGGATGGGTAATGTTCGGGATTTGCGTTTCATTTTTCTATACAACAAAGTGAATCATTGAAGTTTCTCAGTGCGAGTCTTATGCGAGAGTATCTGATCAGATTTCCTTCCGTGCACACTCATACTGTTTCTGTTTATTACATTATAATTTCATTTCGCTTGACTCACTTTAATGCTGGTGGTCTTTTCACTTCACGTGCACCGGACTATCCTCATGAAACACCCAAGTGACGAGCTTGCAGGATGCTGGAGGTTTTTTGATACTGCTAGGATTGTCCAGTACACCACAAGAATTTTTATGTTTAAAGACTAGCGTGAGTAACTTTTTCCTTCAAGAAATAACTCAACCCTATGTCACTCATAATTATTGTACACTTATATGGTGTAAGCCCACTCCTTCCTCCTCCTCCTCCTCCTCCTCAGATGTAATGGGTTGTAATTGATGTATCTGGCACTCAATTGGTTTATAATTTGGAAGTAGATTTGGGTCATTTTGGTACTGATGAAGAGCTGTGAGCTCTGGGCTTTTGCTCGTGGAACCCCATGAGAATTACGCGTAGTCATGCATATGATGTAACTCGTCACGAGGATGGAATAAAATAACTGAAGCTTCAACATCATCTTCATACTTGTGTACATACGACAAAGAGCTATTTCCCTAAGATCAGATCAAATAACTTGTAGGTGTGTGCTAAACAGGTATATTTATGCTCGCACAATAACTTTGTCCAATTGCCCTTTGCATCTTTGTAAAATTAAAAGAAGGAAAGAAAAATAAAGTCAAACAAAACCCTAACCTGATGTTGAATTATCCTGCAAGTCCATATTGATCAACATATTTTTGTAAGGCAAAAGGGTTTATGCCCACGTGGAATGGTAAAATATTGAAAAAATAATAAAGATCCGTTCGATAGCAAGTTTTTTTTAAAAAATAATATGAAGTATTATTGACTTAAATGACAGAGTCAAATGGGTTACCCAAATTACAGAGGTATATAACAATATCGGGTCAATAACTTTTTTAAACATGACCCGATATATTTTTAGAATCACACTATCATTTCCAAATACATGGTTAAGGCTTGACAGTGCTTTGACTGTTTTATCACATACTTTGACGGCAATCAAAGGAGCCTGAAGCTGATATTCCAATCCTAGAGTGTGCATATTTTCAACCTATTTCTAATCCAACGTCATCTAACATGAATAATCTTTCATTTTCTACCTATTAGTCTGAATATTGTAACTTGAACTTCAATTTTACAATAAAAACGTAAAATGTTCGAACAATTTAGTAATTCTCTTTAGCTTTCAGATAGTAATATCACTTCATCAGCATAAAAGAAGAAATCTTTCCTTCCTTTCAAAGTCACATGATCACACAGCATCTCATTTCGGATTACACCCTTCCTTCATTTCTGTGTCTCTGTCTTTCTGTTCATCTAAGGGCAAGGTGATCAAGTGATAATGATAATTATTATGATCACCAATACAATAATAGTGACAATGCTGTTGTTGCTTCTAATGATTATGACTGCAATTGTTTAGGCTGATGCTGCTGCTGATAACAACGAGCTTTATAATTTGTATACTGTATAAAATCATTTTCCATTTACATTTGACCCAGATGCCTCAGATACTGCTGGACAAGACTGAGACGTCTTCACCAAAAAATTACCTCCTGGGGATGTACCTGTGTTATGAATTTAAATTTGGATGCAGAAAGGTCACTGAGCTCATTATATGTTCAGGTTAATCATTTTTTTACATGTGAAGGTGGCCTACATAAAGAGACTTGACCCATATGGATATGTGCTAAAAATCTCAATGAAGAATCTGTATGTCCGAATATGTGAGGGGTCGTGTAGAGCTTTCCATGAAAGGTATGTTGACAGCTGGGTACACTTCAACTACCAAGAGTGGGCACAGAGTCGTGCAGCATATCTGATTGACTGAAGGCCCCAGATGAAATGAAGTGAAACTTTATTGACTGTACAACGCGCAAAGCGCCAACAAGAAATGGAGAGAAGAAAAAAAAAAGTCTATATACAGCACAGCAATGCCTCTAAATTCCTTACTATAGTGGTTTCCCTCTTATGGCTAGACAATTTGTTATATATTTGTCCACAATTTTGATTTATTCAATGTCTCGTAATTCCACTATGAAATTAAATAATTGTCTCGTATTGTCTTTTTTTACATCTACAAATATATATTCCATTTGTTTTAACATAACATTTTGCGGTATTCTAAATTGGCTACAATTTAATACCAAGTGAATTTCATTCTCGATGCGGTTACATGTATCACATGTTCTGAGGCTTACTGGTGTTTTGTGGGGACGCTTATGTCTACCTGTTTCAATGTGTAGATTATGGGTACTGATACGGAGCCTAGTAATAATTTTTACGAATATGAAAATTGTTTATAACGTCTACATATATTTCCAAATTTACGTGTTTTTTGTACTGGACATAAGTTCTTAATTTACATTCACTGTCATTTTGTTGTGACATACGACTTCTCCACTGTCTCTGAATTTCCTCGGTAGTTTGCTCATAAATAACGTGGATGGAAAAAAGACAGATCTGTTGCCTTGATTATGCCAAAGTTCCTGGAAACCAGTCGCAAACAGTATATCACCCACAATGACTGGTTTTGATTTTCATATGACATTTCAATATTGCACAAATAAGAATCTGATAACAGAGATTTTTTCAGAGATGAAAGACGTCATTATATCAGAAGTGGACAGCGGACCAACCATAGAATAAAGCGCTTGGCAGAAGAACCTGGCTTGTGCTTTGATTATGTTATTTCGGACTATACTCAATGTGTACTAAGGGTGAAATGGCCATACCCCGGTAAAATCAGCTAACTATCGCCTTTCTGTGCAAAGTAAAAATGATTCATGTTAACATCACAGCCCATTTTCGGATCTAAATCTGTTGACATACGGGTGCATATAACATAAAAATTCAACAAATAAGTTCAAACAAACATAAATATATACATAGGCTCCGAAACATGTTCTGAGCAGTTACCCATTGAAGACCCTTTAATTTATTTGGGCTAATACGGCCTATGTAGAACTTCTACAGAAGAACGTGTGCAATATGGACATTAGTACTTCCACATGTATATAGGTTAGACAGTGACAGGTTAGCTTATGGAGAGTTTTTAAAGAGTTCGGACTGCAGTATAGGATAATGACGACAAGGAAGTGGTTCTGGACAAGAAGACACAAATATAATAGACAAATATTACCAAATAGGCATGGCTAGTAATATCCAAGAGTGACCATACTGCCCGATGTGCCCACCCCGAGCGACCCAGCAGTATTACTCAACTGGTTACAGACCACAGTTGTAATTGGCTGGTTGCGCATCCCAACGGAGATAGTCCGTAATTATGAAAATATCGTGTTTTCAGCATGCTGTAGCTTCTGTTTAAAATAAAGTTAGCTAATTCAGGTTTGCTGCATCACAGAGTTCCTTCATTGGTGGTCATATATAGGTGCACTGTCTTCCAGGCCAGGTGGGAACTTTATGGTGGGGAAGGTCAATGATGTGACCCAGGTAACAGCACAGTTCATACACCTGTATAAAGCTGATATCCAGGTGTTGTTTAGTATTTCAATTTTATCACAAATTAACGAGATGGGAATTATATGACAAATTCCATCCATGTTTTTTTTTGACATTTCTATCTGTTAAATGCCGTTCAAGGAATTTTAAAATACCAAAATGCTGATTTTTTAGGCTGAAAAATGCTCATATGAAACAAAAGAAGGATTTATAACTGTGGTCTGTGGCCGACCGTGTCACTCGGCGCGCCCACCACACAGCGACCAGGGCCAGCTACCACCAGGCCTTAATAATGATTTACACCAGATTTACAAAGGTGTTACAGTTTCAAATATAAATGGTACTATGTCCTTCTTAAAAGAGGGCATGGATTTCACATCGCGAATATGCTGAGGGATAGAGTTCCACATTAAAGAGCCAATTTTAAAAAGGGAGTGTTTATGGTTCCTGTTAATATGAAAACATCCTTGGCTGGAGGACCTGGTGTCACTTGTATGGACTTCTGTGAGAGGAGTGAAGAACTGACATATTTTTTTGGGGGGGGGAGGGGTCCGATTATTGAAAATTTTCCAAAGATGTACACATAAGGGCTAGCAGATCGCCTGCATTTTGTCTAACGAATAAGATTTTGATACAAATCCACTTACTTGGGTGGCAGCATCTCGTGTTTCCCTTGTCCGGCGGCCAGTCTTAGCCTTTGGTGGTTACCAGTGACCAGTCACAACTGTGTGTTCTCACACGCCAAATAGCCACAGACCCTTCAAACTATCGTACATGTATGCCATAATACTTTCGTCCGTTTTCCTGAAGAAAATTCTCGTGTTCATAAGCGGGCCCAGTTAGGGGAGTCCTAAAAATCCAATAATCCAAAATTTTGACTCAAAAAATCCTCCAAATCCTTGATAAAATTGCAAGAAATCCTACAATATTTTGAAATTTCATTTATCTTTTAATCCTAAAATAGAAGAAAATCCAATTATCCACATTTTGAAGTATAAATAATCCAATAACACCTTTCAAAAGGACCGTAAATCCAATAATCCTAAAATCCTAACAGGGCCCCATAAGCAGTTAGATCTCAAACATCCTGGGGTGATATTTCATTCAAACCTCAATTTTTAAACATTTTGTTAATCATTAGAATACCTGGCGAAATCTACTTTGTGCTTCAGCGAACGTATCTTTAGTGTTATTTTATTTTTCCTTCCATGGTCTGCAGTATGGGCAAAATGGCAAGCCTACATTGCCTTACTTGCTCGGCTAAGAAGTAAAGTTTCCAACTGTATATTTTTATGTTGTTTATTAAGTAAATGAGGCTTTTATTGACAGAGGTCAGTGCTGAGCTATTTGTTGTGTATAATTCATAAACATGTGTGATAAATAAATATGGCTACTCTAGTATAACACTGTTCACATTGCAAGGACATTTCTAACTATTGTTGCCTGAATGCGTTTGCATTTTTTCTCCGAGGTGATGTTTTAAACAAAGTAGACACCAGTCACCGATGTGTGTTTTCATCTGAAGATTCCAGACACTGTTCTATAACACCACATTGCCAGACCAATAATCAACAACCTCGGGCGATGCATCCTAAGGAACCAATTGATAAGCAGGTGAAGATTTCCTCACAAGATTTTTTTTAACTTATAGTCACAAGCTCATGTAAGATGCCAAACTGTTTGCCTTGCGATAATTTTGTAAAATTTGTGCATGAACGTTTTTTTTTTGGGGGGGGGGGGGGCTGATTCACGGGAGAAAACATGACACAGGAGTGATAGAAGTACAATATTCAACAGTCCATAAACTGAGCCATCTCCAAATAGGCAAATATATACAAGGTCGGCTGGTCGGCTTAATGATACCCTCACATGGAAAGAATAACTTTCATCTATTGGTTAAAGCTCAAAAGATTGGAGCATTATTTTTTACTTTTTGTCTCGCTCATATGCATTTGGTAAAGTTTGGCACAGCTGATTACAATAATGCAGCAACATATTCGTAGTGTAGAATTGTAAGAGGATGGGGTAGCTTGTGTCCTGTCAAGCCATTTTGTAGCGCTAGGATGATGCTAATCCAGGAAACATGTAGCATGTTTCTGTTTTTTGTTTTTGTTTGTTTTGTTTGCATTTTTACTTTTTGTTGTTGTTTTTTTGTTTTGGTTGATATGGTTTGGTTTTTATTTGTAATTCTACACTAAGATTATGTCATATAAAGCAGCATGAATATTAAGTGGGTAATTGAGACCCACTTTTGACAGAGCGTCAACTGCACGGATCCCAAATTAGTGAAAACCGCCAATGAAACATCACATATTTGAACAATAAATATACTTCATTACTTCATCATACTGAAGCATATCTGAGCAGACAAGCACAGTGGTGTACAATATATGAGGCTTCCAATCTCATCCACTGCCAAGAAGACACACTGTGACAAGTTGTCAAGAAACGAATTTTGTACCCAAGCGCCGCCTTGCAGCGGTGAAATAAACCCAGCGATGTGAACTGAGCCCTTTTTTCACGTTTGCCACTGGCTGCTTCACGCTCAAAAAAACCCCCAAAAAACCCCAAAACACACACACACACACACACACACACACACACACACACACACACACACACACACACACATATACACAAACAACCCCCACCCCCCACCCCACAAAAACACGGCCACAAAGGTGTTTCACTTGTAACTCTTCTTATTTGGTGTAAGCAATGTTTATAAACATTGCCTCAGCATGTTTTGATCAGTAGGTAAATCTGGCTTTGGCGGGACAAAACGCTGTGCTGTTACGTGTAGAGATATGGGACAATTTGCTGAAAAGAGTTATACTTTTCCGATTTGTGAACTTGACAATGACGAAATTCAATATATTTGGGTTTTGGAAAACTCGACTGCCTGTTCCGATTGCATGTGATTTCACATTGAGGAATGGCAATTTGACAATCATTTCTCACCTAACATACGAATCAATTTGTCGTTTACATATAAAACATTTGTGCATTTACGAAATTATGTGCGTCATCGTGCAGTCACAATTCTGTGTCCTGCATATTCCTTTGCCCTCCGTCATATAGTTTTATGATTATGGTGTCAGAATTTGGTATCTGTGTCCAATAATTTATCGTAGAACAGTTTGTGTTTTCTTGCAGCCCTGCATACCCAAACAAGTATAAATGCTTGGAGCATATGCGATTCGACGGTCAGATTCACGTGATCAAATCCACCAATGGCGAGCCTGGATACTTCCAGTGGGTCTCATAGTGACATTTGGACTAATATATCTGGCTGTTTTTTTGGTGGGGTTCCCCCGATTTTTTTCTTAAGGGATAGTTCAACATTTTCATCATTTTCAAAAGCGTACAGACCGTACGCTAGAGGTGGGGGTTAAAGCTGAACGCTTTTAATGATGCCATAACATGATGGTCGATTCAATCATGCAGGCCCGTCAGATCCGTTTGAAGATTTGGAGTATATAGCCATGCCCAATTCTCGGAAATCGACAATAATTTTGCCATTCATTGACAAGCTGTGTAAAAATGATATTATCAATTTAATAAACACCGAGAGACTGATGTGGGATCGAAGACAAGTTGACCATTTTTAAAATTTGCATGTTGTGGAAACAATGTCAGCTTTTATTTAGAAATATCCACTGTAGTCGGCAAGTCTTATTCAACACCCGTGCAACGCAGCTTGCAAACTAAAGTTGTAAATCTAATATGTGTATTAAAATACAGGATTTCGCACCTCAATGGCTGTAGTATAATTTCCAGCTAGATGCTGAATAAAATCAATGTGGAGCCAAAATACCACCCCATGTCCGACATGTGGGCACACCTATCTTTCTGCTAATGGCAGGATTTTCTCGGATCATCTCTTGTAAAATGTGTGCGCGTTCTCAATCCAAAGAATGTGATTTGACACGGAACATGCTCCAACAATCCACAGTGTTTGGTCTTGTGAGTGGCACTGGCCAACAACATCAGTAAATGTAATTTAATTTTCAGTTTGGCAATGAACGCAACCTCGCGCTTAGCTGTCCGACAGTTGGGCCCCCAGTTAATAAAGCAGCGCTATTTTTAGCAGTGACACGAAAAGTTCAAAGAAGATATTAAAGGCGAAGTTTTTAACTTTGCCTCTGCTATTTATTTTATGGGTGTTAATTGTCTATCACCCTGAATTTAATCTTGGGATCGCCTCACTAACTCGATCAGCAGGGTATCCATATGGATGTTTATTTACGTAAAGACATCATAATTCGTATGTTTCCGGTCAAGCAAACTGCCTTGTTTTTTGCTTCAAAAATACTTTTGTTGCGTGAATGTGACGATTTTATTCACACAGACTTCTGAATAAACGTCTAATCACTTGTTTTAGGTATCCTTTGTGGTAACAATCGGCAAAACAGCGGTAAAATAGCATATTTTTTCGGCCAATAACTTCGTACGATACTCTTGCCGGTTCCAGGCATGTTTGGTATCGATGGAAATGTCAGCACCTCGTCAATATCATCATGCTGTTTTCCTATTGGCTTAATTTGTTTATTCAAAATTTATGTTTATTCGAAATGTGGTCATCTTACATACATTTACCATGTCAGAGGTACAAATATAAGAATAGAAGCCAGCAAGATTCTCGCCCTGCTCGGGTGCTGATTGGCTGACAGGTCATGCAAATAAGTTTGCATGTGTCAATCATGCGCAATGTGCACTTTCAACAAACCAACATGGTGGAGGTGATCATTCAAGCCAACGGTACTGTTATTTATTTATTTTGTTTATAACGTCGCATACGTACTGAAAATTTAGTGACATATCGACAGAAGATATTTTGAAAAGATTCAGAATGTTCCTGGTGAATTATTTGACAGAAAGTACAAATAAATAAACTTTACAAACAGTATGTTATAATTGATAGATAAAAGTTCCATGCTATTGTTTGCAGAAATGTGAACAGAACTGTCAAGATGGCCCCAATTATGGACGGCTTGTCCGCTAACACTGGGGCCACATTGGATCAAGAGAGACACAATTACAAAATATTTATACAGCAAATGAAGTCCTATATTTTATGTACCAAATATATTAAGAGAGATGACAAGGAGATATACACTGGATATTGAATTAGTAGACATAGAATTAAGCATAAACAGAGATAAGTTATTCAACTACTACATACATTACAATTTGGAATACTACGCACATCTTGGTATTGATGTAGGGAATGAGATTTAGTATAATTTGATAAGCCATGATATGAGTGTGTATACAATTTTTCGGTGATGCAAGAAGGGAGGTCTCTAATTAGGGAAGGGATAAAGTATCGACGCAGTGTTCTGAAGTACCTTTGTCAGGCTTTACAAGGTGGATAATTTCTCTTTTTCTAGTTTCGAAGGGGTGGGTATGTTGTAGCGCAGTAGCAAATATATCATTGAAACATGAAGGTAATTGATCCTGGATATATCGAAAAAAATTTAATCTAAATATGTCTTTAACCTTTAAAATATTAAGCTATTTGAAAAGTAGAATCTTTATGAGTATTGAAAGTTTCAGAATAAGTAAGACGTATAACTTTTTTCTGTATATACGATCACATAAGAAGCCCTAAGCAAGACTTGAATAAATAAGATGGGATAGAAAAAGAAAATTGCAAATTAATAATAGCGTGGTTGTAGGAATATATTTGTATAATCTCTTGAAAATACTAACAACTTCGGAACGTTTATTGCCAATTTTGTTAATATGGGCTCTCCTATTAAAATTTTCTTAGATTATAAATCCTAAAAAATCAAATTCCTCAATTTTAGAAATTGAAATATTGTTTATTTGTAGTCCAAATTGAAATTAATTTTCTTTTGGTAGAAATGAAATAACATGTAAATGTATTTTGTCTTGAGTATATTTAATGATAACTTATTTGCTGCGAACCAGTTATTAATCTTGTTTAATTCTGAATATATATTAGTTGACACATCCTGTCCATTAATTTGAGTGTCAGAAGTGAATAAAAAGGAACATAGAGGACTGGCCAAAGTAGGATCATATGCATTAAAATTGATTTAAATTTTGAGGATGCTGTATGAATATCATTTGTGTAGATAATAAAAAGGAGCCGACCAAGAATGGATCCTTGTGGCACACCGGTCTTGATGGATAATAATTTAGAACTAACTTCATCAAATTGAACATACTGAAATCTGTTTTATATGTAATATTAAAACCAAAATAAAGCGGTGCCAGTAATACCATAATAATGCAGTTTCTTGCAAAAAAATTTATGATCCAAAGTATCAAATGCTTTTGATAGGTCCAAAAATATACTGACAGGTAATTTACCAGAATCTAAAGTTTGAGTAATTGTATCAATAAATTTGAGGGCTGCGGTTTCGGTGGAATGTATTTTCTTAAAACCATGTTGGGTACTGTAAAATAAGGAATCGGTGATAAAGTATTCATATAGTTGATTATCAATTACTTTTTCGAAAAATTTGGAAGTTGCTGGAAGTAAAGATACGCATTGGCCTGAAATTTTGTAAAAGTGTATTGTCATCCTTTTTGTATAGGGTATTGCAATTTTCAATTTTTCAGGAAAAATATCAGTTGTAAGAGTACTGGTTTATTATGGTAGTTAGGGACATAGAAAGGACAGGAATTTAAATCTTTCAAAGTTTCATAGATAAGTTGTCATGCTCCGTGCTAGATTTGGCCTTAAATTTCTTCATGATTTTACCAATATCAGTACAGTTGACCAGCTTGAAATTAAACATATGGCTAAACTGTCCATTTAGATAAGGAGAGAAAGGGGGTTTATTAGATGTGTCAATATTGGCAGCCAGTTTAGGGCTAATGTTTGTACAGAATGTGTAAAATCGATCTGCAATTATTTCTTTGTTAGTTATCTTCACATTATCAATTAATCAAAAAGAAGGGAATTGTTTTTTTTATTTTTGCTCATATTTAAAACATTTTTTATAGTGTCTCATGTTTTCTTGGTGTAACTTCTAAATTTATGAAATTATTGATTATTACATTTTTGCTTTCCTAGATTAATATTTCTTTTCAGTTATTTGTCTTCAGGTTTAGCTTTAATATAATAGATTGAGGAATATCGTGTGGTGTGGCTTTGGGTTTTTGTTTATAAAGGTTGTCAAGGTACTAAATGGACATCAGAATCCCATTGGTAATCCAAGGGGTGTTTTTATGTATGTATTTGTTAAATTTCACTGTCTTTTTGGAAGGTATTTTTCTTTTGCTTCACACCCAACTTTTTCAATCATATTATAATTATAATTTGGATTTTTTAGTAAATCGTGATTCAGCATTTGCATAATATCCGTATGAACAGTATCAGTGTAAAAAAGCTGCAAGGAATTATGGTCCTTGGTTCCCGACTGCATATATTTAGGGGGTCCACTTAAGTCCAAATTGGTGTTGAAGCAGGTAAATGAGGGTAGATGGCCTGACATGTCTGACAAAATTATTCCTGAAGTGCACAATGTTTTGGTATGGGATAGATTACAAAACATATGGTCTATTAAGGTGGCATTCCTATCTTTAAGTCTAGTTGGTAATGTTATTTTTGGTTGGAAACCATTGCAAAGCATTAAATCCAGGTATTCAGTAATTTTTGTCTGGTATTAAGCTTAAGTAAGTCAATATTAAAATTTCCAAAAAACCCAATTTTATCAGATGACTCAATTGATAGATTTTCAATAATTTGTATGAAATCCTTTAAGAATAAATCAATTTTACCATTGGAGTCCCTTGGTGGTCGATAAATATTACATAAGGTATTTTTTTCTGTAATCCATTTCCAAAATCAGTCCTACCAAATCTGTTTGGAGAATAAATGTTTATGAGTGAATATTGAAAATCCTTGCGTGACAATATAAGTAGAACACCATGAAGACTGCATGTGGCTTCAAGTGATATGGTAGTATAGTTATTATGATCAAATAGGGACCAATATGGCACTTAAGGCAAAATCGTGCTTAGCTAAATCTTCAATAAATGTAACAAGCATATCAAATTTAGCGTTCACGGACTGAATATGTAAATCTAGTATTGAAAATGTTCTTTTCAGTGGTTTAAGGTAATCTGCCAAATCGTTTGTTTCCACACAGGGAGATTCTGATGCAATTGACATAGAACATGCAAGATTATCCGCATTGTTCAGTAAACCATTTAGACAATTAACAGAGACACCACCAAAATTTCTCAACTTTTTTTTCACTCAATGTGTCAGACATTATTTCCAATTATTTTGACAGTATGATGGTATTTGATTTGCTCCAAAGTTTGATTACATATTCCACAGACATACACTGATAACTGACTACATTTGAAAGAAAAAAGAAGAAAAAACGAATTTAAATGTAGAGTAGACAAAAACAAGACAACATGTGCATTTGTGAAGAGAAAAGAAGGAAACATTAAAGAGGGGGTAGAAATCATAAAAATGCCCCCAGAAGGTCATGTTACATGTTTTCATTATTAAATCATATGATGGAAAAGTTTCCATTTTGTATTTATCTCAGCAGAGTCACAGATTGAACAGTCACTGGCTACAGTTTATATTATCCACTTGAGAACACAATAGATGATATAGTTAATCATTCAAAATTGTATATGGTATCCATGAAAATGAGTACTGTGTGTACGCTTGTGAGACATTGTGAAAATGATGAAAGTGTTGAACCATCCCTAACCAATAAGAGAACTTGTTATATAAAGAGACAAAATCCTGAGCTTTCATGCCATATTAGCAGATTAGTCATACTGGCTGCAATTGCAAAACATCGATATCGTAGACCTGCAAACTTGCGGTGTTTTTGCATCGATGGAAGGAGGCTGCGTAGTTCTGCTTTCTGCTACCAGAGGTGCAAAAAGCACAGATAAAAAGATGTCACAGTCTTCCTGCTATTGATATCTTTTTCAGTTTGGGTTCTTATCGGTAGATGCACCGTACCTATTGATTACTATGTAAGTATATGCTTATTCAGAGTTTGATGAATTTTTCTTTGGGCAAATCTTAGAAATACTACAAAATGTCATATGGACATGAGTTGTGGACATGGCAAAGTCAGAGCTACTCTGGCTTGATTTCAAGCCAGTGCCATTTCTTTCATATTTGTTCAAAACTAAGTCCTGTACCTTGTTCTGTGGTTTCATCAATTGAATATTTATTGTAAAACTTGCAAGCGACTACCTAAGACACAGGAAATGCACTTTGTGAAGCGAGTCAACACCACAACATTGACAGCCCGGGGGAAATCTCTGTTCTCAAATCTTGGTCAGGAGTTGAATCACTATCAAATACTGACAGTATCGCAAATTGAAGATGATGCAGAGAGCTTGACAGGTCCTGATGAGAATGTGGATACTTGTGAATCAGTAAAAGATAATGCCAGTTTTCATAATGAAAGAAATTGTTACCGGTTCATTTGTTCTCGTGAAGTATGCCGCAAAGAAAGCACCCAATGTTTATTTCGGACAATTTCAGATCTTGGTGAAGACGAAATAGGAGTAACTTATTTGAGTGCATCTGATCATGCTCATTGCATCAAAACAACATTCACATTCCCACGTAAAAAAGACAAGTACTGGGCCATCATAGACCAAATTCTTGACATTCTTGATACTCCAGTAATGGACAACCGCCCAAAATATGTACTTGCAAAGCCCCTGGATGTCACATATTAAATTCTGCTCACTTTGATCATTAAAAGATAATCATACACAGACAGTGACCAATGTATTGTTTTGAAGCAGTGACAGGCACACAATATAGAGACTGTGCATTAAAGTTGTGATGGTTGACTGCATGTAAGGATGAGGAACGGGTAATGCCAGTCACCAACTTTTATTTATATTTTATTTTTTAATTCGTGAACATTATAATCACTGTAGGAACCATAAGCAAATATTGAGTCCAGATCAATTTGAAGAAACTGAACATTATGGACAATTTTAGAATGATTTTATCATACATGCACTTATTGCAATCTAATGTAAGTGGTGTGCTTTTATTATTTTATTATGTCCGCACTATGATTCAAATATGGCATTTAGAGCAATAAAGCTTTTTGTATTAGTTAAAAAACATGATTCTTTGTCAGTTACTCTTTGCTATGCCTAGTAACCATTTTTTGGTTAAAAAATTGAATAACTTGTACTTATAGTGCCTGTTTATTTTCTTTTTGATAAAATTTTAACTGTGACAACGTGTTATGTCCATAACGTCATATCCGTAACAAAAGTTTGTTAATAAAATTTCTTATTTCTAAAATAAAAAAAACTCTTTTTTATTTTTACCGTATGGCATTGCAAACCACATGAATTTTCGTAATGAAATCAGGTATAGATATTAATATGGAATATTTAACAAAACGCAGTTTAGAGACCGAACTCGAATTTGAAAAATCCATGTCATAATGGCATCACACCCATAACACACATTGTTTTTCATATTTTTCCCAAAATATGAAAGACAGAATATATGTTTTGTTTTTTATGAACAAGTACCTTTTAGATAATCCAAATATATGAAAAGAGTTTATTGTTGTGATTTGTTTAAAGTACATCTTTAAAGTGTCTGAATTTCACATCCATAACAAAACTAATACCATGGAATGCCCCATATATGGTATTTTACATATATGATGCAATCTCCCGATTGGAGAAAAAAAAGACATTGGCATTGAAGCTGAATATATATATATATATATATATATACATATATATATATATATATATATATATATATATATATATATATATATATATATATATAGTACATGAATGTCGAAGTTTCCGTGGGAGCAATGGGAATGCTAGAGCTATTGGTCTCTCAGTTCACTTTGTAGGTTTGGTTGCACATCTCTCACTCAATACCCAAGGAAATGCTTTTTCTTTTCATTTCCTGAGTACGTCTGTTGTAAGCTGGTGAGCATGCAGTAGATGCAAGCGCAGAAAAATATTCTCGCTGAAAGCTATTTTTGCCACGTTAAAGTGCTTCAGTTCAACAAAATTTGCAAGGCTTATTTACACATTATATGCCCGATATTAATTCCTCTAGCGATTGATTTTATTGTTACTGAATACTTCAAGCTAGAAAATTGCCTCACAGAAATGTTCACCTGTTTCTCATATTCTGATATATTACTTAGGATATAGAACCAGTCAATCCAAAAGCTTTCTAACTCAGATCAACAGAAAATGTTCAATGCAATAGCAGAAACTAGTTAGAATGTAAATGCTCTACAAGAAAGGCATGGAAAGTACCATATCACAATTCAACAAGCAGAATGAGGGTGCTGGTAGCAAGGCCCATCAGAGGGGTAGGATTATCAAGGTATGCATTTTGGCGTTTTTGGAAGTGAGATGGAGATATGCACTAGAATGCCCATTCATCGATAGCCAAATGCTCATGCTTCTTGAGGTTATGAAATTTAAAATGATCAAATTGAACATGTATTATCAAAAATGCCAATATCTAATCTATTCAGGTTTTTGATGTTGTTAAAGGTAATGGCTGAAATTTTAAATTTTTGTGTCATTATTGTTTCTTCGTTTGTATAAGGATTTTAGAAGGTCTAGTTTAAATTGCCCCCCCCCCCCCCCCCCAAAGAAAAAGCATGTACAAATTTTTGACTGGTGAAACTTTGTAAATTTGGGTGTCTATACATGTATGAACAGACTCTTTTGACAAAACTTTTAATTAAATACATGTTATTGTTATAGAGTACACACTCGTGACAGGATTTTGTGAAATCATTTGTACAGGTGATTGTTGTTATACTTTCAGCAATATGAGGAGGACTCAGACTGCGCCTTCATCACATTTGCTGTGACCGACCCAGCTTGGCACATCTGTCGATAGGCACAAATTCTTGTCAGGGAGATGTATGATCCATGAGCTCTCTTTAAATTTAGCAAGAACTCCTTCTTTACGGATTTGTAAATGAGTACAACGTGTAAAGGTCATTGGGGGATAGTGGTCACATCTGTAAAGCACTGATTTTATGCTTTTCCCTCACGGAAATACAACAGGAGGATGAACATTAGTTAGATGGATCAAGTTAATAGAGTTTTTAGTCTCGAAGTTCCCAATATATTTTAGATGGCGTCTGGTTATATAGATTATGGCGAACCTTAGCATGATTTGAACACTCTTGTGCTTTCAAATAAATTAATTCTTAGCTCAACTGACTTGTCAGTCAGCTGGTCCTCCATCCGTCCATCCACAATTCACATTTTCGACTTTTTCTCCAAAACCGTCAGCCTCATTGACTTCAAACTTGGTGGCAATGTTCCTTGGGTTGATTGCTACCAGGTTTTTTTTGGTCATGCTCCAGTGATTTTTCGATTTTTCATTATTTGTTTACCTTACTTTGTGAAAATCTTAAAAAATCTTCTTCAAAACCACTCACTCGATTGCTTGATATCCCACAGGGACATTCTCAGAGGCTCTTTATTCTTAATTTGTTCACCAGGTGGTGCTGATTTTTATTTATTATTTATTTTATTTTTTATGATTTTGTGTGTGTTTCTGCCATTTTTGACCTCTTCTTCAGAACTGTCACTCAGATTAAGCTGAAACTCGGTGGATATGTTCCTTGTGAAAGGGACAAACAGAGTTGGTCACCAGGTGGCATTGTTGTGGATTCCTAAATATGGGTACTTATCGGTAAATGCACCTTTTCAATTTATTACTGTGCTAGTCAATGGACATACTAATGCTAATTCACATTTTGGACTTCTCTGAAGAAAATGTAAGTCAGATGGACTTCAAACTTGGTGGCATGTGCCTCGGGTGGCTCTCTACCAAGTTTGCTCAAATGGTCACGCTCCAGTGATTCTTGGATTTTTTTTGTGAATGTTTTTTTGAAAATCCTGTACTGGTTATAACTTAAATAATTTTGGCTAGATTTGTGTCAAATTTGGTAGGGGTATACTTTTCATAAGTGTCTACCTATTCTGTGCAAGTGGTCAAGATCCAGTGATTTTTGGACCCTGGCCTCATTCTTAACGTCACAGAATAACTGACATTAAATTTACTGATAACTTGATAAGTTGAGATCTGTTTTCAGTTAGGACCCTGGTGTTGCACATGTTACTGTTTCTGTATAGAGGTCATGCTAAGTTCATCAGTGACATGTACTTTATTTCTTGGATCAAAGTGCAACATACATGAATTTCGTCCTTCATTATAATTGAGAACTGCTTGAACTGGGACCTTGATGGTGCACATGCTAGTGTTGTTCCATAAAGGTCAGACTGAGTACATGGATGACCTTGATCCTATCCTAAGTTCACAGAGCCACAAGTGTAATGAATGTATGGTGTCATAGTTCTTGTGCACGCTGGATATTGATTTTACTCTGCATATTTTAAGGGTTTTATTAGCATGGTTTTTTTCATTAACTGCTTGATATCAACATCTAACAAAAAATCGCCCAAAATGGGGGCAATGATAGGTGGGGCATTCATGTCCTTTGGATGCTTTCGTCTTTGGATGCTTTCGTAGTTAAATCTGAAATTTGGTACATTATATGGTAGAAGGTTTGAACACTTACAGGGTTGCATAAGACACAGCCCACAAAACATCTTTTCCATACATAAATTTAAAGAACTTCAAAAACTGCATAAAAACTGGAGGTAATATGTAATACTGGGTACCGAAAGAAACATCAAAACTTGACACTTTATTGACTATGTACGGGTTTTACTTTTTGGCAAAAACATAAAAGGCTGTTGATTCAAAGAGGAAAGAAGTTTCAAACTGTTTGCCTTATTTCTTAGAGGGATGTCCATTAATTTGTCTTAATCACAGGAAGCACTTGGTGTATGGAACTTCAAAGGAATCTTCAGGTATCATGGAAAAAACAGAACTCTTATCAGAGACTAGGCTGTGCGAGTCTTTACACAATAATTCTAAGAAACACAATGGGTCAATCAATTGCCAGTTCACATGCCTGAGTGCTATTCTGAAAGGTTAGAGTAGTTATGACACTTGACTGTGTGGTGTCCTGCAGCTTGTTAATGTTGCGTTTTTCTGTAGAGTTGTACAAACAATACTATTCACTATTAACTGGTAGTTTGTTTCTATGGATGTTACCTACACTTCAATGTATAACATTCCTATTGGTTGGAATCTTTGCATGGTTTCACTAATGTTGGACACCTTGCTTGTAGAATGTAAATAGATTTGAAGTTTTATTTTCCTCAGAAATGAATATGATTCAAAGGATGTCTTGACACTGCCAGTAATTAGCGTGACTATGTTAAAAAGCTAGAATTTAAGGTCACCTTCCTTTAGTGACAAACATCCTTCAACTGTGGTCTCTGCAGCTTTTTTAAAAAAGCAGCGCAACTCTTATTGGAAAGGGTACTTTTTAACATGGGATTGCAGCTGAAAAGGGCACACATAAGAAGCTGCTCAAAAGCCAATACATTTCCATTACGAAAGTTATTAAACTAGTTCCAAATCTATTCATGAAATAAGAGTAAATAGTACCATTTAAGACTCATTTTCTCATTTTCTCATTTCTGATTTTTGTTTTGTTTTTAATTTTCTAAAAAAAAAAGGGTCAAGTATCCAGGGTATGATTATTTCTGAAAAAGGCAGGGAGCAAATAAAAAAGCAGGGTAAATCTTCCTTCTATTTTGAGTTGCAGAGAACACTGTTCTACAAAGCCTTTAAGTTATAAGATATGCAACGTTTCTATCCAATCTCTAGGGTATTTTCAAGCAACTGATGGAAAACATTATAAAGTCAAATCAAAATCGTTATGGAATTTTGCATATATATATATATATATATATATATATATATATATATATATATATATATATGTGGAAAATCCTAAGATACTTACATAGTTGATGTATTATTATGACTAAAATGTTTCTACACTACATGAGTTCATAATAAATCGGTTTATACCTGTATAATGGTGCATGTCCTGTTCTAAATCAGTACGAGTATCAGCATGGAGTACTTATATGGACAGGCCATGCATTATTATGTGTATCATATTCATTTGCAAGGTTTCACCACAAGCTGTGTTGATAGGACATTGTGGATTCCATATCGTGCAGGAAAACTACAATCTGGCAGGGAGCTGTACAATACAGCAGAACGTGCAATATGACATCCGTGTAACATCAGATATTGCATATACAGTAAAACCTATTTAGAGAGACCCCCCTAAAGCCAGCCAACATAAGTAACATAAGGCAGGTGGTCTTTCAATAGAGGTGCAATAACATTGGAAATATGGCAAAAGGGACATGGTAAACATGGTCTGAAAAGGCAGGTGGTCTTTTCCCCAGTGGCTTCTCTAAAACAGGTTTTACTGTATAGGATGCCCAATTAGTTCCAGTAATACCATAGGCATATGATAAGTTATTATACAAGATAAGACAATGGTTCAATACCACTGAATATTAATATCCACAATCATATCATTTTTGGACACAGATGTTTCTATCCTGCATCATGTATAGTACACGAAGAGATGACAAGTCCAATATCACTGAAATATTGATATGAACCATGACGTGTTTTTTATGAATTATAAAGTTGATACCCAGAATGATATCACTGTTTCGGACATAATTATATCACAATACGAGACGAGACGAGCAGCAGTTCACCAATTATCCTAGACAAGAAATGAACCAGATACTGCTGGTTATGAACCACAATGATGTAATATATGAAAAGGGAGACATAAATTATGCCCAGATATTAGTACAGTAATTCCTGTCTTTAGAAGCCACCCCAAGGGCAGGCCCAAAAGTGGCCTCTGAGGACAGGTGGCCTCTCATTAGAGGTACAATAATATGGAAAAGATAGCAGCTGGCACTTGCCAAAAGTGGTCATGTGAACCAGGTGGCCTCCCATTGAAGTGGCCTCTCAAGACAGGGACCACTGTTTTTGAGCGGAAGCTTACAGTAGATGGTTGTAAACCTGTGAGAGTTTCCAACACTGAACTCTGTAAATTAATTGTTAATTTTTCTGTTCAATTATTTAAAATCATCTTCTAACACTGTTAATGACTCCCAATCAATTGCGTCATTAGTTTATTGGACATGCTCACCTGATGCTGTATTGGTTTTATTGTGCCCAGACATATTCCTGTTCCTCCAATGTCACTTTCCTTGTACGTTTTGCAGTCTAATTTATATACCACCACACATTTGTATAAGGTATCCATTTTATCTTTGGGGATGAAGTAGTAATGATCATAAAAAATATATGAGCTCTACACGTGTATATGAAAATTACAAATACATATCACAGTGCAAATCCATAATCTCCTTAGCCAATTGTATATCTATTTTGACAGTTTAGCATGCTAGTGAAATCATTGTTTTAGCACAGGGCATCCAGCTGGAATAATATTCAGTGATACCCACAATTTTGTATCGCTACCATAGTAGACAATTTGTGTGGCGGGGGTTTTACCTACAATTAAATAAAATATACTATGATCATGATTGTACTACATTATATTTAATTGTAGGTCAGACACATAAATCCTGCATGCGAGGTATCATAATAAGAACTGCTGCTCATGTTCTCAAATGCCTGCATGTTACTCAATGTGCACTCCAGTGGGCAAAAGTAAAACTAAAATTGCAGCTACCTCCAGGTGCCTCCATCTATCAGCCATAAAATAATTGTATTACAATAATGAACTATAGCAAATAAAATGTTCTGAATTGAAGAGAAAACAATCAAAATGATGTTTTTTTATGTATGTATTAAGTATACAATAGGAGATATCATAATTATTTGTGTATTCAGTTGAATACACAATCCAATACACAGAATTCTCCAGGGCTAGGGATGTGTATTCCCATTGGATTGCATGTTAAATTAACGTCAAATTAAAAGACTACTAGTACAGTTTTATAGTTATTAAGATTTGAATTACAATGAAAAGTAATGGGAATACACAACTCTAGCCCTGAATGACTGAGATGCCCTGTACAGAAGAGTAGTAGAAGCTTTTGTTTTTGCTCTCCCCTGTTGAAAATGTACTTAACGGCAGCATGATAGAGTATTACAACAAGTGTTAAAAGGGACAACACGCCTTACGGATATCACATACTGTAAACCCTTAAGTTAGTGACCAGTTTTGGGGACTGCTCTAAAATCTTGACTAATCTCAGGGTTGACTTACTCATGAATGCAACATGACGTACATTGGCATTCAAAAAAAATTCTCTCTTGTACCACATATGTCCATGATAAAAAATAAAAAAACAAAACAAAACAAAACAAAAAAATAATAAAATAAAAAAAATGGAATCTTCCACCAGGTATCAACAGAGCCCCTGTAATATTTGGATGGTAGAGAGTGTACATAGGGAGTTAGTACTATAATAGGCAATGCTGGTGTATGTGCATAAATGTTTGTTTAGGGCATCAGAGCCATCTATTGGGCAAAAGCCACTCTGCAAGTTGTAATTAAACTGGTGACCTCTGGGTGTCGCCACATGCCACGGGATTTAGTGATAATTGTAAACATGTTCTTTTGTATTGTGGCAAGTGAATTTATCTGAATGGAAGACAGCCACAACTGAAAAAAAAAAGAATGGCAGCACAAGAGATTTTATAATCTAAGGGTGTTGATGAAACTCTTGAGGAGAAGCTTACTCATTAAAATGTGAGGTGCAGACTGATGTATTGTTGAGTTCATAATTTCTCAATATAATTCAAAATAAGTAAAATATATTTTGTGAGTATGCATGCAGATTTATGAAGACAGAAAATTGGCCTTGCACACTCGAGCAGACAGAAGTATATATGAATACCTGGTTGAAGTATATTAGTGGGTTAGTACAGAGGTTTGTGAACACATCACGGTAATTTATGTATTCACAGATTTATGAGCTGTAAGTGTTTGTGCACGGTCCGCTTTGTAGATTATGAGCTGTAAGTGAACTGTATGTGCACACTCTGCTGTGCAGATTGGTGAGGTGAAAGTGAATTGCAAGTGCACGCTCCGCTGTATAGATTTATGAGCTGTATGTGAATTGTTTGTGCACACTCCACTGTGTAGATTTTTGAGCTATAAGTGAGTTTTTTGGGCACGCTCTGCTGTGCAGATTTATGAGCTGGAAGTGAATTGTTTGTACGCGCTCCACTGTGCAGTTTTGGGAGCTATAAGTGAATTTTATCTGCACACTCTGCTGTTCAGGTGCAGATTTATGAGCTGTAAGTGAATTGTATGTGCACACTCCACTGTGTAGATTTTTCAGCTATTAGTGAGTAGTATATGCATGCTCCGCTGTGCAGATGTATGAGCGGTCAGTCAATTCTTTCTGCATGCTCCACTATGCACATTTATGAGGTGTAAGTGAATTTTCATGTACACGCTCCACTGTGCAGATTTATGAGATGCAAGTAAACTGTATGTGCACACTCCGCTGTGTACATTTATGAGCTGTAAGTGAATTGTATGTGCACGCTCTGTTGTGCAGATTTATAAGCATTTATAAAACCCTATGTATACATACCTGCGGATATACATTGTATATATAGACATGTACATACGCGAATAAAGCATTTCAACATCGTGTTTATGTATTTATTTGATGAGTTGCACTTTTTATGCCACCGGGGTTCTCATAACAATTTAATATAAATCTTTGCATCTATGCATATATTGATTTCATAGGTAGTGCATTTAAAGGATACGCAGCATTTTAGACCCAAGCAAACCTGTTGCAAATGTTAACATTTGCATAATATTCAGCTAGTTAAAGAAATATGTTCGCTACATTGACATGAGAATGCAGCAAACCTGTAAGGTATTGACACCAATTATGATGTTTACAACGTTCTCTTTGACAACATATCCACCTCATACATTAAAATACATCATATATGTCTGACAGTGTGTGAAAGAGAGAATTTTAATATTAACAATTTATGGACAGTTTGTCGATATCTACGCCACATTTTAAAATTCTCCTATGGTGAATTCCCCGGGGGAAATATATTGAGCAATGGTGCATTTAACTCGTGAAAAGCATGGTGGTTATGTGCCGATCAATGCTGCAGGTGCATATAAGTTGAAATGAGATGCAAATAGAAACTTGCTAAAAGGTTCATTAGTATAATACAGCTGCAGTGAATATTCATGTGTTCTACCCCCCATGAAAATATAAAAAGTCAACGATAGTGCGCACATCATGAACGTGGGTAGCAAAGGCATGAAAATAATTTTTATTTCACTAGTGTATAGATCCTGTGCAAATGTGAATTAAATCTTAACACGAATGAAACATTCACACGCAGTGTTAATTTATTTTGAACATTAACATATACACTCGGTAATATAGTATGTTTATCCCCTTTTTATATAGTTTCTAGGCTTCTGATTGGTTAATAGCCATGAAATGCCTGCCCCACCTTACTGAAATTAGGGTATTACCTACATGGGGTTGGTATTACTGTAGTAATACCATGCGACACCGAGCGGCTAAAGTGAAAACGGCTCTGACAGGGGAACGACACGACAAAATGGCAGAACAGGCGCCTACTGCTTTGAAAGAGCCATAGTAAGTTAGAAACTACATAAAAATGGGATTAGTTCGTTACACACTGGTAGACTAGGTGATACAGCGAGCATTTCCCACGCAGGGAACTGGTATTATCCTCGGCTGGCGCCTCGGTTATTACCAGTTCCCTTCGTGGGAGATGCTCGCTGTATTACCCAGTCTACCAGTGTGTAACTAATAGTATCTGCGCTTTTATTAATATACAGACAAGGTGATGTCCGGCTTTTTATGTATGGAACATGGCAATTCGAACAAATGTGCATGCCCTGCCAGATATTGAGTGAAAATGGCAGCATTTGGCACTTGCACCTGGGGGCTATACTGAAGGGAAATGCATATATGAGATCAGGGTGTATAGATTGTATAAATATGCAGATAAAGACATGTATTTCTTGCCCCATACATGCACACATCGTTGTGAGAAAGTGATTTTCTGTTGTGGTAACATACACCCACCCTGTAGAGGACCGAAAACGTGAACGTAAACAAACATATCAGTCAGATCAGCCCACACACCATTATGGAGGATTTTTTATAGTCTAGGTCTGTTTTGAGGGACTTGAGATACGTTATCAGTTACTATCCTAGGTCTGGATGGCATGTACACATGCTTTTAGAAATCGCAGTGTGCACACCTCTGCGGAAGCTTGTCAGCTCATAAATGGCAAATTAATCTTCCAACGGCTTATTAATCTTCCAATAAAAATGTTGTTCACGAAGCTAATTTCGATGAATACATTCCTCATAAAATTGTTATTCCCAAGACCATAAACTGTGGTAACAAAGCAGACATTTGAATTGTTGCAACCCTTTGACGACTCAGTGCATGTCAGTTCCGGTATCGGTGAAAGATTATCCCGACAAAACAAACATCAAACTACCTAAAAGGCTACCTTTACTTCGTTTATCTTCAGATAAATAACTCGTTAGGTGCTATGTTTTGGCCAGATTTTGGGGGAAGGGCCCAACGTGCATCCAGAAAAGCTGTTCACCTGGACCATAACATTGTGTTGGACTACAGGCATACTGGTACATGAATAAAAGGCCTGTTTAAAGATAATATTAAAAAAGTGTCCATTTAATAATTCAGAAATGTTCATCTTAATTAAGTAAGTCGACTTTAGTCACAGCTGGCAGGGAATAAGTTAGAGGAAAAAAGGAAAAGGAGAAGGAGACGATGGAGACAGAGACGAAGAAGAAAAAGAAGAGGAAGAAGAAGAAGAAAAAAGAAGAAGAAGAAGGAGGAGGAGGAGAAGAAGAAGCAAAAGAAGAAGAAAAAGAAGAAGAAGAAGAAGAAGAACTATTGCCTGCGATACGAACCTATCTCTGTTTCCTCCTTTCGAACCAGGTATGCCTTGGAGACAACTAAAAAAATGTAAAGTGATAAATGGCTTAGCTATAACCACTTTATATTCATTTTGACTTTTGGCAGATTTGGAATGTGACTAAAATTTCTGATGATATATTTCATACCTTTGGTTTGTAATTCCGTGACGAAAATTTCGAAAAATTTGTTAAACTCGACAGCACATGATATCCACTTATATAAAAACCCGCCTGTACTTTCGGACCTGTATCCACTATCGGGGCTACGTTCTCTCCTAAGCTGCATCTTTGACTCCACAGGGCTCTTGACTGCTGTGCCCCGTGGTGCCACTTAATTCATTGCCTCAGGGCGAATTCAGTATCTGATACAATATCCCAATTCTGGGGCCCACCACCACCAACAACTGATAATTTCAGTCAGTCTTGTCAGTCAGCACAGCTATTGGAATCTGCTTGTGTCCGTCGTCCGTCTGTCAATCTGTCTGTCCGCCATTACACTTTTTACATTTATCTGTTTGACTTCTCAAAAACCGCTGCATGGGATGGTTTGGTTTGGCACACGGATATTCCCCAGGTGGACATCTACCAAGTTTGCGAAAGAGATGATGATGCAAAAATTTCATATGATTAAACTAATTTTTTTGAAAAAAAATAAAATTTCTTTATCTGAAGAACTACATGGCCTTGATATTGCACATAGGGTAACCTAGTTTTTATTTCGGCCACCAGGTCGCGCTGCAATTTTTCCTAATTTTTTTATGAATATTTGTGTTTAAAGTTATTTGTGACCTCTTCTTCAGAAGGGCTTAACAGAATTGCTTAACAATTTATCAAAATATAATTTGATTTTAGACTGTACAAGTTTGCGAAAATGATAAGGGTGTATGTTAATTTTAGATAAAGCTATGGGAATTTTAAACTTTGCAAATGTAGGTAAGCGTTACCGCTGTAAAGTATATATGGCTATTGTATTTACATTTGGGACTTCTCCTCAAAAAGCGGTGCTTGGAATGTTTTGATTTTATACATACATGATCCCCAGGTGGACTTCTATCAAGTTTGGAAAGTAGATGATGATGTAACAATTTTTCTATTTAAAAAAAATTTTTTTTAATTGATTTTTGAGAAAAAGAATTCTTTATCTGAAGAACAACGTGGCCAAATGCTTTGATATGAAACATAGGGTCACCTGGGGTCACTTAGTTCTTATTTTGGCCACCAGGTGGCGCTGCATTTTTTCCTATTTTTAAAATAATTTTTTTGTGTGTTAAGGCTACTTTTCACTGCTTCTCCATAGGGAATGAACAGAATTGCTTGAAATTTCATCAGAATATAATTTTACTTTAAAAAAGGATAGTTCTTATTTTGGCTACCAGTTGGCGCTGCATTTTTAAATGCATTGTCTATCAAATTTTGCTACCAGTGTGTATATATACAGCTATACAGAATACAGTGCATGCATTGCAGCACTATAAAAACATATATTCCTCTCAGCAGGGCACAGGATCATCATGATCCTTTTGTGAGGTGATGCTCACACTGGAAAAGACCCATTTTATATTTTACATTACATTCTTTCGACAAATTAGCCTTCCGTTAACACTAATCACACATTAATTTTGTATATTACTTCTTCTTCAAAATATCGAATCGGGACTAACTGGCTGCCATTTTGAAAATTGTGGTGTCCGCACACAATGGTTTGTAAATGAGGATAGTAGTATTCCGACAGCCGGGGGTGGGGGGGGGGGTTAATATATTAAGCCAATAGTATATATTTTGCAACTATTTCAGAGCATCAATAATTGTATGGTATACTGTGGCCGCGATTCATTTTGACATCTAAATCAACTGGATCACCCAACAAGCGAAACCTGCAATCTCGAAATGTCCCCCATGGGCACGATATCTACAACACGGACGTTGCGGACATTTTGTGACTTTGTTTCGAGATTAAAGCGGCTGAAGCCGCCCGTGCACAGTGCAACATTATTATTTATCATTTAAATATGATTGTGTTTTGGCATGATAAAATGTAAATTTGAACAGGGGTTCTATGGCTCTTGCTAAGTGCCATGTTCAATATGGTGCCTGATTCGCCAGCTTGACAGTTGAGGTATCGTGTTGCATTTCACTTTGTAACTGACGATGATAACTGCTGATAAATTTTTCAACCGAGGCTATGGCTTTGCTGTTGCACCCTACATATAGCTCCGTTCACCGAATAATCACAATCTATGGCCTATGCAGCTGTGCTCTTTCCTCGGCCCAAGTTAGCCCTCCAGTGCCGACAAGTTGAAATAAAATGGTGGTCTCTACGGCAAAAAAGACACACGACGGTCACTGTCTCGATAAAATTTTCAGCCAGGATCGATCATTTTTTATTAGAAAAGGGCGCCTTCGAACTTTTTTTTATTGTTTCATATACTGTGACTGTGTTTGAGTTGACCTTGCTGCAAAATAACAGTACACTACGGCCACTTTATCGACAAAACACTCCTGTCAGGGTCGATGAATTTTTATTAGGGAAGAGCGGCTTAAAACTTTTTTTTATTTTATATTTCATAAAGAAATTATTTAGGGTCGGGACCTGGGCCTTCTCTACTCGGGGGGGGGGGGGGTCGGTCGGGTCATCGCAACCACAAATATATTTTCGTTAGGCCTTAGGTTACTTGGACATTGGTTGAAACATGTTTAAAATTGACGTTTTCCCCCTTTTATACATCGCCTCCTTTGATGTCAGTTTTATTTGTTACCTGGGCACAGCCGAAGGCACTTGTGACATAAAGCTTAACTGATATCTGTACAAAACGTATGCTTGAATGTATTTGTGTTGTCATTTTCTGTGGAAATTAACGCTGAAATTAGGTGGATATGAAAACTATATGAGCCTAATATGTGAGGACATATCTGCGGAATCGCAATTGTTTATCAGATTTATCAAATTTTTAAGACGTTGTATATTAAGCTCTAATGGATTGGTAGAAATATGTAGTAAGTTAGCCCTTCAAGGAAGTCGGTCAGTCGGTCGCATTTAAGTACCTCTCTTACATCGGTATGCGGTATGTATAGTATGCTGAAACATGATGTCAGCAATTGCAGTATTATTGACATTATCGGAAAAATTAAATCTGCACAGATGAAATTACTCACTAATTACACTGACTCTGCTGGTGTTATTGCTGATTTGATTTAGTTCAGACATCGGAAACAATTCTCCTTTTTCTCTTTCAGCGAATTGCAGGACATTGTGGGTACATTGTGCACTGAATAACTGGGTTTTGTTTTGTTTTGTTTTATTTCTTTCTATCATTGTACCTTGTATGAATGAAGATATATATATATATACAAGAGTTTGAATGCACCAAGTCTTTATTTGTTGCACAAAAATTTACATACATTTCAGCTGGAACTGATCACAATTATGATCTTACCTAACTTGTTATGATTGGTGATAAAATGGGGACCCAATTTTATAAATCCGAGATCATATTTCACGTTTATTATATAAATGCTTCAGTCTGCGGCAAATCGGAGATTGTATTCAAAGTTGAATAATATGAATGGCAATATATACAATATTATCAGTAGAATTTATATAATTGGTTTAGAAACACTGCACTTATTTGACTGATGAAAGTGCAGTGATTGAAAGGTCCCGTCTTCTAGCTTTCTAAAAATAGGCACCTTGTATCAATTACAAGTGAATCCCAGCTTTTATTCAAGAGCTCCAGAAAGTTTTACTAACGTAACCTATATCATTATCACAGCAGGGACCTCTTAGTCGATTTTTTGCTATTTCAATTGTTAAATGTACTTGAGGCATTGCTTTTCATCCCGGAAACCTTGAAAATTTCGGAATGCTATACTATAAATAGTTATGGAGACATACGGCAGATGTCGGGACCTGTTTCACAATATGCATGTTTAAATCAGTAGCATGCAGACAGCAACCTGGCCAGAAAAATGTGCGCAATAAAGCTTACATTCGGCTGATGGTATCTCAGCGGTCAGCTCTCGCACTTACCAATCAGTTGAGTGCTGTAGAATATTTGTAATCTGACTGATCACAAGAACAAGGTATCCAAATGGGATTTACAAGCCTTCTTCATGTGACGTGCCCATCTTTATGGGAAAAGACAAAAATGCACACCGTGGGAACGACAAATCACATTAGTGACCAATCCAGTGCTAGAACGTCCGTAGCACATCGACAGTATAAAAAAAACAAACGATATGGTGCCAACAAGTGAATATTGAAGCATCTTCGACAGTTTCCAATTGTCTCTAAAGAGAACATCCTAGTTAACTGATGCCCAGAAAGCAAACAATAATACATTATCTATACCTGGTAATCAAACAAGATAATTATACCAGTTTGGTGCCAAAAAGGATTGATTTCTCTCGTGATGATCGTTTGAAAAAAAATGTTTTTATGTTGATCTACGTTGTTCTTTATTTTAGCAGGTGCTGTTATCCATTGCCACGTAGAGTGTCAAGGTAGGGATAACTTTACAGTGAGTTGTGGGCGGAGGCCTTCGTGGATGACTATGAATCGGCCAACAAGATCTCTGAGACGCCATCTTATATTTTCTGATGGAGCATATGTTAAATTGGATGCATATATATATATATATATGCGTCAATCAAACACATTTTTTGTCTTATGGAATACTCGATGATAGATATTGCATGATTTGGATTCATGTACTAGGATTTTGACAAGCCATCTGGTTTATTACACCATAGTTGCTCTAAATAGTTTTGAAAATCCATTTTCAATGTTCTTTATATTTTATTCATTTTGGTCAAATACGTATAAAAGACTGTGCATTATTAATTGTGCCTTTTCGATATCAAATTATTCCTGCCATGAAATGTTATGATTCAATAATTTAATATTGTTGTTCAATAAGAACATTTAAATGCTATAAAATAAACGTCCGCATATCCGAAGTTAGCTGACCAACATTATTGTTTGGATAAAAAACAAAACTTTAAAAAGATAACGAAATGCATTTTTACGCTGTACATTCATATATCCAATCAACAGCCAGGTCTCGGACAGTCACTTGATAGTAAAAGTACCCATAGGCTCGCAACGAAGTACATATTTACTATGGCATTCCCCAATACTCTTTAATTCTATTGGTGATGACTTGTCTCGTCACAAATTCTCTTTGTGTGGCTTTGCCGATCTATATGTCTTCGTGTGGGGATGTCCATTCTGGGTACTGGCGTCCTCTTGTTATATTGGGCTTCTTCTCTTACTTTTCCACGTGCAAGAAGGATTTATATAGGGCTATGCCCCTTTTCCCAATCGCCTTACTCGCATAAAATATGTTTAAACCAAGTCAGCTGACCTATCAGCCGACCTATCAGCCATGAGTTATATGGCACATTAACCTCGCCACGTATTTCCTTAACGTTAAGTAGACATATGAGCGAACGAATGATATATATATATGTGTGTGGTCCTGATGATTTCTGAGTCCAAGGCCTTATGGAAGGTTTCAATTGTTGAGTGATTTTTTTACTTGTCAAAGCGCAAAAAAACACATGCCTAGTCTACTTTGAGGCCTGGTTTCCCGATAGGAACCCATGCCAAACGTTTACCACAAAGGGTGACTAGCATTCGAGAGACGATAACCTTCAGAAGGAGGTTACATATACGGGAATTTACCATCAGGATGTGGATATATTAGCCAATAATATCCAATCAAAGTGAGTAAATATATATATATATATATATATATAATTAATATATATATGTACATATATATGTCTATATATATGTATAAATATATATAGTTAATATATATATGTCTATATATATGTATATATGTATAAATATATATATATATATAGATATATATATATATGTAAAGGTTTTCCTTATTTTTGTTTACTTGTGTTTTTCTTAATCTTTCTCAAACACGTCCTGTGATGGTCAAATATAAAATGCATTATTTCTTTGTTTGTGTTCTATATATAATATTTATTAGGTTTGTGAATGAAGGAATATTAAGTAAAGGTCTAAAATTACCATGGCCTTTTCTCTTCCAATATTCTCAGGTTTTTCTTCAACTGTAATTACTCCATTAACTAGCTTTTTTTATCTGAGTTAAGAATGTATAATAAAAATATTCTTTACAGAAAAATATTATAATCTTTTTATTCTGTCTAATTCATTTAGGTTTAGTAAGCAAAATGGACAATATAGGTCTATGCTGATTCATACAGAAGGTAAGATGAGGCATATGAAAATTAAAGGCGATGATTTTAAAGAGAGGGTGAATTAATAAAACTTAGAGATAAAGGCCTTTGTACACTTATATGGAAGCTAAGATAAGACAAACAAAAATTCAAGGTCATAGGTGAATTTATAAAACTTAGAAATTGATGAAATTCTTTCATAGGGTTTCCCAGAGAGATGCACACTTAGTTCAATAGCCATTCCAAACACAATGCAAGAATAACGTTTTAAAAACCTCTGATATTTCTGGTATGGCGTCATAACACACATTTCAAATGCAGAGAAGGACGTTTCAAACTATTTCTCTTTTTAGTTACTTGTACATATACCTTTCTTTTCATGTGTTTTTAAAATACCCCCAGAATTATATTTGTTTTTGAGTTTATCGGAAATTCCAAAGCAAGCTCTCCTGAATTTTCAATGTCTAGAAAAAACCTGCGGAAAAAACCCACTAACGATTCCAATAAATTCTGTACTGTATGCCCATGAATAGCATTTACCTTGAAGTTGCTTGGGCAATGCTTGGAATGATTGAACTTTGTACTTTCTGTAATACCGTCCAGGTGGAGTGCTTATGCAAAAAAGTAATTTTGACAAAACTCATTTTTTTTAAAAATCCGATATTCTTATTACTATAACTGTCACAGCAAGGGGACCTTACGATGCATTGCATTTGACCAAACTTTAGGATTATTTGTTGGCTCTGAATAGAGGCATGGGTGAAAGCTGGAGGTGATGTTCAGCGCTAAAACAGAAAACACTTGATATGCTTTCTCTGAAACTCTGTGGTGAATAAAAAGACGCCAGGACATTCTTTCCTTCTGCAGGAAGATGTAGCCAATCGCCGAATAGGTGATGCTGCAACTGCCCCCTGATGTTGAATGCTTTGTTGAAATGAAGGACAGAGCCAGTTTTCTTGTGGTTTTCTAGGGCCATGTTGAAGTATTGGATCCTCTCTTTGCTTCGGGGCTGTGCATCTGATGTTTACCTGTTACACGGACGATGGAGGACTGTGAAAGTGAAGACCTTGGTCAATGGACTTTTCTGGAGGATGAGCTGGGTGATCTCGGCTGTTCTTGTCTCTGATGCCTTGATTTGTTGCTCACTTTTCTGTTACCACAGATCGTTGGTGCCAATATTCAAAATTACGATACAAAAATTACCCAAACAGGTTCCATCTTGGATGTACAGTAGGATCTGTGCTGTTCCCTTGCCAGGTTAAACCTGCACAAGCGTACCCTTTGGGCATGGAAAAGGTCAGTTCTTGTCGCAGTATATGGAATCAGAGATAATTGTTGCGATGTAAGCCATGGTGACACTCTGAATAAAACCACTTACAACCATCCACTTTTTTTATTGGCACTGATTTCTCAACTCACACAAGGTGTAATAACCCTTGACTTGGCTGTAACAATTCTCATAAGCCCTCTTAATCACTTGCAAACACACTATCAGAAGTCATGATTATTCTAAACATCAAAACTTTCTTTAAAACTGGTATACAATGCAGCAACTCTAAATAACTCCTGCAAACACACTTTCTGAAGCCATGATTAGTCTACTTTCAAAACTTTTTTTGAAACTGGCATAACCACCAGTTGCCTTTTATGGGTGACTGCCTGTCTCAAGTCAGGAGTGAAAATTGTTTCTTCACATTGGTAATGGAAGATGAATGTTGATTGTATGGTGTCTCTGGAATCTCTTTGGTGTCATTATTAGGTTTGGAATTTGTGAATATGGGTCATGTTTTTCTGTACAATTTGATGAATACTTCCTTGGCTGTGTTGTGCTGCAGGCTGTGTTCTCAGACTCATAGTCATGATAGTCAGGGCACGATTTCCAAAAAATGAGAATTAGGAGGCATTTTTGAGGAAAAGTTGCCAAACATGCTAACTTTGATAATTCGAATATGCTAAATCTGAAAATGTTGTTTCCCAAGCTGAAAATTCAGATTTAAGCCTTCTAAAAATGATATCAAAATGGCTGACATGTTAAGCAGTAGAGGAAACAACACAACATGTGTTTTGATGTCTACATTAAAATTTATTTGCTGATGATAACCTGGAAGCCGTGTTGCATATATTCATGCCTTATTGGTATAGAAGGAGGTATTGCAAACCTGCAATAAAGCTTTTTAGCCCTCTCTATCATTTTTAGCCCATATGTATAAGAAGAAAGTGTCCTCCATCTTCAGTACTTTACTTGGAAAGAAAATCTGAATTTCTGTACATGACAATGGATATGTCACCAGAAATCACCATTTGGAACATGAAATTTATTGTTGATTCTGTCAGGAATGTATTTTACTTCAGAATAGTGTTAGCAAAGCTGAATTAAAAATTTTAAGACCATTAGATTGGAAGTAAATATACCCACTAACTTATAACTTGCCTCTACATTCACAAGCACCAGTGCATCTTAAAGGGACATTTCTACAACTGCTTCGCATTGTAAGGCACCCTTTTGTAGATCCGCAAGTTACTATCTCTGAACAACTATCTGGAACAGGAACAAGCGGCATCAACTTTGGCACCAATTGTCCTTTGTATCATGTCCATCCCATATTTGTTGGCATTAGAAGTGGTGACTTAGGCAAATTTGCTTGCCTCCAAACAAGAGCCTGATAATGCGCTCTCAAAATGTGATACAATAGTGTATCACTTGTACGGAGTAGTACTTCTGGAGAACTACACTTAAAGAATAACAACACACGTGCCTCATCACAGGGATTAACCTCTGACACATTATACAGATTACACACAAACTGCTCTACAGCTTTTAGTTTTGCATATTCAAGTTCACCTTGTCCTAGATGTTTCAACAGCTGATGGTGGTGTGTGAATACTTTCCATGCATTTTTCATGCTATGTCCAGTAATAAAGGAAACCGTGTCTGAGCCTGTCAATGAGTGAAATGAAAAAATGCTTTCAATCTCAAATTGTGGAAGAAATGACAGAACATTTTCATGCATTGTGTGCACAGAAATGTACCTGGGAAAGAGAAGCAAAACATCTGTGTCGTGGGATGAGACTATCACATTTTTCTACATTGCATGAATGCAGTGCCAAAAGACCCTAGTGTCTGCCTCCTCATGATTTGCTTCTAAACTGACTGTGTCTATTGGGAAGTTAGGCTTAAGAGTTTCTTCTTCTTTGAAACCCCCTTAAAGATTGATGATTTTGTCTTTTTGAGCAATGTGCTGTTCAAATCAACAAAATAAAATGTGCAAGATCAGCTTTATTATCTGGGTGGGCAATAAAGTTTGACCAATTTTGGGGCAATGGAACAGATCTGTCCTCAATATCTGTTCTAATTGGCCTAGATCCTTTAGATTGCTTTTCTCTTATTTCACATTTGATTGTCTCCTGCCTGTACCTGTCAAATGTTATGTCTATTTTTTGAAAGTCATGACCAGATTGGAGGACTAATGTAACAAAAGTGTCTGCAAGATCATCAAAATTTATACACTTTTTCGGCTTTCCAAGTGCCATCACCATGCCTGACCATCAATGACAATACACAAATTTGTTTTGAGTATCACTGTTGTAGGACAAGCAATTTCGCTCGTAAGCACTTCCATCAACAAAGATTTGTTTCCGACTCTGAGATTTCCATTTACCTAAGCAAAAGCCAAGGGAACTGGAAGTAGCTCATGATGCAAAATACTATGCAACTCAACTGACCTCCCTGCATCATAGGCTGTTATACTTCGCAGCAAACTGGTTCTGTTAGTCTTTAAGATAATTGCTTCATTTTTGGTTTTTGTCTCCCTCTTAACAGTATAGAGGGATAAAAATGTGATTTTGGCCAAAGAGTTCTGCATTTAACAAGAATTCCACAATACCCTCGGTAGGTAAATCATTTGTAGCTCAGTTTACAGTCTGTATTATAGCTGAACACTTTAAACCTCTGAAGGGTCGAAAGCAATTTAGTCTCATCAACATGATCCTGCCTTTTACGGGAAGGAGGTGACTCACTGCATGTCATATTATCAACTAGTCCAATATTTAGAAGCTATCAGGTTTGGACTCCAATCTGGGCCCGCAGATTGTAGGACAGCATCCATCTACACAAAGCTGATGGTGTTTGAGTAATGGTTACTATGACCCCACCTTTCTTTCCCATAGCATTCATCCATTCCTGGCTGTGATCTGGGTTTACTTGATTGAATCTATGCTGAGAATCTTTGCATGCCCAGTTACCAAGTTGGAATTCCCTCAATACTTTTTGAGGTCTCATTTCAGCCAAGTTAATTACCCCCCAGCGAGCATAATTTGTGTGGCCATATTGGTGATAGAAAGGAAGCATTCTCTTAAAAGCATACAGATGAAGCTCTCAAATACCATCCCTTTGAGCTCTGATGAAAAGCAAAAGTATGCACACCATATTCATGTAAGTCCGCAAACACTGAAGTTTGGATCATCCTTACTATAAGTCTCTATAAATGCATCCATATAGTCTTGAAATCTGCAAGATGATAAAATATCTATTCAGATGCTCAAAAACACTTTCAGAATCACATTTGGTAAAATCCATAATGTGTTCTTTGAACTCAATGTCATGTTCTTCCAGAAAACATAGAAACTTTGGGAGCAGCAATTGCGACAGTGCTTGTAGAGTCAACTTATGTGCACAGGAAGCTTTGGAATAATCTTCACCAGCAACTATATGTTCTGTTGTGCATGGGCAAAAAAGCCACTCTCTGTGCAAGCACAAGATAACCCAGATTCTTCTGTGTGCTGCACCTATACTTTAAGGAAGTTCATAGATGTATGAACACGTCCAAAACTTGGAATTAGGATTTTTCTATATTAAGACACAGTCGACTTTAATTTCATCAGTTGAGGGAAGAGGGCTTGATCTACCGTTAAAACAACGTGTTCCTGTTGCAGTGAATGAGCAACTTGGATCTATCTTTTCACCGCTGTATTTAATGTGCCGATGTTATATGCTGGTGCCTGAATGATAGGCATGTACCCAACTGTACTTGTTTCAGGACCTGTCTCACCGTATTTTTTCATTGAATAAAGTACAGTCAGTTTTGGGATTTTCAGTTTGCCTCTTGAAACAAAATGCCATATCTTCAGCCTTTGCTTTTATGGCAGATGAACACTAACCGATGCCTTGCTTAAACCATTCTATTTCAACATTGGTTTAAAAGATGGCTCAGCAGTACCTTTTTGATATTGATTGGAAATATAGTTTTCATAGTATTCTTCAATCCCTCAAATTGCAAGACAACAAACCCTCTGACAAATCCTAAAAGGTGAATGAGAACCGTCCCATGGGAAAACCTGTGAGAAACTAAATCACTGTGATCATCCAAAGTCCCAGTGAATGACTTGATCTTTGATCCTTTTAATTGCAGGACATCAAATCCCAAGGGCAAAATCTAAACAAAAGGTAACTTGGAACCTTCCTGTGAGAGCATCTGTGACAAACAGAAACCCTGTAACAAATCTAAATAGAAAGCAAACAGTTGGTTAATAAGATTGGGCATACTAAGAACTTTTCCGAATGAACCAAAGTTTTTTATGCTATAGCTTTTTTTAGAAAAAAAAATATGTTAGTTATGGCATTATAATTTGAATAAATCATTGACAATTGAAAAAAATCAGCTGAATTCTGGGAAAATTACACAATGCAATGTTTGAACATTTATATATTTGCATTTTGATTAACGTTTTATTTGCAATTAATAAATATTTTTTTATTTTTGTCCATTTTATTTAATTAAAACATAAAGCACTCGTAAATGAGAGCCTTCTGAGGGATTTATTTACATTTAATAAAAAACGTTATGGTTTAGATGATTTTCTTGACAGTTACCATGTCTACATATCCAAAAGAGAGATATATATATATTAGAGCCTGACCGAACATGCATTTTAAAAACCGAACAGGGTACTCGGTACTCGGTACACATTACGGATTCCGAACCGGGCACTGTTCGGGTTCGGCATATGCAATTCAAACATGCAATAAATGAAATTAGACATCTTAGAATGCTTATTTAAAGCTTTATTTAAACAGGGGTTTGAAGCTGTTACCCTTTTACACTGGGGCATTACAATTGTTAATGTAATTCAGGCGATTAATGCAACCCAAGTGACGCACTTAAATGCAAAGTAGCGTTTGTTGCATTGTTCGACGTGTATGCAAGTATGAAAAGTAACCTCAATGACATCCTTTTTTTAACTTTATTGCCAACATTAACAATGATAACCGAACCTGAACGTTCAGTGACTGTAAAAACCGAACTCGAGCCGGGCTTCAATCTTGAAACCTGGTAAGCTCGGGTTCGGTTGTTCGGGTTCGGTCAGGCTCTAATATATATATATATATATATATATATATATATATATATATATATATATATATATATATATATATATATATATATATATAATTGCAACGTATGGTTTGTTCCATTGTCTAAAGTGTATACAAGTGCAAAAACGTAACCTCAGTGTACTTTTCATTTAACTTTATTGCCAACATTGACAGTGATAACGGAACCCGAGCGTTAAGCGGCTGTAAAAGCCGAACCCGAGCCGTGCTTCAATCCTGAAACCTGGTAAGCTGGGTTGTTCAGGTTCGGTCGCGCTCATATATATATATATATATACATATATATATATATATATATATATATATATATATATACACACACACACACACACGCATATGTATATATATATATAAATATATATATATATATATATATATATATATATATATATATATATATATATATATATATATATATATATATATATATATATATATGTACATTCAGATGTGTGTGTGTGCCTGAAAGAGCACGTATTTCAACTGATTGTTCAAATGCATGATTGCTTCATCTGAGTGAAAACCAGAAAGCTTTGCACCATCAGTTGTTTGTTTTATTTGGTCAGAACACGATTTTTCTCCAAATTTTTGTGGGAAATTACGTCCATTTTCATTTGCAAATTAGAGACATATATTATCAAATTTCAGCTTGGTAAACATTTTTTTTTTGGATTCAGCACATTCGAATTGTCAAAATTAGCATATTTACCCACTTTTACCCCAAAATGCCTCCTGTATGAAAGAAAGCCGTATTTTTACCATTTGCAACTAGTCTATAATGGAGGTGGGTTGTGTTTATAATGTTCCAGATTCATTTGTTGTAATATATTTCTTTGATGAGGATTAGACCAATAGCCCAAGGATAAAGCAGGTCTTTTTCTCGTGACAACACGTACATTGTTACACATTTTGCCACAATCATGTTGAAAATAGGAAAGAACAATTAAAAAATACATAAAAAGAACAAAATAACCCCTCCCAAATTGGTATTAAAATAAAAAATACAAAAAATACAGGAACATATACATTCAAGTGTATGTACATACAAGAGAAATGGCCTTCAAAGGAAGCGCTAGTCGTCAACATTATTATTATCATTATTATCGTCCTAATTGTCCTAATTGTCAGACTCTGACGGGTATTTTAGAAAAAGGCGTTTTGTGTTTCAAATGTAGTTACATCAACAATACTGTAACCACTGTCATGAGAAAGTTGGTCATGACCAAATAAAAACAATTTACTTTTGCCAACGTTAAAGAGATTATAAAATGAAAGACCAGTTGACATGTCACGATAATGTAATTGAGCCTTGGCAAAAAGTGTTGTATATGCAGCATAAGAATGGACGCAACAGAAAATGTAAGGTTGTTTCGGCATGGTAGCCGCAGGCACACGCTTGGGTGTCACACAAGGGTCTAGAAAATAAATGGGCATTCAAAGCACTGAAATCAACTCTCAATTAGTTTAGTAGCATGTTTGGCCTGCGAGTGCCATGTTTCAAATGATTGCATCTGGCAGGAAACAAAAGGTTCTTGATATGGTTGCTAAAAGTGATCAAAGACTGGGCGGTACCTATGTTCAAAGGCAACGATTTCCACATACGCAATGTTGACGGAATAAACCCTTTTGAAAAGACATTTCTCCGATAAGGTGCCACAGCTCTCTTGGAAATGTTTCGTAACATATAGTTATGGCTATGTGTTTTGAGTAGGTAATAGTTCACACATATAAGCAGGGCAAAGCAATTTGACTAATTTCAAAAATAAAGAGTAAGTTTCCAATACTTTTGTCTGTCTGCCAAACTCGGCCATCCAAGGCAATCCTGAACTTTTGTTTGACTCGAGTCCTCATGGCACCTGATACAAATAATGCAGTCCTATACTGTACGGATTCTAACATTACTCTACACTTCACTTAACAGCCTTCAATAATGGGAACTGCATATTCAAGAATCAGTCTGATAAATAATATGTAAATACTTGCAAGCGCTTTCAGTGTTAACGTGTACATACATTTCCTTATCCACCCCAAAACTAGTGGCGGCCTCGTTACACGCTAATCTAATGCGACTGTCTCATGATAAATTATCAGGAAGGATGACACCTAAGTGTTTGTGCTCGTTAATTCTTTTAACACTTTAATCAACAAAATTAACATCTGGATGGTTTGCTTTGTTAGACTTAGTGGATATAAACATTTCCTCTGTTTTGCCAGTGTTAAAATCGATTTTCCATTTTTTTTACCCCATTCTTGAACGACAAGTAAATTTTCATTTAATCTGATTGCTGCTAAGTCAGGATTTTTGACTATTTCCATCAAAGAAGTGTCATCTGTGAATAGGTAAATTTTGCATGTTATATCGTCAACCGAATCATTTATGTATACCAGGAACAATAGCGGCCCCAAAACACTTCCTTGGGGAACACCCGATTCCATCTTAACCCAGTTTGAAGACGCTCCATCTAACACTACTCTCTGTTTTCTGTTTGAGAGATGGGACTTGGTCCAAGACAAGAGAGGATCAAAAATACCGTATTGTTCAAGCTTATGCATGAGACCTCTATGCCCTACCCTGTCAAAGACCTAAGATACATCCAAAAACACTAGACCTACAACCTTTTCCTTATCTAAAGCTGAAATTGAAGCCCATATAAACGAATTTTGAAGTTTTTCCATATCAACATTATGGTGATCCCAATTAACTCTTTTTTAATGCAGTCTCTTTCACAAGTGATTAATTCGTGCAGTTTAATATTGATTCATGGTCACATGAAGAAATCGGTTGAAGGTTGGTGTCCTTGCTATCCAACGTGGCATTTACAGAAAGAACAATGTCTAACAAAGACTGGCCTCTGGTGGGTCTTTCAGCCTATCACAGGCATTCATGAATTTCTACTGAAATAACGTGTTGCACTGTTTTGTTAACAATGATAAACTCGGCAAGTTAAAGTCTCCAGTCACTAATAGTTTGCGGGCTTTCTGTCAATGCCCTTACAAGAGAGTCGTGAAAACTGTCAACAAATTTACGACACCGAGTTAGATCTTGACTAGGTGGTCTATAACATGTAGCAACAAAAATTTTAATCCCATGTAAATTAAGTTGAACCCACACGCATTCACATACCTGATCACAAAGGTCTCGACGAACGTTCGTGTGAATATGTTCACTTACGTAGATTCCCACTCCTCCCCCGTGACTATTTCGATCACGTCTAACACGAGGCTTAAACCCAGGTTATAATATATCAGCATCCAGAACATGCTGATTTAACTTTGTTTCATTCAGGCAAATCAAATCAACTTCATGATATGAACATAAACTTTCAATTTCGTCAATCTTGTTATTTTTTGGGCTATTTACATACATATGGATGATATTAAGAAGTTTTTGTACTTAATGGCCCGGCATTTGGATGAATATTTCCACACAAAGCCAATGGCACATCTGTTACCAAAACAGACTCATAGATATCACAAAGGCGATATGGGCCTGCTTTCTTTTTTTGCTGTAAACTCAGGTGACCGACAAGTGAGGAGAATTAAAAAAAGTGATAGGCCTATCAGGTCTCTTTTTATTTTTGGCAGAAGTAATAAAATTTGGATTTAGAGTGGTTGGGCCTATACATTTTGGAAACAATGTAGTCTCTGGTTGGTTAAGTATCTTTCAAAGGTTGTGACGACTGGTTTAACCACCAGTTGCCTTTTATGAGTGACGGCCTGTCTGAAGTCAGGAGTGAAATTTGTTTCTTCTCATTGGTATTGGAAGATGAATGTTGATGCTGTGGTGTCTCTGGAATCTCTTTGCTGTCATTGTTGGGTTTGGAATTTGTGAAAAAGTGTTATATTTTTTACTGTACTATACAGTGCCGCAACTCGTATAATATCTTGAAAACACACTCTATGAAGCCATGATTAATCTACTTTCAAAACAGTGTTTGAACCTGACATACAATGCAACAACTCTCGTAAGCTTTTGCAAATACACTCGCTAAAGCCATGATTAATCTCCTTTAACAAATGTCTTTGAAACTGGCATACAATTCCACAATCCTTATAAGCTCTTGTAAACACACTCTCTGGGGCCATGATTATCTACTTTCAAAATTTTCTTTGATACTGGCATACATTGCCACAATTCTCAAAAGATCTTGCAAACACACTCTCTGTTGCCATGATTTATCTCATTTCAAAATTCTTTTTGAAACTGACATACGATGCAAAACCTCTCAAAATCCCCTGCAAATACACTCTGCAAAGCCCTGATTAATGCACTTTCAAAACGTTTTGAAACTGGTATGCATATTTCTCCAAATATGATTTTCCATGAAACACAAGGGGGGGGGGGAGGTCTTGGCTCTTTATATTCACCCCTCTTGCAGAGTATGGACAAAAGGCAAGACATCACTCTGCTCAGTGCTAATTTTCATAACCTGAAATGTGTTTCAGTGTCAACTGGAGCAAAGTGATGCACTGAGCCATCAACATTTGAGAAAGACAAAAGAGTTTGATAGGACAGATAAAAGGTGTGCAAGTAACTAAAATAAGTTCTATGATCACTGATTCACTTCAGGAATCTACTTATGGCACTCACACATAACTACATCCATTGAACCATTTTTTTTAAGAGCAGGGATTTGGTCGTGTGGATATGTGCTTTTCCCATTTCAGTTAGGTGACTGGTGCCAAAGATTGCAAGTTCGATTCCCGCTCTTTTTGAACATAAAATATATATTTTTGGCCTTTACTTGATCCTGATGGATTTAAGTCCCCGATTCTGGAAATAAATGCTGACTCAGTACATTTACTGCATAACCGTGTTGATATGACACTCGCACATAACTACCTCCGTTGAACCATTCTTTTTTAAAGAATGGCGTTTTGGTCGAGTGAATATGTGCATCCCCCATTTCAGTTAGGCGACTGGTGCCGAGGGTTGCAAGTTGCGAACATAAAATTTATACATACAACTCATACTAGGGATCAGCCAAAAATATCAACAGTTTCATGCTAGTACACAGAAAACGCTTTTGGGGGGATGGGGGAGGGGGCTGAGGGCCAGTGTACGTTTTTAAAGACATAAAATGTTGATTTTATTGCTTGCCAATAAATGTGTCAAACTTGTACAGTTATGGTAACATTTGCATGAGAAACTCAACAAACATTACATGCATAGGTTTTAGGGTCTTAACATGTGGGCAAACAATATAGTTTTGTATTTTAGTTTGAAAATTCACCATTTTTAAAGTACTAATTTCAATGGGGGAGGAGGTCCTATGAAATAATACTCTATTAACTAACCTGAAAATGTTGAAAATTTTGGCTGATCTTTTATGGCACCTCTATGGAAGCATTTAGTTTTAACAATATATTCTTGAATTGACCAAAAAATTATTTTGTTTTCTTGATATGAACAGTTTGGTGATCCAGTAAATCTGTTTGTTAGGTAAAAAGAGCAAAATATGAAACAGACCACTCTCATAAACTCTTGCAAACACACTCTATGAAGCCATTATTGATCTATTTTCAAAACTTTCTTTGGAATGACATACAATGCAACAACACTCATAAGCTCTTGTAAATAAACTATCTCAAGCCATGATTAATTTACTTTCAAAACTTTCTTTGAAACTGACATTCAATGCAAGAACTGTCATAACCTCTTGCAAACAAACTATCTGAAGCCATGATTGATGCAATGTGATCTTGGAAACTGTTAACCACATATGTTTCCAAATAAAATATAAATTTTTAATTCCCCATCATTGGGGACTCAATAAAATATTAAATGTATTTTCGCTGACCTGGTTGACCCATTTATATACGCCTGTGCTGAGATATATCATTGTAAATGGATCTTTATGTAAATTAAATTTTACTTGTTTTTTTTTTGGGGGGGGGGGGGGTTTAAAGGCATAACATTGTGGGATAACTTTGAGAAAGTTAAAACATATCATCTAAAGGGATCAACCATTGTATATTCATTATTCTCTTTCATGTTCACATATGTTTAAATTGTCATGCTTGGTACCTTAACGCTAACTTGTTTATACACTTTTTTCTTTTAAGATGATTAGAAATATAGCCAGTAGTTATAATACAAATATTATTCTCCTTGTGTAGATTACATAATGACAAACACGTTGATCCATGCACATATTATTGAGAAAATTTCAGAATTAAAATACACTGCCAATGGATACTCAATACGTGTACTGTGACCGTTGACCGCATTCAAAATTGCAAGAACTTTCACCTGTAGAATGTTGCAAGAAAACATATAATTTTCACCGAGTGAGAGTTTGAAAAATGCAGGAATATATGATTTAAAGCTTATTTCCAGGGTACATTTGATTTGTCTTGTCCTGTGTGTATTGTAAATATTTCACTGTGTGCTTCTCCGTTTCTGGAGAGCCAACATATTAGTACTTTGTACTGTTTGATATTAAGAAAAAATTAATATGTTTAAATTGAATTAACAGTCCGTATTAACTGTTGTAATAAAGGTCACTGACCTCTTAAATTCACCCAGAAACATCAGTCATTAATGAAAAAGACTGTTCCTCTGAATGTATATTATTTCCGAAAGGGCTTTGTTTGCATGGTCTTGGAGTAACAATATAAATGAACATTAAGTTCCTGTCATTATTCTTTCAGGGACTTATTTATTTCCAGCTGGGTTTTATTCATATTGTCACACCAAGAAAATTGGAGTCCTTGTATATGTCCTTTGATGTCCTTTGTTTTGCATCTTGAAACATATAGGAAAAGAATAGAGTCAAGCCTACACCCTACAGTAGTAACAGCTTGAACTCACTCAGGTCCATCAAAGTGACACTTGACAGAGCTATCAAAGTTGGCTTCATCTTTGGCTATAAAAACAGCAGATGCTTTATATTGCTTATCCGTCTAGGAATTTATTTCATCACACAACACAATTGATTCTTGTCACAACTTGAAGAGCACTATTGATTTGAGCAGAGGAGTGACGATGGATCAGAGTGATGTTGCTGTTCATTGTGCTAGTCAACTCTACCATGTATGTCCCATTCTCACAGAAAATGGTTTTACTTGTAGATTTTTCCCTGGATGTAGAATTCAAGAAGTAACCAAAGAGCCAGGGGAGTTTGATAGCTTGAAGGCAGCAATGGTTATGTTGCTGCATCTCTGTGGAAACAACATGCCGAACACAAATACCAACACAGCTGTCAAACTTATGAAGAAATTAGTGAGGAAGCAAAGATGCTACACTATGGATTCTAATAATTGTATCAAATATTTCACCAAGAGGAGCCAACGAAATCAATGGACCGAGATGAAGGAACCAAGGATGCACTGTCCCTGAACAAACAAGAGGGCAAGTGAAAATAATCATATTATGAGCGGTGAGTTAATGACACAATGGAATCTGCATTATTTGGATTATGACTTTTCTTTTTATCCTGGAAACAGAATACACCGCCACCAGTTGGCAAGAGATGACCTGCATTTGTCTAGGAGAGGAGTCAGACAGTTGGCATCAAATATAACTGAGGCATTGACACCCCCAAGTAAAGCATTTTGTCTCGGATAAAGGGCGAAGTAAGTTTGAGAAGGAAAAACACGTACAAGAAGTTGACATTTTGGCTTCTCTTTGAGGGCTAGAGACAGGAGAGACGAGATGTAGAATAACAAAGGATGATGCAGGGCAAGAAAAGTACCAAGAGGTGGCCCAGAGTGACATTTGCACCTGTTTTTCAGCTCCACAGAGAGATGAAACTGGGAGTAAAATGACGAACGATTCAGAGCCAATTGGGCACCAAGACGTCACTCATGTTAACATTTGCACGTCTGTTTTTCAGACGAGACTGGAAGTAAAATTACCAAAGATTCAGCGCAAATCGAACAAAAGGGTGTCACTCATATTAACATTTGCCCTCCTTTTTCAGACGAGACTGGAAGTAAAATTAGGAACGATTCAGGGCCAATCAAGCACAAGGACGTCACTAATGTTCACATTTGCATTTTTTTCAGACGAGACTGCAAGTAAAATGACGAAAGATTCAGGACCAGGGACAGGCTAGTGTGAAGAGGCAGCACAATCAATATTCTGTTACATTATTTTATTTATGTGTCAGTTTATAATGCATACATCATTATCAGTTTCAGTTGCACTGAAAATGGAGGAGGAAGAAGCTGTAGAATGGACAATAATGTGCAAAGCAATGCTAAAAAAATGATAAGTGATTGTCGTGCAGACACAGACGAATAACTTGAGAATTTTTTAAGTGAACAAATTGGGGGTGGCCCAAGTGAAGCTAAAGTGTAAAAGGGACAATATTAAGCAATGTAGAAGTCAGGAAAATTTTAGAAAATTCCGATACAAATCAGTATTCTCACATGCCTCCATACCAGCTGAAAGAAAGAGAAACATATATTCCCAATATCAAACAATAAATCAGAATCCAGTTGGGGGGCAGATGGATACAGATGGAGGAATGTTGACAAGTATGAACTGGAAAAGTCCAAAACTGTAGAAAAACCAATGATAACAGCTTATCATAAAACTTATAACCCTCACAAACCCAAAGGGTGATAGAGGATTAGGTAGAAAGGAATGGCAATTTAAGGAGAATCCAAAATTAGTCATTGTTCAGTATACAGGAAATGAAGATCCTCATGTACCGTTTTCTCATCGCAATTCAAAGTGCAACAAAACTGAACATCATAGAACATGTCCATCATTTATAGAAAGAGCAAGGGCCATTGTTGAAATAAAGTCAACAAATGAAACGTACCGGTACATGATGGCATTAACTCATTTTGCAAATGTTACCGGAAATTTTCAAAAAATTAATAATCCAAGAAATTTAGAGCAAATTAGTTATGTATAAAAATAAGAAAGCAAAACACAAAAGCTTGGTCATGATGGCTTGTATATACCCTTCTACAACTAGCATATCAAATTGAAGATTTGGCCAAGAAAATATTTCCAGATCTTTCAGCGTTTTTTTTTTTAAAAGTAAAGAGATATTTGAAGAAGTTAATAACTTACGTGCATTGAAATATAGATTCATCTGTCACCTTTGGGTACCAGTATGGCACTACACCTGAGCTTCGAGATTTCTATGTTTCACCACTTGTAGTGCGGCGCGGAACATTTGAGGATCTAATTATTCCTGTTGTTTTCCTGATCCATGAAAAAAAGTTGCAAGAAACACACACAAGAAAGAGGCAATATTTGTTATAGTCAGGAAGGCAGGAATAACCAATGCAATAAAGTCTACCTTTGGTAATGCAGTTGTTTTTCATTGATTAAAACATTTAAGTAGAAATTTATAGTTTTGGCTGAAAAATAAGGGTGCAACAAGTGAGGAAATCAGTCCAAATTATGATTCTACCGCAGTGAAGATACTGGGATGTGATGATGATGAGGGAAAATGTGAAGAGCTGTGTTCAAACTTGACAGAAGGATGGTCAGAAAGTACTGCAATGTACTTTGACAAACATTTGAAGGACAGAATTTCAAAGCGTGCAGTAAAGTGGATTCTGGAAAATCTTGACAGTTTCAATCCTTCCACAAAGTCAGGTATCACAAATAACATATCAGAGGGTCTTTACGCAGTGATGAAATGGTTGCTTGAGCAGAAGGAGCTGCCAGTTCATGGGATTTCCCTGCATCTCTGCTACCTAAAACGCCACTATTTGGCTGAACTGAAAAGCGGTTTATGTGGTGTTGAAAAATATGTGCTGAAAGACAAATTGTACTGTCCTAAACGTTTGTTAGATGAACTTGATCACAAAATTCCTGTTTGCCACCCAAATGATTTGATTCAAACTGTTAAGGAAAATTTGCACAGAAATAACACCACAGATCAGTCAAGGTGCACAAGTAATGTGCATACGTTTCTGTCAACAGCACGTGGCACAAACGTGAGAGAGGAAATTCCGTTAAATGATAATACAGATATGGTGCACTCAGAGGTAATCCCCAGACTGATGTAAATATAGAGGTAAAGAATGAATACTGTGATTGAAATTCTAGTGAAATTTCAGGAACAGAAATTAGAGATTATTACAATGAAGTAACAATGCATGGTGGAGTAGAAGTGAAGTGGTCAGGTACAAAACAGCAAGGGAAATTTGTATAGGAAGCACAACACACGGTCCAAATGCGAGAGAGGAAACTTTTCTAAATGAATACACCAGTATTGTGTCTGTAGGCTTAAGAGATAGTATCCCAACTGATGTAAAAACAGAGGTAAATGTTAAACCCATTGATCCAAATTCTAATGTGTTAGGAACAGAAATTAGACAGTTGAACAAGCAGGTCCCAATGCAATGGCAGGGCAGAGTAGCATGTTCCCAAGTACATAATTAGCACGCAAATGATAATCAAGGTTCTGCAGAAGTTTTGAAGAAGGCTTATCTAAATGCAACAGTCTTAACTGACTGTAGACCACCTCCCTTGACCCAAAAACATTAGCTATGCAGGAACTGCAAAATGATTTAGTAAGGCATGTTCCAGGGTTGAATTCTTTTCAAAAACAGGGAAGAAAGAAACCATATGCAATCACATTATTTCGGAAAGAAACTTGTGGTTGTCAGTCAACAAGTACCTGTTCTCACATTTTAGCTGCTACAATGAGCATTGGTATGAAATATGAGGAACAAAAGGGTAAAATTAATATAACCCAATTTAGGAAAACAATAAATCGAGAATAGACAAAAAAGAGTGATTGAAAGAAACCCAGAGCAAATAATTATGCCAATGAGGCAGTACCACCTTGATTGGTAGAAAATCAGTCAGATAATTTTCATCTGTGAGATGTGCATGGTATAGACATCTTACAGTCAACATGAAAGTCAAGGAAAAAATGTAAAGTCCAAATAAGTATTCCTAGCACAAAAAAGAAATGACAACATGCTAGTACAATAAAAAAGACACCTTGTCCCTGAACAAGCCACAAAAAATGTTGCAACTGCTATGATGGGTAATAAGCTGAAAAGATCTGAGTGACAAAATACATCTCGAAAATCCTTAGGTTTTGACAGCACAGAGAGTGATATTCCCAATGTAAACAATAGATAAATCAATCTCCCAAACATTTAGGTGAACTAATTGTGAGAGGGCTGAAATTCATCCTGATCCCACGCTAAATGTTTGAGAAAGGAATATAGATGATATAGTAAAAGAATAAAACAAAGCTGCAGAACAGTTAATTGACAACAAGAACATAGAAATATAAGATAAGATCCCTACCTTCTTCAATCTTTGGCAAATGGAAAATAAATTTCCTCCCCAAAAAGATACCAATAATAAACCAGAAAATCACAGGAAAATCAAATGCTGTCCTTGCATTGGAAATTGCATGTACAAAACCAGAATCTATTTTACCAACAAGCTGGGAAAATAGGGTAAAGTGTAGTAAAACTGGGTGGACAAGATGATACCACTATTCATGCATAGGATTTGAGGGTTCTCCATCCAAGTCTCTCGTGTGGATCTGTGAGCATTGCAGCTGAATATGTATGTGTGATGTGCAAGTTTGCAGATGATACATGCCATTCATTGTAAACATTAACTGTTCTATAATGAATATGTTGTTCATAATTGAACATTTACAGATTAATTGCAAATAACAAGATATGAGAGTTGAGGTTATTTTTGTGAATTTACAATCCATGAAGTGAACCAGACATTAAAAGAGTAAGTCACACTGACCTGGTGGTTTCTTCACTTAAACCATTTGATCTGTTAGTTTTGTATTGCAACCTATTAAATAAATTAATACTTGTTAATGTATTTCAGTGATAATAATAAAGATGATGATGGAAATAATAATAATTTGGAAACTTCAACGACAAAGCTTGTGAGTTCATGTGATTTTTGTGAATTTGCCATCCATGAAGTATACCACACATTGAAAAAGTATGTCACACTGACCTGGTGGTGTCTTTACTATTAAACCATTTGATCTGCTAGTCTTGATTGTTTCACAAGCAATTATATGAATTAGTTAAGTTCTGTGTTGGATATTAAAATAATTTAGGAACTTTAACAAGACATGACAGTTAATTTAATTTTTGTGAATTTTGAGTCATTCAAATAATTTAAACTGTCAGCTTTGTTTCAAAAGCCATGAAAGTTCTAACTGTTAATTTTGTTTCAGAAGTTATCTCTACTATGACCACTTTTCAGATTTCCATGTATAAGTTTCTACATTTTTTTTTAATTATTTATTGATTGATTTATTTATTCATTCATTCATTCATTCATCCATCCATCTATCCATCCATCCATCCATCCATCCATTCATTCATTCATTCATTTATTTATTTATTTATTTATTTTTCATTTTTTGTCTTTTTTATTTTTGGTGTGCCATATGATTCCCCCTCCATATGGGGCACACAGTCATAATGCTTGGCGCAGAGAATCATTGATTTACAGACACTTAATAAGTTATTCAAGGCAGTGTAATTAACTTCCAGCAGAAAACTTGTCTTTATTACATAATGTAATGAGGTTAACTTGGTAAAAGCAAAGAAAAAAAACCACCCTGCTACAAAAATTTTGTTGATAGATATTAGGAGAGAATTGTTGAAGGGGATAAAATAAAAATACAAAATCAAAACACTGGCTCTATTATTTAAAAAAAAAAAAAATCATTGATCTGGGTTTTCTGCATTACAAATCCTGACACAATCCCAAATAAGTGGTTTGCTGAGAAACCACTGCAATTTTAAGACCAACACCATGCGCATGCGCAGCACGCAGAATCGGGTTCAACGTTGAGGGAGAAGCATACTTCATAAAGTTGACATCCATTTTAATTTGAATACGCGTTTTGTTTCATAAAGTTTATTGATCAATCAGCAAGCACTAATCTGTAATTTTTGCCGTTTAAGGGCGAGACTATTCTGCAATTTTCAGAGTGCAACTCTGCACAAAAAACTCTGCGTTTACTAAGTACCCCCTTATTAGCATAACTTATAATCCTATAACTTTTGTTTGTGGTTTATCGGATGCACCTGCAGTACAAATCTGTGTATAGTAGTTTGAATGGCGTTTCTGTAATAGTTTTTAAGATATTTACCATGTTGACATTTCAAGTGCCCCTAATAAGCATAGCTTATAATTCTACAAATTTTGCTTGTGCTTTATTGGCTGCACCTGTGGCTAAAACCCCATAAATTGAAGCTGGAAGGGCACTTCTATCTATAAAAGTTCTGAAGATATTCCACATTTAACCTTTTTAAGTGCTCAAAATTAGCAAAAATCACAATTCTGCACTCTTTGTCTGTAATTCTTTGGATGCACCTATAGCACACACCTATGAATTAAGGTTGAAATGGTACCTCTACATTTATTGGTTTCGAAGATTGTAAAAGTATAGACCCATATCTTTTACATGGATTGCGAAGCAGGCCAAGCCCATATTAATCACTCTCCATGGCACAGATCGTGGCGTATACTTCCTACCTACATGTTTGGTGGAGGAAACCGAAGGACTCGGAGAAAACCACCGTGCACAGTCAGAGTGGTAGGAACTCTTTCCACATGCTTCCCCGGCTGTGAATCGAACCCGGGCCGCAGAGGTGGAAGGCGAGCGTGTTGCAACTCGGCCAACCGTGCACCCAAGATTGTAAATATTTAAACTTTCAAGTTCCCCTAAAATGCACAAATGTAAATATTTTAACTTTTGTTGTTGGTCCATTGGATGCCGACTATTGTACAAACATATGGAATAAAGTTGAAATGGTACCTATACCTTTAATAGGTTTGAAGATATATCAACATTTACATTTTTAAAAAATGGCCATTATTTGCATAATTTTCAACGTGGTGACTGTTGCAGACCAGGTGCTTCATTCCAGTACTAGGTCAATCACTATGCCAAGTTGGGAACGTTCGGAACAATTGTGTCCCCCCAAAAATATAATAAAATTTAATGACAATAACTGACTGACTAGCTAACCAACTAACTAACTAACAAACTACTAAGTAACTAAGTCAATCATTTCATTAATAAATAAATAAAAATTTAATTAATTAATTACTTTATCAATTAATTAATTTATCAATAAAGATTAAAGTATTTGATGGAAACCGAAAGTATATGTTTGCACACAAAATCTATACTTAAAGTTCTTCTATCGTGAAAAAATATAAGCACTCTGGGGATATCCAAATTGGGGATATCTCTTGTTCAATTTAGCTATGGACAATTAAAGGTACAATTTCAACACATCTAAATCATGTTGGGTATTGGTGACAAAACCTTCAAATTTGCATATGACACAGACCAACATAAGAGCAATGTTGTGTGAAAGTTTGGGCAATGTGTTTTTAGTGATTCTGTGAAAATATGAAGGTACAAAATATGGTACTTTACTGCACTTGTGACTAGCTTTTTACACTGCTTAATACATGAAATAAGCATTATATAGTACGTGGGTCTGTGCCATGTGCACATTTGAAGATTGTGCCATCAATACCCAAAATGATTTAGGTGTTGAAGTTGTACCTTTTATTGTCCATAGCTAACTTTAACAAGAGATATCCCCAATTTGGCTATTCTCAGAGTCCTGATATTTTTTACAATAGTTGAACTAAGTATTAATTTTGTCTGCAAAATTTGCAGGTTATAATTCAATTTGCTCTGGAGATATTGGTGGTTGAAACTCCTCGCTTGAATGGAAAAAATCGGGATATTGCCATTTTCATACCTTGATAAAGGACAAATTTTTGTCACATGGTTTTTCTTATTAAAGTACCGCCAACAACAGTAAAAGTTACATAATTCATGAAAAAAATGATAGGTGTATCCTCAATAATAAGCTAGATATGACTTTATGAATTATGGTACAGAAACGGCAGTCGTTTTTAGGATAAGACCATCACCACCACCACCCACCTCCTTCTGAGGCCCTTAAAAATGAACCAGTGATGAAAATGCATTGTGCAAATGTGAGTCAATTCCTCACAAAATACAAGCCTGTACAGAAAAGTAATGTGTAGCCGGCCACTTAATCACAGTGAAGTTGACCGTCACTTTGCTGTAACAGGCTGCAATTTATGTGTGTGGGTCTTGAACTTACTGGTTCTTGGCGGTAGAGAACTCCCAACCTATGGTGACACATTTGATCATATGCTTGGGAGAAGTCGACACGATAATGAACACATTTTTTTTTCTTTTGGGACTGGATGGGACAGGTGATGCGGGATCAATAAAACGAGAGTTTTATCATGTAGAGCCACTACCTAGTCGTAATTACCCTATTTCACAGTTCAAACTCTGAACTCTCCATAAACTAACCTGACACTGTCCAGCCTGTGTGAATATTAAATTCCTATTACACACATTTTCCACGTTCCTCTGTAGAACTTTGCAATAGGCAGCATTAGCCAAAATACAGTAAGGGGTCTTCGGCAGTAAACTTCTTAGAACATCTTTTGGACCCTTCACCCGTACATGTCTTTCTGAGTAGCGGCTCCTTGCCTAACCTAAACATTCAACACAAATACCCACATAATATTGAATAAATGTGATTGTGGAAAATGATGAATTAGCTAAATAAGTGAAGTTTTTGCTTATCAATACAGAGCTTTAACATCGATAGAATTACCTATCAAACCAAGCATAATTGCTAAATAGTATAGTACAAGTTTAGATAAGAATAATTTGAACTAGTATGTACCCTTTAAGCTGGATAGCTCAACTTAGTCCAACCACCTGCCAGTGTATAACTGAAGTAGATACAAACTGGGGCATTATATTGAATTCCAGTGATTATGAAATAAACAGTTACAGCTGTATAAACTGAGGTAATTCCTAACAAGTACAGTGACAATAGACATCCTATACCCGAAATGTAAAACACCGCCCATGATTACACACACTCTTTTTTTTTATGAAGATCTTCAATTAATCAAGCACTAGTTTGTTGCCAACTCAAACTCAATGTTTCAAAAGAATGAGTCCAGTTTGTGATAATTGAGTAAATACTGCCAATTTCTGGCCAAGTGCTTAGGAGAGCCAACGACTGACTCCCGACCCTTGTTTGGAACAGCCGACTTGAGCAATGTTTGACATTGAGATGATTGTGCACTTACATGCTAGCCAAAATGTCTGAAATGTGAATATTAAAACAGAATGATGTCAAAAGATAAAATTTATTAGCAAAACATGTTAGTTAAAATCTCTAAAATTATTGAAGCCACATTTTGTGACAATCTCTTGATATCTCAAGCAAAATTTGTAGAAATAAACGTACATTTTGCAATCCTCTTGACTCAAGATTCTTGTTAATAAATTTGGGTCTGAATGCAAGGTCCTGAAATTTACACGAAATTCGACCACATCTAAAACAAAAATGACAAAATAAAATGTGTTATATCCAATACTTTCGAAAATATTACTGTTAGGCAAAAGAAGATTAACTACGATAAAACTCATCAATTTTGTGATAGACTTTGAAGCAAAATCTGTCATTTGAGATCCGAATATTCAAGTCCTGGAACACATCTCTGAAATCATCTAAATCGTTCCCTTCCAGAGGAATGTCTTTGAGGTAAATTTCTCTAGCAATTTTGTTTTAAATTTTGCCCGTTTACACAAGCTTTGTCATCAATGTGCATTCATATTTTGATAATTTTGGAGCCATATGAAAATTCTTTTTTTATAAATATGTCCATATACTTAAATTCAAGCCAGGTTAGATATAAATCAGCGAGTAACGCAGAGCAGTTGCTACCAATTTGAATGCCTTTAAATCGTTGAAAAGTCAATGCTCGACATTCAACAAAAGTATTATCCAAAATAGATTTTATAGCATCTATCAATGTTTCGACAGCGTTAGATTTTACGTTGCTTTTGGGATATTTATTGTGTGACAAATATGCTTTCTTTCCTCTAAACGTACTTCAATGATCCAAATACATCAAATACAACACGTGTGTCTCATAGGCAATTGGGGAAAAAGGGCAGAGCCTCATTCAATTCCTCTGCGGGAAAAAGCAAAATACAGGACAGAACTGGACACACTTGACACAAAGTGAGATGAAAATTACTACTATCGAGGCAATGAAAAATCGTGTGGGATTTTAGCCAGAAAGGACACTTATTGGCAAGCTATGGAACATCAACATCAGGTTATTATTTGCTTAGTCAATACCCGTTGGTCGGAAACGCTCAGTTCCTGGGATAAATTTATGTACTGCTGGAAAAAAAAATTCCCGATTTTCTTGAAAAGAACATGCAGGGCAGCCGTATACTACAGTTCGCAACGTAAAAGAAGCATTATGAGAAATTGTGGTGTGAAGCAATGATCGCTTAATAGCATAAGTGGGACAATTAAAAAAAAATAATGCCAAGCATCTTCACTACATAATCCGAAGGCAAATAATGGTGAAACTTTCATGCCAATCCTAAACAATTACGCATTTATATGACTAGCACCAACAGGGAAGCGGGTGTGTTGGACTGAAAGAAATCTACTACCCTAATTGCATAGTTCAGGGAACGTTATAGGGCAGAGGACCGACCTCGTAATATTCGATTTCAAAGTTTTGATGGACACAAATTTTTCTAATTTCGTGAGGTAACTGATTCCATAATCTAACAGTTGAGGAGAAAAAAGTCACCAAATAATTTAGTACAAGCCTCAGCTCGGGGAAGATTTAATTGCTGTCAAGTATGAAACGGTAGGTTACACACGGTAGAAGTGACACTAAGGACAGAGCATGATGAATCGGGAACGAGCTTATAAACAAGTTTATACAACAATGTTGACTGTCATTTCTCTGTGTTTTGCTGATGTTAGCCATCCGGTTTCCTCATATAATTTAGGACTGCTTGTTCCATGCATTGCACCAGTGACAATATGAGCAGCATCCAAGGTAACCTGCGAAAATGCACTTGTTCGTGTGGTGCAGATACACGGAAAAGAGGACCTGGGCAAGTACAGAAAGTGACAAGCAATAAGTCTTACACACACAAATGACATTCTTCATTCCCTGTCCCATTGCTACAAAACATGTACTCACGCTTTGCATGTCCTTCTGTCTGTGCCGCTGATAAATGGTCAACAGTTCCATATTACTTTCCCATGCTGCACGCGATTACGTTGGCAAAGCTATGGTGTGTCTTACTATTCGGTACCGTATGTTATGTATCTGTAGTGGTAAAATACATCCGGTAATTTGCCTATACCTGTACACTGTAGTATAAGCACATTTATGTCTGATGGAGTTGGATTTACCTTGTGTTAAGATTTGTATGAATTGGATCTACCTTGCATTTACAGACCGGAATCAATAATACAACCATGCGAACGGTCCCGGGAACCGCTTGTAATAGACAAACTTACAGTACTATGATTGTATCCTGCATAGTCATCACAAGGGCTCAGCATGTCACAATCAACGTGAAATCAGTGACAAATTACGTACAGTCTTACAATTGCCTTTTTTGTTCTTCCACTACAGTTCACTTTGACCACTTATATGCTTATATCAGTTTTACATGTTTCTTTCATTCAATTTTGAACTTTGTGCACTTACCCTTTCATGTTTTGTAATTTTGTCACTTTACATGTTTACGCTCCATGTTTTGACTATGTCATTTACAATGATACTGCTTGGTTGTCCTAAATACACTAAAACACAGACAACAGGTGCCCGACTGGCCGAACACATCTGTTTTTGGTCTGTCCTACACGTGTATGGTTAATGTTACAACTATGTTACCTTATATGATATTCCCAGAGAAACTTTATTACATTGTAACAGTTTGGTGTCATGGTCAACTAGTATCAGCTTGGTCTGACCATAAAGCAAGCAACACACAAGCTGTTGGGTTTATCTCAATGTCCTGGTTGAGGTTCATAATCTTATTGTATTTTACAGCGGCCTTGCCGGACAGATTTTCAATACATTCTGGTCCCCATGAGCTGTAGCCCCGAACAATATAGAGCAGCCATTTACCTCTTCATAACTCATTATCTCTTGCATAAAATGCATTATGATTCCCAGTTAGCAATCAGATCACCAGTTCCTACTGTATTTTGGTAATGCTACTTGCAAACTTTATATTTGGTGGCTTTTTGTGCCCACCACATATCTTATACGTACTATACAAAACACTTGCTTTATCGACTGACGTTCATCCCAACCCCGGCCCTAGTGATACTTTTACTGTTCATCAATTGAAGTTATGTCATTGCAAGGTCCGTAGCATCAAAAGTGATGGAAAAATAGATGAAATACAATGCTCGCTCAAAATGAAAACTTTAATATAATTATATTTTTGAAACTTGGCTAGATGAAAGTTATCCAGACCAACTCCTTCATATTGATTTTTTTCAACCTCCCTTTAGAAGAGACCGCCCACCCGGGAGAGGATGTGGCCCCTTAACCTTTATACATACATGTTTGCTTAGTACAGAGCATCTCGATCTCGAAGTTCCAAACTGTGAATGCATCTGGGTGGAAATCTCGACCCAACGTGGGTCACTTCTGATAGGGAACTACCATCGACCTCCCAGTCAATCGCAGAGATCTGTGATACTTTTTTTGAGTCACTGTTTAATTCCATCTCATCCGCAATTAAAAGTAATCCACATATATTGATACTCACTGGTGACTTTAATGATAGGTGTGTTGATTGGAACTCCGCCCATCAAAATAGTGAACTTGGCACGTTTCTCTTCAAACTCGTAGCTCAATAAATCATATCCAAATAATAGATGAACCTATTGGAATAAACGGGTACTCAACCAGTCTGTTGGACCTCCTAATTACTGACTCGCCTGAACTTATCGTGGACAGCGGAGTCTTACTTCCTATTCAAAATTCTGACCACTCCGTTATTTTTTGCTCCTTCTCACTCTCCTACCACAGAGACCGCTGGTTCAAAAGACGTGTATGCTATTTAAAAAAAAAAACTGATTTCCAAGGTCTGAATGCACCTTATCCTCTGTTCCCTGGAACACTGCCTTCAATATCTTCGATTCCATTGATGATGTAGTATCTTACTGGTCAAGGATAAACCTTGGATAACAGCTGAAATTAAGAAACTTATGTATCGGTGTAATCGTGCATGGAAACGATTTAAGAAATTAATTCATACACCTCGGCCTTTCACTCTTGAAGTCTGTGTCAACATTGACAGGTTTTATCAGATTTACAAAGAGCGACACAATAAGGTTGTCAATGCAACAAAAGTCTCAATAAACTCCTAACTTTCTAAACTACGTACACAATTAGATTAAAAAAAAGAATGTCCAAACAATGGTGGAAGTTGTCTGAGTCCTTACTTGGATGCAAAATCCATAAAGACATACCTCCCATTATTGAAAAAAGTAAAATTATTTCTAGTATCACCGAAAAGTGTGTCGTATTTAATACTTACTTCTCTGGTCAAAGTGTTACTCATGCCGATAATGATGTACCACCCCTACCAAACTTTACCTATCATACCGAGGCAAGCATGAGGGATTTTACGCTCAATGAAGACAGTGTCAGGAAAGTTTTACTATTAGTAAGATTAACCTCTGCATCAGGCCCTGACAACATAGGAAATACTTTCCTAAAAATACTGCTGACTCCAACCCCAAGCCCTTGACTAATATGTTCAACCTGTCTCTCAGTGCTTCTCAATTTCCCGATTCTTGGAAACGCTTTAATATCTACCCTGTGTTGAAAAAATTGAATAAACAAATGAAGAGCAACTATCGTCCAATTTCATTGCTGTGTAACGTATCTTAAGTCTTCCAGCGACTGGTATTTAATTTTCTTTACGAATATCTAACTGACAACAAGCTACTAACTGATATGAACTCTGGGTTTAAAGCTCATGATTCAATTACTAACCAGCTGGTAAGTATTCTCCACAATATTTACAGTGGGCTTGAAAATACCAAGGAGGCCAGAATGGTATTCTTGGATATCTCGAAGGCCTTTGATAAAGTGTGGCATGTTGGCCTCCTCTTCAAACTATGACAATTGGGGTTGTCTGAAGGACTTCTTTGGTGGATAAACAGCTACCTCTCAAACCCCTTTCAACGTGCTATTATCCAAGGGCAAACCTCCTCTTGGCTTCCTGTTCAGGCCGGCGTACCTCAGGGATCAATTCTAAGTCTCTTATTTCTTGTGTACATAAATGATATTGTAGATGATCTATCCTGTGATGTCCTCATTTTCGCCGACGACACTAGCATACTTGAGATAGTTCAAAACCCTACAGACTCAGCACACCACTTGAACACAGATCTTTCTATTATCTACCTCTGGGGTAAATTATGGCACATGGTTTTAAATGCCATAAAATCCATTTCAGTCATTTTCTCGGACAAACGCAATGAACCTCATCAACCTCATGTCCTTCTAGGTGGTAATGCCATACCAGAGGAAGACACCCATACCGACCTTGGAATTACCCTAGCCAACAATCTTTCTTGGCGTGCGCATGTCACCCATATAACAAACAAAGCCAGCCACCGTATTGGACTTCTTAGAATATTCACATTAAAGTTATCCCGAAAAACACTTGACAAAATATACTTTTCAATGCTATGGCCAATTCTTGAATATGGTTGTGTTACCTTTGATAATTGTGGGCAAGGTCTGAGTGATTTACTTGAGTCAGTTCAGTATGAGGCAGCTAAAATATGCTCTGGCGCACTAAGGCACACATCTCATAACAAACTCATAGATGAATTTGGTTGGCCTTCACTAGCCAGTAGACGCAAATATTTCAAATTAATCATTTTCTATAGAATGAATTTAAACTTAACTCCTTCCTATCTATCCAACCTTATACTTCGTGCCCTAGCCATATCTGGTCGTATGCTCCGCCATAGATCCAACAGCAACCTTCGCCTCATCTCCCTGATGCCATCAAACTATGGAACAATCTCCCCACTGATATCCCTAACTCCCTTTCCCTACAGATCTCTACGTCAAAACTCAAAGCCACTCTGCTTGCGACCGACATTCCTCCAGATTCCTACTCTCATGGTCGGCAATTTGCTAGCATCTGTCATACCAAATTATGATTAGGTTTGTCTACACTCATTTCTGACCTCCATAAAGTAAATATCATTCAACAGCCCACTTGTGCCTGCTCCCACCCAACTGAGGATTTTAAACACTTTTGTTTCTACTGCCCTGAATATGTCCAGGAAAGAAAGAAGCTCCTGCTTATAATCACTCCTTTGTTAGCCCCTGGTGTTAATCCAAACCTTATCATCCATGTTGCAAGTGGAAGACTATGTAGTATCTTATTATTCGGAAGTAAAGAACTTTCAGATGAACGCAATACAGTAATTTTTAGAGCAATGCAATATTTTATTGTTGAAACACGCCGATTTATATTGTAGCTGAGAATCATCTTATCCCATATGTATCTCAAAATCAGCATATACCTTGTACTGTATTTATATATTCAATGCATATTCCTTTACTACTACCATGTTATTCATAGTGTTTTACTTGCATATTTATTACCCAGATCAAAACATGTGTAATGCTCACATGTGGGTGAACCCTCCACAGGCAGGTCGACAATGACAAGGCGGGAAGGAACACCCAAGCTGCTGGGTGCACTGGCGGCTCCACAGTGGCAGTGTGAGTATGCAGCCAGGGTGCTTCAGCCGCGCCCAGCAGGATGCAACTTGCATCTATCAATATAGTCGGGCTATAAGCTCCCCTTCAGTCGCTCCCTGTGTTGAGAATGTTTTTACTTCTTCATGAGTCTATTGTGTATATATGCATATTTTTGATTGGATTGGAATGTGAAATTTCGAGTTTGTTGTTTAATTGTATTACAGCGTGTCTAGCTCAGTGCATAGTCACATGTTTGTACATTGTATTGCCCTATGCGTCTTGTATATATCATTTTCTGCTTCTCCGTGTCTGGAGAACCCCAGGTTAATTATATTATGTACTATTGGGTAATCCAGTGAAAATAAATATGTTTAAAATAAATAAAAGTCCATTCCAGTCTTTCTTCGTCCTGTATTGTACAGCCGCTCCATATTGTATGCACTACCATACTCTGGTATCCGTCTAACGAAACTAATATAAATACTTTCCAGTGTGTGTCTGCTTAGTATAAACTTCAAATCCTCATAATGTTAACCAATTGACTAGATTTTTTACAAATCTAAGGAAAGGGAGCAGACAATCTAAAATCAGATCGTATCATGAGCCCAAGATGTTTGCGTTGGGAAATATTTACAATGTATGACCTCCAAAATTGGAAGATTGTTTACTTGATTTAGTTTACGACATATAATGAGTTTAAAGCATTGAAAATCACATACCGATCTTTGGACCATTGATCTAGATTTAAAAGATCAGAGTTTACAGTTTCAGCTGCATTGATAGGATCATCTATATTTGAATACAAAGTAATAACATCGGCAAAAAGATTTATATTAGATCGGACAAGGTCGACAATGTAGTTCATATAAATAAGAAATATAACTAGCCCCCCAAAACGGAACCCTAAAGCACACCGGCACCAATTTTCCCCAGCTTGAGAACTGACCTTGAAGAACCACTCATTGGCAGCGATTTTTAAATAGTCAGAGAACCACTCATGATGCTCTCCATCAATACCTACTCACTTTAATTTGTACAGAAGTCCAGAATACCAACCTGATCAAATGCTTTCCTAATAGCAACAAAAAATGACTTCTGGTTCCTTTTGTTAGTCCACAGCCAAGCATATATTTCATGGTACCTGAGAAGCAACTGATTAATAGTCGAATTCCAGGGCATAAACCCTGATTGATGAGGAAAGATGACAATGTTACCTAAAAAAATCATATACAAACTTGAAAACTATCTTTTCAAGTACCTATCCAATGCAACCGAGTAGCGACACAGGCATGTAATTGTATCATGAATTTTCAAGACCTTTTTTTTATAAAGTGGAGAAACCTTAGCTCTTTTCCAGGCTGACCGGAACTGTGTCACATGAAGTGACAGGTTAAAAGTCTCGCAAGAGAAGAATAGATAGTAGGTGCACCTGCCTTGAGTAGTTTTGGGCTAATGTCATCAGGACCAGAAGGTTTGGTTGTGTCCAGACTGAAAGGTATATCACGAATTTCTTTCTTCATCACGCTATCTCTGTCACGGAAAGAGGTAGGGGCTGGGCTCGATATATTAAGGTAATGTTTCAGATGCAGAGTCGACATTATATGGTAGTAGAAAGTATAAGTTAGAAATTCCAGCGTTGGATATACCATCAGAACATCATGTATGGGCGAGGGAGCAGTTGAACATTGGTTTCGGTTCAAAAGGTATCTTACTATGCACCACCAGGATTTACTTCTCTTCGCATGGCGTTTTAAGTCGTTGAGGAGTTTATTATTGTATTCTTCCTCAGAAAGGTTGACCTGTTGCTGATAATGACTTTTGGCTTCACAAAATGAGTTCCATGCATGGGTATTAAAATCAAGGCTTTTTGCATTTAATTATATTTCTTGTTAATGTGGTGTTTCAATGACCGAAGATAGTACTTGTGCCAAGGTAAGTCATGTGGGCTAACATCAATGTTTCTATTTGGAAATGAAAATGCTAAGTGGGCAGCAATATCCATGAATAGTGTAGACCAAGAATCTTATTACAAAAAAAAAAGTAAATTGGCACCCACTACACTCTGGTCACAATTCGAAATTGGACGAAGCACACGACAGTCATGTACATAGTTTGGGATATTGCATATTAGTTGATCTAGACGTGTTGCTGATTTGCGTGTATTACGGCTCATGCATATGTGTAGTAATTGTATTTGGGTCTTTTTGTCCAGAACCACTTCCCAGTAGTCATGCCCCTATTCTGCATTCCGAACATTTTACTCTCCATAAGCCAACTGTCACTGTCTGACCTATATACATATGGAAGTACTATGTCCTTATTGTACACGTTCCTCTGTACGATTTTGACATAAGCTGTATTAGCACAAACAAATTAAAGGGTCTTCAGTGAGCAACTGCTCAGAATATTTTTCGTACATGAATACCTAAATAATAATGAAAAAATATGAACATAGCAAATGGTAAATGATGTATTAGCTAAATAAGTTAGGTTTTGCTTATAAATGCAGAGCTTCAAGATGAATGCAGAATACCTATCAAACCAAACATTATGACTAAATAATTTAGAACAAGTTCACATGAAAATAATGTGACCTACCCCTGAACTACTTTGGATCCTTTCTACCTGTGTATGGCACACTAGTCCAACCACTTGCCAGTGTATAACTGAGGTAGAAACAAACTGGGGTTATACATTCAATCCCATTGATTACAGAATAAACAGTTACAGCAGGACACCTATATAAACATAGGGAATTCCTAACAAGTACATTAACATTGGACAACTGGTACCAGAAATGTAAAACAGCTCCATGATGACACCTACTCCTCACTATGAAGTTCTCCAAGAAATCAAGTTCTAATTAGTTGTAAGCTCTTGGTTTCTGTTCCAAAAGAATGAATCAAATTTGTAATAATTGAGTAAATACTGTCAATTTCTGGCCAAGTGCTCAGGATAGCCCCTGACTGACCGCCTCCCCCCCCCGTGTGGGACAGGCGAATGGAGTAAACATTTACATTGAGTAAATGTACACTTCCATGTTAGTCTAAAATGTCAGAAAGGTGAATATTTAAAAATGATGCTAAAAGGTAAAATCAAGTAGAAAAACAGGCAAGTCTGATATCATTGAAACCAATTTTTTAAACAATGTGATGATATTTACAGCAAAATTTGTAGACGTATTTGATCAAAAATACATGCTTGAGTCTCTGATATAATATTACAGTCATGGAAAGGTTAATTGACTACGTCAAAATTAAACTCATCAATTTTGTGATGGATTTTGATACCAAAACTGTCATTTGAGACCCGAAAATCCAAATCCAGGAAAACATCTCTGAAATCATCTGAACTGTTACCTTTCAGAGGGATATCTTTTGGGTAAATTTGTTTAGCAATTTCATTACAATTTTGCACATTTACACAAACAAAGTCATCAATATATCTTGCATTGTTTGATAATTTTGTAGCCAAATGAAATTTTATTATCATCAATTTATCTATGTATTTAATTTCGAGCCAGGTTAAAAATAAATCAGAGAATTAAAGGGGGGCAGTTGGAACACATTGAAATGCTTTTTATTTATATATTTTGAAAAACCAATGGTCCAACTTGAATAAAGGTATAATCCAAAAGAAATTTTAAAGCATGTATCAAAGTTTCAGCAGTGTAATTACTTTTTGGTTTAAAATCTATAATTTGTAACAAACTCGGTAGAATTGTTAAACTCCAAAACATAATATATTTCACAGTTTCTATAAATTGCATTACAATATTTGCGGAAATAATTCCTAATTACAGTCAAACATAATGTTACTTCCTTTGATTGTTGTTTAGTTGAACATTTCGAAACATCTGCCTCGATCTTGATTTAAATGAGGTTTTATGTAATTTCGGTACCCAGAACAAAAGTGGAATAGAGGAGTTCTCTTCAGAAATTTTGATATTGAAATTTCTTTGCATCTCATTCTTATGTTTATCTATAAGATTAGCAATGGATTGTTTTTGTGATTTATAAACGTCATCCCCTGTTATGTCAGAAATATTGTTTATGCCAAGTTCATTTTTCGAAAGGTACAGATAACATTTTTTCCAGATGATGCCAAAATAGCTACCGGCCTTACGAATGTCAGTAATTGCAAATCTTTTTTGTAGTTCTTTGCCTGCTTTTGAAACTTTATACTGTCTTAAATATACCATATTTACATTCTTAATGTGGGATTTGTCACGATAAATTCGATTTCTAAGGACTTTTCAAGCTTGATAACCAGCTATCAAATTTTTCACATTATATTTTTTCTTTGTTTGCCCATTTCATACAGAAGGAGTGAACTGTATTATATGTATCCTGGAAAAAAACTGTCAATTTTCAACTCAGGACATATCCGAAATTTTATACCCTTTTTCATCAATTCTTTTAAAACTGAATTTTGTAACATATCCAAATTACCTGTAAAAACATGTTTGTGGTATGTATCAATAAAATTGGAATACGAATTGTTAGACATTCAGTTACAATTTTGATTAGTTGCGATATCCTCAAGAGTAACTGATGCCAGAATTTTACAAGCTTGGGAATCATGTTACGAACAAATTTCAATTTGAAAAGGGACTGAATGTGCAGTGAATCAATAATGCTGTGTTTGAAAGGAATGCTGCGATACATTTGATCCAAGTTTCTCTTTTTAGAATCTGGTTTCTCAGCGGTTTGTGTGTCACCATACCCAATTTCACAACACGTTTGTGGAAATGTGTGTTCAGAATAAGTAAAACCCAATATTTATTGAGTCTGGTTTTATCTCGAAAAGATAGTGCTTTAAGAGCTAGGCGTAATTGATCAATACCATAAGAGAAAGCCTGTGGTGAATTTTGAACACGGTCTTTTGTATCCACAGTCCTAAATGTCCTGTTTTTTCGTGATGTTTTTTTTGTCCATGACTTCTTTCTTTTCTTTGGATACCGGCCTGATTATGAAAATGTATGTGACTGCTATCATGAGTTGAAAAGTCCAAATTCTTAATACCACCGTAGCCTAAAGTTGTTCATTGAGTCTAAAGGGTTAAAGCTGAATTGAGTGTTTGGAGCAAAAAATCTTCCAAATGTAATGATTTTGTTGTGTTAACATAACTATCTTGGTCTAACAAATTTGGCTCTATGTTATTTATATTTTGTATCCGACAATTCAAATGCGAATGTTTGTCAGAATTGAAATGGTCACAGAAAAGTGTGTAATTTTTTACATTTAATTGTAGTTTTGTGTCCACTAATTCTCTTTTTAATTGATTTAGTGGTTAGAACCACAAATCGTGATTTATATTTGATGCGGGATATCAAATAAATCATATTGGAAGACTCACAAAATAACACTAATTTTCCGAAAAAGAGGTTTTCAATCTGAATTTTTTGTTAGGAACTTTACTGTGAGTTCTTTATTCTTGATGCAATTTCATTAGCAGAATAAAGAGTTACAATTTCCGTCAAAAATATATTCCAAAATAGGCGCTCTAGGCTAACGCCAAACTTCTGGTCTCACTATTCATGACTTGTTTTCAGAATTATAAGTAATTAAAAAAAGGCCCATCTTGTCATTTATCTATAATCATGTCTTTAAACATTATCCTGATTCGTCATTAATAACACCGAGTAACAATGCTAACAATAACAATAACTAAAACAAATCTAAAATTGGTGCTAGAGTACAGAAATTAACTGGAATTGTAGTATGCTTTGGAAATCATAGACTGGGGACCAGCCTGACCAGGCCTATCCACCAAGCACCAATGGCTCAAAGCTAACACAACTGCCTTTGTCTTTTTTGTCCAGTACCACTTCCTAGAAGTCATTACCCTATTCCGCCGTCTGAACTCTTTATTCTCCATAAGCTGACCTGTCTCCGTCTAACCAATATACATATGGACTAATTTTCTTTCTAAGAAAATTAGCATGGCAAATTATTGGTCAAGCTTCAGGCCTGATTGTGTCAATAAATTGGAGTTTAAATCGCCCGTCAGGAAGATATTATGAACACCTGTGCTTTTGCAAGATTGGAACTGTTTTCAAGTTTAGTCCAAAACGAAACTGTTTGGTGGCCTATACACAACAGCTTAAACAAATTTGGTATCATGAAGTCGGGTCTCACACTTCCAAATTTCAAGATCAGGAAATTGTTAATCCGGACGACAAGTGACGTGCAAAAATTTTGAAAAATATAGAGCGACACCACCACCTATTGCGTTGAAACGGTGTTTTCTAATAATGTCATAGTAGCCAGGTGATTCCAGGTTACTAACAGAATTAGAGGTAAGGAATGTTTGCGACAGAGAAATTATGTCAAATTCTGTCAGTACGGATACATCTCAGTTTATTTGGTGTAATATTGCGTGCATTCAGATGGCAAAAAGAAATGTCATTCACTTGCTGCATAGGGCCTGGGTTTACATTAACACCACCCGCTGAAAGTATCGGTAATACACTAGCGCAAAATATATATTCGAGCTTGAATTGTTTTCCATTGAAAACCATGAACAAAATATAAACCAATAGAACAGATCTCGTTGCAGCTGAAAAGTTCCGATTTTCGAAGCATACAGCGACAGATAGGTATGTAAAAATTGGTTGATTAGATGTACAAGCTGAAAAACTGCCTGATCATTGTCATTTTAACATCAGTAGTTACAGTAATCTGCAGCAATGATAAGTATTCAGCATACATTATGATGTGAACCCCGGCACTATGACTGATGCATGAGCAATGACCCACGAAACTAAGTTTAGTCGGAGTGCGCACGCAAACTCAGAACACGTTAAGTACAATAGTATATATTTTGCAATGAAGAATTGTCTATGATATTTGAAATATTCCATAGCAGACAATTAGACAAATATTCTGATGCAATTCTCAACATGGAGACAGTAAAAACAGCATATGAAGTAGAAAATAAATGGAATGTAGATCCTGACTGCTCCAACTCTAAACCATACGAAATGAAAAAAGAAGACTACAAGTGTATTACTATTAGATTAGTAGCTGATAGCATACTTATAACGCCAGGATTGATACATCACACAGATATTTTCACCTTTCGGAGAAAGAAAATTGAGATAAGGTTGACTCCTTGTGCCCACACACAGACTAAATGTGTGTTGATATACAGCTCACAATACAAGAAGCCAAAGCAAAGTATATACTAGACAGTGGGACAAGTGCCTACGGGAAAACACTGAAACATGGAAAGTGAACAAAGGCACATAGTAAAGGTGACCTTACCACCACTTGTGTACAACACGTGCGTTGACAGAATACGTAAAAGTACAATCAACAAAAAAGGGTTGCAAAAATAGGTATAATATGTGGTGCACGTCATTTGCATGAAGTCACAGAAAAACAAAATTTGGTTCAACTGACTGCCAATATTGGCTCCATGCATCATTAGCGTAGCGTGTTCGGTTAAAGCATCAGTGAGATTGAACTATAAGGGCTGCACAGTTATTACTGATGTCATTACAGTTGTTCCACAAATAAACACATGGACCAACTACTCAAAAAAGAGTGAAGTTGACATGATGACTTGTATTAGGTGCGTGGCCTTAGAAAGCGTGTAGTTCCTGTCCGGGGTAATTAAATGTGAAAAACAAGTGAATGGTCTCCTGAAACATAAGAGTAAACCATTGCTTTCAGCAACACCATGATCAATGTACATGTACCAAGTGTCCAGAGTGGAATCGTCTCTCACACAAAAACACAAATCAAACATAAGGATAAAGGGCAACGCCAGGCAATATGGGTCTGCAGGTAATATGGGAACCCTCTGAGATTTTGCTGAAAATATATTCTGCACCAGAAGTGTAATGTGCAGTGACATCTTCACGGTTAATGTAACCCTGATAACCAGCAATTCTTTTCATAAGGCTGAAAAAGGAGCATTCAGATTTTTAAAAATTATACGATGCTTTCTTTGAATAGTAATTAATATTTATGCATGGTCTACCATAATGTTTAAACATTTTGCTGATTTATTCTCAAAAAGAAGTTTTGAGTATACTTATGGGCAGATTTGTGTAAAGTGTAGAGAAATCAAAACATCCCATAATTTTTGGCTTTTTTATTTTGATTCAAACTCGAAGGAATTGCTAATACTCAAAAAAAAAATTATTTCACAGTTTCTTAAAATTGTATTACGGTTTTTATGGAAATGATTCCTAATTGCAGTCAAACACAGTGTTACTTCCTTTGATGGTTGTTTAGTTGTACAGTTTGAAGTGCCAGCTATGAAACTGGATTTAAAAGGGTTTTTATGTAATTTGGATATCCAGAACAAAGGTAGTATGGAGGATTCCTCTTCAGAAAGTTTGATATGAAAATTTCTTTGCATACAATCTTTATGTGTATCCATCAAATTAACAATAGATTGCTTGTGTAATTTATATACGACATTTTTCTTATGTGTCAGAAATATTGTTAATGCCAAGTTTATTTTTCAAAGCATGAAGATAATATTATTTTCAGACGATCCCAAATTTTTACATTCATTATTAATGTCGATGATGACAAATATTGTTACTGTTAAACTGCTTTAAAACTTACGGCTGCTATCAACTTACCCACACGAATTTCTTATTATGGGATTTATAACGATACATTCTATTTTCAAAGACTTTTTTTAAGTTTGATGACCATCCATCCAATTTCTGAAATTCAGTTTTTGCTTTTTTTGCCCACTTCAAACAATAAGAATCAAAACCATTACATTTATGCTGAAAAAATTCTGTCAATGTTCAACTTCAAAATTTAGGGTATATACCCGAAAGTTTTAACATTTTTCCCCCAATTCTTTCAAAACTGAATTTTGTTTTATATCCACATTATCTGTAAATACACGTTTGTGGTTTTTATCAAGAAAATTTGAATATTGTTAGACATACAGTCAAAACCTTTTTTTAAGCAAACGTGCTTCGGGTTAATGATATACCATCTTGTGGAAATACGTCACACGAAGTCGATCAAAAATCAAGAATGAGGTGGACTGTAAGCCATTGAAGCTCGTCGATAGAAGCTGAAATGGTGTGCACCTGATATTCATGAATTTATAGTCTCAACCTTTAGCTATACAATGTTGAATTGAGTTAAAACTGGGTGTAGTAACTTTCGAATCGTTGCAAGAAACCAAGCATCTAGGTAGAATTACACTTTTCCAAATTCTGGTCCCAAAACTTAATTTATTAATAGCATTATGCGTTGAGAGTATCATTATCATTCTTAAAGGTGCTCTCAGGTGTATAGCCTTCCCTTTAACGGGCACCTTTACGTAACTTGCGTCTCCACATTATGAGAAAACATTATACCTAAATATTGATAGCCACATCATTCAGAAATAAACTTACTTCCTATCCTCCATGTATTCTCATGATTTATACGTCTGCCAACTACCATCACTTTTGATTTTTCCACATGATATGTTCCATTTTAGCAAGGGCTTCTGCTACTTTAACATTTTTCCTAGACAAACTTCACTGTCAGCTAATATACACACAGGCAGGGGATGTACGAAGAACCGAAAAGATACCCAGCTCAATACTAGACAAACATATTTGCCAGGACCGACATGACAAGAGAGAGGAGGGCAGAGTAGGAGAGAGTATACAACCTTGTTTTACGCCTCGCATTACATCAAAGAAATCTTGAATGGTCCAAGTATGACCTTATTGTCCACCTTATTATAAAGCCCTTTATTAAGTGGCCATGCCTTATGCTGTGCTCCATTCCCCACAGCTGGATAGATAATCTGTTTCTATTAACCGTGTCGAACGCCCTGGAAATTTCAAAATGCTGGCCATGTTTTATTTTTGATTATCAAATTAGGACCCTCTTCTCTCCACGATATACGACAGGCATGCTTTTTGTTTTTGTTTTGCTTTTGTTTTTGTTTATTTTTGTTTCTTCCAGACGGTTGGTCAAGTCGAGGTACGTTAGCGGTGGGTACTGCTGGTAGGTTTTTTTTGGTTTGATACACTTTTTACCTGGAGCTCCCGATTAAAAACGTTTTGGGGTTGACACCAAAAAGACCGTGCAGGGGTCTGGTGTATTATTATAATATTACTATGAAGTTATATTGGACTTGAGGTGTCTAGCAAGCTGTATCTTGAATCGGCCAGAGCTCCCGGAAAATCACTGCTTTTATATGGATCTACACCACTGAAAGATGCAAACTTTCCCTGAGTGAGTTTTTAACACACCTGGAACATCCTGGTCCTATTTTTAACTGAATTTTAATGATATTATAAGTGAAAAAACGAACTTTTACTGCCAAGATAGAACCGCTGGCTAATTGTTGTTCCAGTCAATCAATAAACTTGCCAGGGATCAGCCTAATTACAAGGCATTGTGTTCTTACTAACCGTCTGTGTCTGGCCAGACGTCTCACACATTGCTGAATGCTACAAAGGACCAGGGTCAAAATGGATCATGAACAATACAGGTTGCAGATTGGCACTTTTAACACACAATCTATACAGCAAAGAAAGAGGAATCAAAAGCGTTACAATGATGTTGGCTCCATCGATATAAGCATGGTCTGTGTGATTGCCTGGACACTACTGCTGATAAACAACCCATGTCACCCCACAGCAGCTATTGGCCTTGAACCAGCCATGACATTTACAATCACAAATAACTGGCAAAACATTTCTCTGTGGGGGCACAGTAGACCCATAAACTATACCTTACCCCAGATCCAGGACCAAGCAGCCTTTTACACAAGGGAGACAGGCATAAACATGTGCCTAAGTGAGTCGCTAATCTACCTGACCTATGGCACTACATCATTAAAACACTTTTACCCCGCAGTAATTTTGCTACTGAAGGCAGGTATCCACCCTAATCCAGGCCCAGTGCGGAACCCATGTGGATTTTGTAGCCGTCCAGTTGCCAAAAACCATCGTGCTTTAGAATGTGACGATTGCAAGCTATCGTGTCACATAAAGTGTGCTAATGTATCACCTGATTTATACAATTACTTTCTGCACCAAGGACAAGATTTTGATTGGAGATGCTCTAAATGTATTCAACATGATCTACCATTTCAAGACACCTCTTACATCTCTCTAGGTACCTCATATAATGGACAATATGCAGATCAACTACCTTTCTATACAGCCAGTGAAATAACCCATGGAACAGACACTAATACTACAGTATCATCGTCAATCTATAATGTCACTATCCATAGCGACACAACAAATGTATTGGACTTGTCAACAAACGATCATAGTTTGTCACATTCAGAAGATCTCACTGATACTCATATTTTCCAAAAACTAAAACAACAACGTATATCACAGCATAAGAATTTTGCTATAGGTTTAATCAACATCAACAGTATTTGTAACAAATTTGGTGAGTTGTGTGAGGTCCTTACAGACAGGTTACTAGACTGTCTAATAGTACAAGAGACTAAGATTGATAGCTCTTTTCCAGATGCACAATTCACAATACCAAATTTTACACTCTATCGCAAGGACAAAAATGCTTATGGAGGAGGCATACTTGTATATATCAGGTCGGATATACCCACTAGGAGACTTAAAAATCTTGAGTTGAACCAAGGTATTGAATCTATTGCCATTGAACTTTATATTAAAGACACTAAATGGGTATTAAATACAATATACAAGCCCCCAAACATCAGTGACAGCATCTTTATGGATGAGATCACTAATGTTTGTGATAGATCATTATTACTTACTGACAACTTACTCCTTATTAGAGACATGAATTTTGATATGACCAAACCTGCCTGTGCCAAGACAATCTGTGACCTATGTGAACTTTTTGATCTACATAGCATAATAAAACATCCAACATGTTTTAAAGGAAATCCATCAATGCTTGATCTCATCCTCACTAACAAACCAAATCTATTCATGCACACATATTCTTTTGACACAGGCTTGAGTGACTTTCATAATATGGTGTATACCTTTACTAAATCTAGAGTAGATCCACCAAAAGATATATGGTTACGCTATCGCTCATACAAGAATTTCAATGAAAAACAGTATACAACTGATGTCCAAGCCACACCGTTTCATATTGCAAACATCTTTAATGATGCTGATGACATGTGTTGGGTCCAGGAGAAATTACAACTTGATGTCATAAATGAGCATGCTCCTTTGAAATCCAGGAAAAAACCGAAATTCAAAGCACCTTTTATGAATGACAAATTGAGAAAAGCCATAAACTACCGGAAATCCCTAAGAACAAAAGCCAGAAAATCCAAAAACACGGCACTGGGACATCAGAATTATCAAAAATATGCCAAGCAGAGAAACCAAGTTGTCGCATTACGAAGAAAATCTGTACGAAACTACTTTAAGAACAAATGTGACTCAGGACCCACTAATAAAACTTTCTGGCCAACTATAAAACCTTTCCTTACAAACAAGGGAACATGCTCATCAAACAACATCACTATATGTCAAGATGACAAACTAATTTCAGACCAAACTAAAGTCTGTGAAGCTTTTAATGACTATTTTATTAATATTGCCAACAACATAATCAATGGAAATATAGATACAACAAAAAGCCTCGATACAATCCAGGAACATGTACCACACACTTTTTGCTTTACTTTTAAACATGTAACGCAAGCTGAAGTTTATAGCAAGATCAAGAAACTAAATACAAACAAAGCAACAGGACATGACCAGATACCATCTAAGCTCTTAAAGCCTATTGCTGAAATCATATCTCGACCACTAACAAACAGCATAAATAGATCTATAGACACTACAATATTCCCAACCAATTTAAAAAAGGCTGAAGTTTATCCCATAGACAAAAAACCTGATCTTTTGAACATCAAGAACTATAGACCACTCAGCATCCTCACCAGTGTGTCCAAGATTTTTGAGAGCGTCCTCACAGAACAGCTTGTAGATTACTTTGAAGAAATTTTCTCCCCCTACTTATCAGCCTACCGAAAGGGCTATAGCTGCAACACTCTCTTACTCAATCTTGTAGAAAGCTGGAAAAGTTCTTTGGACCAAAATAAATATGTTGGAGCAGTACTCATGGACCTCTCAAAAGCATTTGACTGTCTCTCCCCATCCATCCTACTTAATAAACTAAAAGCATATGGACTTTCAGACTCGGCAACATCATTACTCGGAAACTACTTAACCGGCAGATCTCAAAGAGTGAAAATAGGACAAACTTTTAGCACTTGGAGAGATGTTGTAAGAGGAGTCCCCCCAGGGTTCCATCCTGGGATCGCTCCTCTTCAACATCTTTCTGAATGACATCTTCTACATCTTTACAGAATGCGATATACATAATTATGCAGATGACAACACAATATCCTATGCCCATCAACAACTAGAGACAGTAAAATATATTTTGCAGAACCAAGCTCAGGAAGCCTCCATATGGTTCAGAAACAACTCAATGCATGCTAATATAGACAAATTTCAATGCATCTTTTTGGCACCAGGCAATAAGCAATGTGAACCTCAGACACTGAAAATAAATGACATAGAAATAACCTCAGAAAAAATAGTCAAATTACTTGGAATAAACATAGATGACAAACTTAACTTCAAACAACACATCAGTGACATCTGCTGCAAAGCAGGCAAACAACTAAATGCTTTGAGGAGGCTCTCAAAACTCTTGGACACAAAAAGCAAACTAACAATATTTAAATCATTTATTTTATCAAATTTTAATTACTGTGCTACAGTATGGCACTTCTGTGGCAAGCAAGATGCACACAAACTTGAAAAGATTCAAGAACGTGCCCTACGGTTTATGTATTGTGACTACCAATCTAGCTACCAGTCCCTACTTACAAGGTCAAACTGTGAAACCCTTCATATATCCCGCCTAAAAAAAATTGCAATAGAGGTTTTCAAAATAACAAACAACCTTTCCCCTGTCTATTTAAAAAAGTACTTTGAATTACAAGACTCACGACATGAAACAAGAGGTAACAAACAAAACTTGAAGATTGGTCGTCACAATACACAGAAGTATGGCACACAATCATTCAAACACGTTGGGGCAAAAATATGGAATGAACTCCCAAATCATTTTAAAGGTACACTAACACTCACTGAATTTAAATCTCTGATAGATACATGGTCACAAACAAATTGCTCCTGTAACTTCTGCAGGTGAACTGTTGACTCACAACAGTCACAGTCACCTGCCTACATCACAACATTATTCATACTATGAAGCTGTAATGTAGCTTCATGTTCATACTTTTATTTAACTCAGTGTACCTGGTCTCTATACATGAGATGATGATTATTGCTATTATAAAGTTTTAATGACTATATAACATTTACCTATCTTTATTTTTATCATGCATTGTATCTACTGTATATGAGGCACAGTTCATATCTGTCTTTTTTATGTACCAACATATTCATATTTATTGTCGGTAAATAGCCCTTATAATGGCTAATGTTATTTGTAAAACACCCGACGGAAAATAAAGTTTCATCTTATCTTATCTTAGAACTATCTGTTCACCAAAAAAAAAAAAAAAAAAGAAAAAAAAAAAAAAAAAAGGCAAATCCACGCAGAAATGTGCCATAAATGTACTTGCACATAGTGGTTACAAAATCAAATGTTTCACTTATAGTGATATTTACTTAGACCCATTAGATTATATGCAAGTAAAGAATGTTGTTTGGAAAGATTTTTTAAACAGAAAAACATGTTCCTGGGAAATGTATTTTCATAAGTGTCTGTGGTGCATTTAGGTGATTTTGGGGGTGATTTAACCATTGATAAAAAAGCAAGCCATGCAAAAGAAATTAATGGCAAAAAGTCAACCTTAGCATACATTGGTTATATACTTCGATGGGCAAACAATCTCGACCGATTAATGTCACATGGAAATTCAAAAATACTGCATAAGAACTGTGTTCCCGTTGGTGAAAAGCCCATAGGCAATCAGTATCAACTCCGAAGCATTTATGCTTCTTGTTATTTAGAATGCTGAAGGCGTTGGCTCTTGTCTTCATATATATACTGCGTGTATTCAACTGTACATACCAACAAGATAGAAAAGAAAGTTTATAATTCATATAATTTATGCTGTGACTGCAAATAAATCATTTTGGGCATAAAATTTTTGAGACTGCACACAAACGCTATTGCCGCCCCCCCCCCCCCCCCCAAAAGTTGATTACATTGAAAAATCATCCTTATCAGAAAAGTACACCGGACACTCAGATGCTTTTCGGTTAAAAAACCCTGGCAGGTGCAGAACTCCCCGGGCATTTCTGCCTTTCATCATGTATCGATTTTCCTTTACCCTCCTTTTTAGCTCAGCTGACTTGTCAGTCACCGGAGCTTATCTTATGGCCCGAAGTCCGAAGTCTGTCCGTCTACTGTAACAGTGAAATAAAAAACTACAAAAGCATCCTCTGAGCAGCCCTCTAGGGATGTAGCCTCCCTTGGGGTTAGACAAGCTGACCCTCGGAGACTTCATGTGCCTCATCAGGCTAACGCCGAAGTAGAGGGAACAAATAAGGATTTAGGAGGTAATCTGGAACCTTCTGCTGGGGACCATGGGGTTCAAATGGTTAAAGCTTGTTGGAAACCAAACTGTAAGACTTGACAAGAATTCTTGGAAATGAATAAGTTTATAAGTACAGTTACATATAGAACTTACAGAACTGAAAATTACAACAAGAAAAAACTTTCATGCAATACAGATAACTTGGTTTATCTGATAACTTGTGATAATTGCTCTAGTGAGTATGTCGGTGAAACCAACCAATATTGAACGAAAGATTCAATGATCATAGGAATAGAATAAAACACCCTAACAAAGGATCCAATTCTACAATTCTGGTGAATCACTTCACTAGTGGACTTTGCAAGAACAAAACAATAAGTCCAAGTTATTGAAACTATAAAACAACCAGGAAAATACTCAAATGGAACGATGAATAAGGAAACAGCAGAATTGCGAAGGAACAGAGAAACATTTTGGATGAAAGAACTCCGAACAGTATATCCCTATGGGTTGAGTAATCGATGTGAAAAGCACATAAATCAAAGATCAGAGAATGATAATGTATATGACATACTCAACAAAAGAAGAAAAAAGAAGAACAAACATAAGAGTAAACACAGAATGCATAAAAAATCTCTTACAGCTCAACATGTATTCAAAGTACTCATAGAAACTGCAATCAAAGAAACTACATACTACATCAATAAAACTTTACCACAGATGAAGAAAAAAGATCTCAAACAACTGGGACAGTTACTTCTGGATCATGAAGTAACAAATGACAGCAAGGTAACAGATAGGATTGTCAGTTTAGTACAAGACATGATACAACATAAATTGGAGCTTAAGAAAGAAAAAGAAACACATGAATCCTGCGATAATACACTTTGAAAATCCAGCTATCGAGTACATAAATCTTCAAAGTATTCTTAGACTTCTGGAAGTTGAAAATTCAGTCAACAACTATATTGAGGGGGATCTCACAGTTGCTTATAAATACACTTATAGTATTCGTAATAAGGTCTTCAACTACAATCGGAAAATGGATGACGTGGACATAGACAGCTGGAATATGGATAGTCAAACTGGTGAATGTGACAGTACTTTCAAGACGTATATGGATAAAGACCACAAACATGTAATCACGGGTGATTTAAGTATCATTGAAAACAAGAAATTGAGACATTTGTTTCAAAGAGGACCGAACTATAGAGATAGACATAACATCAACTTCACAAATGCAAGGAAGGAGATTAAAAGAGGACTCAACAGTTTCATTAAGAAACATAGTAATAAGAAAGGAATCTGTAACAAGGCATTTGATGAATGGAAAGTTACAGTAATGTAGAAAGTGGATGAAAGAGTTAAATACCTGAGAAAAGGACCTCTTCAAAAGTGGAGAAAGATTAAACAAGTGCTAAAGGATTCACATTGTGGTCAGGAATTACAAGACTTACATGACAAGTTTGTCATTACACCTGTTGACAAAGCTAGCAATAACATTGAACTAACTTGTAAACCATACTACATTAATACAATACTGAGTGAATTAAATAATGAAAGTTATCAACAGACAGGAACCTCTGATACTGTAATCAAGGACCAAACGGATAAAAACAAGGAGTTGAAATGCATTGTCTCAAATGAGGACAAGAAATTACATATCATATATGCAATTGTCAAAATGCATAAAACCCCTGTTAAATTCAGATTCATCATTGCAGCAAAGAAATGTGTTTAGAAACAAGCTGCCAAACGACTCACTAAAGTCCTCAAACTTGTCAAAAATTCACATACTAACTACTGCAAAAAAGTGAAAATGTACACGGGAGTGAATAGAATGTGGATTACAGATAGCACAAGTGATATTCTACTAGACATTGACAAAATCAACAAAAAGAATGGTGCCAAATCAATTCACACGTTTCGTTTCTCAACATTGTATACAAAGATCAACCTGAGAGACTTAAACAACGTGTTATTTTCAATGTTGGATAAAGCGTTCAAAGGTGTCACACGTCAGTATATCAAAATATCTGGCGCTGAGGCTCAATTTGATAAAGGTAAGAACAAAGGAATATCTTACACGAAGCAAGAGTGTGCTCAAATGATAGGATACATTATCAACAATGCATACTTTTGCTTTGGAACTAGAGTCTATCAACAAATAGTAGACATACCAATGGAAACAGATCCAACCCCATATATTGCCAACCTTTATCTACATTTTTATGAATCAAAATGGACGGAGGAATTGGCAAAACCAAACTTAACAGCTGCAAGAAGATCCTATTCTCACACAAGAAGATTTATAGATGACCTGTGTGCTTTAAACAATGGAGATGAAATAAAAGGGAATTGGAAAAACATATATCCCAAAGAACTAATATTGAATCTGGAAAATGAAAGTGATACAAAACCTACTTTTCTGGATATAGAAATAAAGAACAACCAGTATGTAACAAAAATATTTGACAAGAGAGACCAGTTCAAATTTGATATTATCTCCTACCCTGACCTGACACGAAACATTCCAGAGAAACAAGCATATGGAGTTTTTATCGGAGAAGTCATACGTATTGCTAGAAACACCACACTTTTTTGCGATTTTGTCAATGGGGTTAGAACTTTGTTGCATATATTACCAGACAAAGGTTATAAAAAACAACAACTACACAAAACTCTGTTGAATTGTTTCCAGAGATATGACCAAATACCTAATAAATACAACACTTACTCAAGGACATTAGTCAAATTGCGTCAAAATGGAGTTTGAAATGACAAAACATAGTCCTCAAAGTGTTTAGAGTGGTAAGGGGGAAAGTACCCGGGGTAAAGTATACTTAACCCACCTAGAGAATTTTCTCTAGTCCATCTTAAGTCGGAAAACCATGATCATACTCACTTTTTGCAGGATTTCTCTCCTTTTAATCTTCATCCAGAACAGTGGAAGAGGTGGCTATCAACTAATACCTTAGTACAATTTACCTCATAACTCCTCTAGTCAACTTTATGGTGCTAAAAGTTGTATTACTATTTACCTGTTTATACCAGTGTCAGTATGGTTGAATAGTGTATGAAGCTTTTAAGTTTCAGAGGAGACGTCCATATGTCGTCCCTCAACAATTTACATTTTCCACTTCTTCTCTGAATCCGTCCGCCAGATCCACTTCAAACTCGGTGGGGATGTGCCTAGGGTGGGTGTCAACCAAGTTTGTTCAAATAATAGCGGTCCAGTGAATTTTGGATTTTTTATGATTTTTTTGTGTTCTTTATGGGTCAAATATGAAAAAATCTTCTCGAAAACAGCTCACCGAATTGCTTTGATATACCACAGGAACACTTCCTTGGACTCGTAGTTCTAAATTTATTCACCAGGTGGCGCTGCAATTTTTTCTAATTTTTTATATATATATATTTTTTTTGTGTTATAGCTATTTTTGACTTCTTCGCCAGTACCGCCCCTCAGATTAAGCTTAAACGTGGTGGATATGTTGTATGTTATGTGGAAGGGTCAAACAATGTCATTCACTATGTGGGAATGCTGTGGATTCCTGATGATTAACGATTTTTTTAATTCAGCTACTTTTCGGTTAATGCACCTTTCCTATTGATTACCATGTAAATCAATGGGCATTCCAATGCTAATTTACATCTGTGACTTCCTCTCCAAAACCGTCATCCAGATTAACTTCAAACTTGGTGGGGGAGTACCTTGGGTGGGTGTCTACCAGGTTTGTTCCAAAAGTCATGTTCCAATGAATTTTGGATTTTTTAAATGATTTTTTAAAAACATTTTTACAAAAGTTTTAAAAGGAAAGTTTAACATGGAAATTTCTTGTAATGGTATAACTTAATCAATTATGGCCAGATTTACTTCAAACTTGGTGGGCATGTACCTTGGGTACATCTCTACCAAGTTTGTTCAAATGGTTACGTTCTGTCGATCTTTGGATTTTTTAGGAATTTTTTTGTTCTTTTTTGGGGCAAACCTTAAAAACTCTTCTCCTCTGAAACCGCCCACCCAACTGCTTTGATATCGTACTCTATGTACAATATCAAAGCCATTGGCACTCTCAGGGACACTTTGTTTCCTATTTGTTCACCAGATGGCGCTGCAATTTTTTTCTAACTTTTTAATGAATTTTTTGAATGGTGTTGCTATTTTTCGCTTGTTCTCAGAACAGTCACTCATATTAAGCTGAAATGTGATGGATATGTTCTTGTGGAAAGGTCAAACAAAGTTGTTTACTAGGTGGCACTGTTTTGGATTCCTGATTTTTAAGGATTTTCAATGCGGGTACTTATCGGTCAAAGCAGCTTTCCTATTGATTACTATGTAAGTCAATGGGCATTCTAATGCTAATTCACAGGACAACGGACACGAAATTAACTGTCTACTTGATTACTTGAGATCTGTTTTGAGTTAGTACTGTGATGCTGCACACATTAATGTTTCTGTATGAAGGTCATGCTTAGACAGTACATGAATGACCTTGACCTAGTTTCTGGGGTCACAGTGCAACATACATGAATTTTACTTTTCATTATAACTGGAGAACTTCTTGAACCTTGATGTTGCACATGTTAGTGTTCTTCTATAAAGGTCAGACTTACTCAGAACATGGGTGGCCTTGATCCTTTCCCAAGTTCACAGAGCTGCAGGTGTGATGAACGTCAAGATCAGTTGAGCATGGGCTGTTCACACAGCCCTCTTGTTTATTAATTCTGAATGAAATTGAACCTTTCAGTTTGTTGAGCTTTTCCTTGCTCGCTTGGACAAGGCGATGGGTCCTTTTTAAGTTAAAAGTACAGGTGCTTAATATTTGGCGATGGATGGTAGTGGATCGCTTTAATGTCTAATAGCTGCTGTTTATGCACATCCATATTAACCTAAAACAATAGACATGTATGCTTCTCGGCACCCAAAGCGAATGAGGAAAAGGCGGATTCATATGTTATAAAATCAGAGGCGTGTTACGATATCTCTAGCATGGCCAAATAATTTGGAGAAAATGGTAATACACTACCAAAAAAGGCTAAACTTATACTCAAGCCATGGGCGCGGTTAAGTTAAGGATACTATTTTCGCCTTGAATATTATGAGTCCACCGGTAGTATTTGTATTAAGCTACAGTTTGATTTTATCAACAAGAGTACTTTGATATTTATTTATATACCAGTTTTTTCAGAATATCCTCTTTGGGTTTTAACATGCGTAAAAAACAGTGACAATTTGGTTAATTTAGCTGGTTTGAACAGCGAAATCTGATCCATGGTGGATAATATTTTTATTAAAATTAGAGATTATTTCACTCATTCTATAATTATCTGCCCCTATGTGTTTAGTATACAATGTATATAATTCACATTTCAATCAACAAGTAGAGATGAACATTCCATGGGTTTGTAAAGAAATGTATGCGAGGCATTCAAGTACAACACACGCAGCGAAAGATGATAAATAATAAAGTTACGAAATGGTAAAAAGTGTGTCTGCAACATTTAGTAAAGCTCGGGTAATATAGTAGCAAGAAAAAGCCTAACAACAGAGTGTTTTCGTTTCATATATATCAGTTTTCAAGCAGGGGATCATATATTGACCCGTCCATGAATCCTCGAATCCGCACACAATCATCTTTGTGATACCTAGGTGCTACTATTGATTTCACTTTGGTGTCCACATTGAAGCCTATGTCCTACAATGATTGGCTTCTGTCGCCGTTTTATCATTCCTCTAGGCAAGCATTAAAGCACGCCAGCGTTACCTAGTCAGTCAAGCTATATTTCTGCTCAATTATCTCTACAACGTTTTGCTGGGATGCATTTTTTAGTTTGTAAGTGGCAGTTGTATCTGTTCTTGTCATTGTGCATCTGTGCAAGAAGACGCAGTTGCCTGACCTCTCATTATGATATGGATACCGTGTGTTTTGCATGAAAATTCCCCGTGGGCTGCCATATTTGTTCATCATATCATCATAGGCAAATATATGTGTATGTCTATAAAACAGCACACAATTTATGGTTAATAAAACATAATGATTATTGATATTACGTTTTTGATGTGCTTAACAAATGCCTTTGCACGTCTTGGTAAATACGATTGATGCATATTGTGATATCGCATTTATTACGCAGTGCAAATTTCAGGTAAGAACAAAATTAAAATCTCCAATTCTGGAGGTAAGAAAGTATGTTTTATACTTGAAGCAAAATTACATGATACCATAGAAATTTCAAGAGCTGCTGTTGGACAAAATAACCACTTACTCATCTCTTAACATACTTTGTGTCATTGACATTCTCTGCTGCTTGGAAACGGACTAAAACAAAAAAATCCTCTGTGTTCAGCGCAACGCAAGAGAAAGTAAGACCGAAATGTTAGAGTTTTTTCCCTGCTCAGTTACTTACTTTGTATGAAAGGCTTATAGCACTTAGCACTGTGCTCCCTTATGAGGCACACTTCATCAAAATGTGGGACAAAATTCATGAACAAATGTCAGAGCAGCTAATCTTTCAGTATCACATTCAAATTTTGACCAGCTTTCTGCTTTTTTTATATTGGATGCTCACTATTTGAATACTATTCTTGACACATATTTTGTATTTTTGTTTTGTATTCATATTTGTGATTTTGTGCAAATGTGCGATCATAGCACTTTGATGCATTCTTCTGATTTTTTTGTTCGGTCACGACCTTAAAAGCCTTGGCATCTGATCCGGTCAGTTGCTTTAAAATGTGTACATTTTTGCTGTCGTGGTAGTTTCTTGTTATGCCTGATACGAAAAAGAAAACAGAGAGCATAGGTGTCCTGAAGCATCCCAATTTTATGGTGTACTGGCCTGCAGTAATTGATCTCTAGAACAAACATATAAACAAATATGAATATAAAGATATACAAGATCGAGGTTCATGTTGCAGGACGTTTTGAAATGAACATACCTACAGAAAGACCTCATTATGAATATGCGGTACCATATCATTTTTGGGTGAAACTATATGATGATGATGATGATGATGATGATGATGATGATGATGATGATGATGATGATGATGATTGAAAGCTCTCTGCTTTTTGGCTGACGAGTTTTGACAAAATGCAGACATGTAAATTACTAACCGCCGTACCTCTAATAGCAAACAACCACAAACGAAAATTCAGGAGTGAGTCGAGTCTGGGCTGCCTTTTAGGTCTAATGGCAGAAACAGCTATTTTGTTGCAGTTATTTCTCAATCAGTTGGTAGAAAAGTGTACTTGACAACACAACGCACATGCTTTAAAACGTTGAACTTAAGAGCCACAAGTGTAATGTGTACGCAGTCTTTCCGGCATCAACTGTACTTACGCGGATTCCTCGCTGAACGCTCGCAGGAAACACATAGTGATCTTATGTGGAACGGGACAAAATTTTCTCGCTTTGCCCAAGCACATGACTAAGGAAGCGCTATTCAATCGACGGGGATGGATACAGCGTATGATCAACGGGTATATCCATTCACAGGACAAAGTGACGCACATGTGTGTCGGAGATTGTATGCAAATGGCGACCTGCTCCATATTTGATCGATACTGTAGGCATAAAACCATTAGAAATCTGTCCGTGGGTTGACAATTGCCAGCTTAGGATAACCAAGCTTCCACAAACTGACTTCTTATGAGTGGATCTACCAAAGTTAATCTGCATAATAAGTCACCATGGTCAATCCATGGCTCTGGATTTTCACTATCATCGTGTCACCAGTCAAAGCCGGTAAGACTAGTAGACGTATTTGTATTATATTGATCCAGTGAGCAATGGAGCGAGCATGAGATCCCGCCATAGGGCCCATTTAGTGGCTAAAAATGATGGAGGCTGCATAGAAACGTTGATAGTTGTGTCCTACAATTTCTACCAAAATATGTTTATTTGTATCTTAGCATTTTATATGCCAGGCGATGGTCAAATATTAACCGTGGAATTATGCCAGCTCTAGACGCCCCCGTTTTTGTGATGTTCGGAATTTGGTTTAGTTAGGGAGCCACGTTAGGCCAAATAAATATATTTTAAAATCGAGGTAAAAAGAACTGTCAATCTAGTAATTTTTTACTGGTTAAATTTATTACAGGTACTTTTGAATAAGGAATTCAACTAATCTCATTTTAATCGTTAGTTACGTTTGCTTGGTATGCATGCACACTACATATTTCGCCATAAATGACACAAGAGATGTGGTTGTCTGTAATATCAATATTGTATGCAATAAATGATAAAAAAAACCAATCCTTAAATCTAAATAATATCACCAAGAACGCCAAGACGTTACCAGTATAAACATTATCTGACACAGGTCCAGTGTCAAAGATGCCAACATTTCTGCAATGGCATCCTTTGTGTCTTCTGTTCTTTTGTTTGTAGAGAGAAATGAGTCCGCGCATTAACTGACAGCGCGATGAAAAAATCAGAAACAATTCTGCACGGTAAATGCTCGGCATAGATAAATCAATCATCATGTCACCGCCAAGAAGGTATACGTCTTACCAACCGGCAAAATAGCCACCATGTTGATATATGCTATGGCACAAAAGAATTTAGCACTGACAATCCTATAAAAACCGCACATGTTGATCCAGCTCTCCTGAAGTGAAAACATGCACATGCATTTAATTGGAGCTTTCGATGCTTTAAGACTAGACAGACAAATCTTTTTGCTGGATATTGTTTCAGTACTATTATGTCCAATCACCATAAATTGTATCGTAAGTCTTCAATAATAAAAGATCGTCTAGAAGGCAGTCTCTGGTAAAAATTGCAAAATATCACACGGGCAATTGCAATACGCTGTGTCCCCTTGAAGACAACCTTTTATATGGTATTATTTAAGCATTGTTCCGTTAAATTACAATGAACTAGATATTAATCTATATGAATGAATGTGTGTGTGTGTGTGTAGAATATTTGTGGGCAGATTTGACAATTTTAAACAATGTATTAAAGACTAAGCACGTAGGTAATGGAGGATTTGCAGTACTGCTCTCTCTAATAAAATAACAGAGGGTCAGTTTCAAACGCGGTGGGCTTTGTTGTCTAGTAAAAGGTCACTCAAGGCACACGACAGCGACCGAAAAAAATTGTTGAAAATATGGCTGTTCACAAAACATTTTGTAATGAAAGTGCTAGAGAGAACTATAAGATTATTTTATGATTAGAAACGAGACTATGTAATCGCAATCAGTGTTATGTCGGCCTAATCGTAATTATACGAACACAATCAATAGCGTGTAGCAGGGAGGTAGCAGCTTGGAGAAGAAGCCATTGAAGTAGGTTACTCTTCATGCATGTGCGAACAAGGAATAATGTGTGAATGAACTTCTGAGGAGACATTGGTGACAGAGCCTCTTTCATGGGAATAACATGTGAATAAACGTCTGACGACACTTTGGTGACAGAACTTCTTTCATAGTGGCTATCAGCTGAATGAAGACCTACGTTCTAATCACCTATTATGGTGTTTGGTATAACAAGAGAATAAATGTTTGAGATGAAAATATGAGTATAATTTCATGCATATATTTTTGTGACCGATGAGGCATCACTCTTTTGTTGAGGTGCCTCTCCCACCCGAACGCATATATATATTCCTAGCGTAACGCCTCTTTCGACACAAACATCACTGATACATGTACCTCATATCCCAAAACTGAAATGTGTGCATTTTGTTGACCATGCAGGATAAACTATGATACTATGTTGGAGATAGTGTAACGTACACATTTTTCCGCAATCATGGTAGGTTTTGTTCATGACACTTGTAGCTTTCTAGCTCAGTGATGGAATGTGAAAGGCAGTGACATCCCATAAGAAGTCTGATTCCTAAGCAAACTTGTTGCTGGGATTGTTATAAAGCTGTGAAAGGTTTACACTATCTATAGAAATCACCGGCTAAGTTGTTATCTGTACCTTAGCACTGCATGACTACAGATTTTTTAACTATGAGGCCCATGAACACACAGTTTGGTTCAACCAGCTATGTCTGCCTCCAGTGCGGACCGTACACACTGTTAATGATGACCTTAAATCTGCAATCGTCGCAGATTTGGTGCAGTTTTATTCCAGCCATGAAAGAGTCCAACGTCTTGAATTTATGTTTCTGAAACGTGAGGGTACCAACCACGTTGATTGTCGATTAATGAAGACTTTACGCATTGCAGATCTGCTACGTTTGTTTTAAATTTTTTAATTGCACACCGGGAAAACCAACTTTTATTAGAAAGCGCAATTTCCTGCTTGGTGTCCACACCGTTTATCAGTAAATGAAGGGCCAAGCCATGTTCCGTCAATTATGCATGCAGTTAATTTAACCCTACGTGCACACAATACTAATGGAATCATGCAAGAAGAAACCCAAAGCTATGGGCGAACCTGATGGAAGCCATATATAGGACTAAGCAGGTCACATACACAAAAATATGTATCAACGCCCGGTGCAATAATACAACGATGAGGGCCCCCGTCATACACTGTATTTTTTCAGGATAAGGATATCCATATGTGATAGCATATAATTTCTAGTGAGAGTTGATACCTTTAAAGCAAACAAAATTCACACTATTTATTTTCTGTGAGCAACATCATAGTACGTTAATCCATTTTACCGGTATAAATAATAAGTTTTCATGTACGGGAAGTGCATCCGTTCCTATGGACAGTTAAAAGAAGTACAAGCAAAGATGCAGGAAACTCAGTGTCACAGCGGGCTACAATCGTTGCAGTAAATTAGATTTGGTGCAAGTGAATGTCTAGGTGAAAGGCTGTCAACTTACATTTTATGTGTTAAATTTGTTTTTATTTTATCGACACGTTGATCTTGAATGTGATGAGTTGCCTTTACTTGAATAAGTATTCTTTGACATAATTACAGAAAATTGTCCCACAAACTGCAAACCATATGACTAGCTTTTTGTCCGGTTTGTTATCTAGCCAATCTGTTGAGACTGAATCAAGCACCTTTTTTTCATGCCTATGATTTTAAGGTAATGTATAACAAATTTACTTCAATTTTGTTCCAAATATCATAGATATATCGCAATGAACCTGCATGCGTAAATTGCCTCCAAAGACTTTTCAAAGTTTGTGTGCATTTAGAAGGCTGAACTGAAAACGTGTATACATGAGCATTGTGGGTTCAAAGCTTTTTTTGCGAATTTGTTTATATATCTATAAAAAATATATGCTCTGAAATTATCCATTTTTTGCTTGAATGATCACAACACTCGTATTAGCAAAAACATATCAGGAATTTCCACAAAAGTATTTTTTTAAAGGGATGCAAGACAGGATTTTTTTTTCCTTATCCCCTTTTTTGAAAATGTAAAGTTTGCGAAACTCTTCATCTGTGATACGCATTAGAAAACGATCAGTTTGTAGAAAATCCTGAATATGTTTTTGCCATCAAGGTTATCTGGAGGGCATTTGTTTGTGTTTGATTAAAATCGTATAAACAGTTTTGAAGGTACCGTAAAATGTGTCTTAAGGGACCACCCACAAGATCTGTGAAAAATGTTCCTTTGTAACAGGTGGTCTCTTAAGCCAGGCAAAATAAAAGTAAAATATGCAAATAGGGAGTTGAGACTGGCCCTTTAGCACAGGTGGTTCCTTAGCACAGTAGGGCACATAGGCAGGATCTACTGTATGTTTATCTGAAACTACTATTCTGGTGAAGATACCTATTGTCTCTAATTCAGAAAAAAAAACCCCAAACCGAGTGGACATTACATAAGATAACTTGACCTTGCTAGTCACGTTGCTCAATTTCAACCAAGGCATTTAGGGTACATAAACTACATTTTCCTTGTGAGTTTCAAAAACAGTTTCATGGAAAAAATATAAAAAACATTCATCAACGTCATCACGTCGGCAGGTTCCCTGCCATAATCCTGTTGATGCCAAGCATAAAGTACAGGCCGTCAAGAAACATATTCTTCGCTCCTGATTACCATTTTGAATGAGAAATGCTTCTGGTGTAGTGGCGAACAAAGGGTAAATGTTCCGGTACATAGAAACATGGCGCATAACTCTGATCGATAAATTCAAAAAAAAAAAAAAAAATTGCAGCAGCCGCAGCTATATTGCAAATGAGCAAGATAAACCTGCACCAACCACAGTCTAAACCAAAGAAGATATATTTCTACGTAAGTATACAAGACAAATTTAGGGTCCAGCTATATATGGTCTGATTTTTTGTTGAAATGAAGCAATATGCATTTAAATTCTTACGTAAACGCCCCTTGCGCCTACATATACACACAAACTACCTTCCTTCATTCTGCCATTCATTTTACCTGCCCCCTGACATATTTTGGGTCTGGCTTTTAATGAAAGCTGCCCGCAAGGAGGTAAGAAAAAAATACCTCATCGTCACAGCTATATAGCAAAATTGGGTTTCCGAATAATAACATAAAGGGGCCTAACGGATTCTATTTTAATTCAGGAGCATCCTCTCTGTCAGACTTAATGGTGCCAATAAATTCAATGTTCCTCTCTTGAGGCCAAAATGTATTGAGTTTCTTGCTGACAAATTCCATCGGAGGCTCCCTAGAGACGCTATGCAGCCAGCTTTAAAGCGAGCAGAGCAACTCCCATGCATCAACGCCATTCATCCATTTCTTTGTGACACACATGGCGATGAGCAGGTACATCTCCAGTTACTCATCCAATACTGTGCAGGAAGGTCATGCGACATATTTAGTATATTTATCCAGATAATGACGTGTTGGATCATGGCAATACAGTTTTTGCAACATTGATCAGATAACCAATAACCAAATAAATTGGTTATGTCGACTCATGCGTGGCAAAATGAAATTAACGTACATAGGATTGCAGAAGTGAATCAAACATAACTCTGCATCAAAATATGGCACAGGGCCAGCTCCTATGCCACCAGATGCCTTTTATAAAATTTCGCTTTAATGCTAGTCAGTCTAGGACATTTTTTCAATTCATATTAGGAAAATGGTGTCAAGATATCTGGAATATCAGTAACTATATTGAGTCTCTGTATTTTGTTAAAAATCGTATATATATATATATATATATATATATATATATATATATATATATATATATATATATATATATATATATATATATATATATATATTCACAGGAACTAGTAAATGGGTCACGTTCAGGGTCCTTTTGTGGCAGCACAAGCTTTCGTAGGGATGATTCCAAAAAATTCCGAAGAGCGAAGACCCTCATGATTTGTATCGAAATGAAAACACTACGGTCAATGGACACGGGACGATGCATCTAATCAAAAGGTTGTTTTTTTATTTAGCATATCAAAACCTATCTGTTTTTCTGCTCTGTGGTTTCTATTTACCGAGCAATGATCAATAGCCTTTTTCTGATACGCTGATTGTTCAAAAGTCTACCTTACAATTGTTACTGATCATGAAAAATAATTTAATGTTTAGAATGAAATTTTAAGGAGTCGGAAGAGAGGTGACATGGCAAGTTGAACGCGTCGCACTTGATAAGCGAAGGTGGCGTGCTCGAGAGGTGTAGTGTGTGGGTGTGTGTCCCAACTTGTGGAGCTTTCTTCACATAGTGAAAAATGATGTTTAGAATACAGTACTGAAGAATATCCTTGCGTAAATTACAATATCTAAATACTGTTTTTTTGGCACCCACATAACCCAGGTCAATCAAGGGGCCACACGTCTCTGGAAGTTGTACTGTTCTATAATCCACAAACTCTGAGTTTCGTTCACAAAACCCTGAATTTTGCTAACAAAACCATAGGTTTACTCAACATACCCCGAGTTTCGTTTGCAAAACCAAGGGTTTTGATCAGTTATTGAGTTTTGATATGATTTTGGACAATTCGCTGGGTCAAGCTACAAAACTGTGGGTATGGCCACAAAACTCTTGGTTTTGTGTAGAAAACCCTGGATTTCATGAACAAAACTCAGAGTTTAGGGACAAAACCTTGGGTTTTGAGCACGAAACCCTCAGTATAAGAGCAAAAGTCGGAGTTTTGATCACAAAACCCTCGGTTTTGTAACACTGTGAAGTGACAGACCCAAAACCCATAGATTAGCTCTTCACAAAGCCCGGGATTTTGTAAATTTTGAAACAATTGAACAAAACCCTGGGTTTTGTGAGATTGCAAGACTCTGGGTTTTACGACGTCACAAACGCACCGTTTCGAAAAAAGTGCAATACTCGGGGCCTTGTATCCAAGCAATCATGATAGCTGCTACTTGGTAAGCTATTCGACTTCAAAAAAGCCAGACCAATTGGTTCAATGTGTGTGATCATTAAAATCATTATTGGTAACCAGGTGCATAGTGTACAATTAAGTTCTTTACGACATGATGTGGATATATTTGCTTTCAGTTGTGATCAATGTGGTAAACAGCTGTTGTCATTGACGAGAGTGAACAGTCACGCAAAATATGTCGCTTCATTTGATTTTATTATTATTTTTTTTTTGGAGGGGGAGGGCATAGAACCACATAATGAAGGCCGTGTTGTGAGTGGTTAGTGTATCCATATGACCAATTTGTCGGTAAATTTCAAAACCCTGGGTTTTGTAAATTATTGTAGCGACTACAATACCCAGAGTTATCAGAACAAATCTCAGCGTTTTGCAAATTATCCAAATGAATATAAACCATTTTACAGAGCACTTATTGTTGTGATGCCACAAATCCCTGGTTTTGCGAATTATTTAACAAAAGAACTGCAAAGCCAAGGGTTATGATGACAAAACTTAGGTTCTGAAACAAAAGCGCAAGTTTTGTGAAAAGATTGGATAACAAAGCAAAACCCTTCTGTTTTGTGTCCAAATCCCTCGGTTTTGATGCAAAACCTTGGCTTTTGCGAACAAAATCCAAGGTTTTTTCCGCAAAGCCATGGGTTTTGTGATAAAGCCCAGGATTTTGAGTATCTTACTGAGCAAAATATAAAAATCATGAAATTTGTTTTCTTATTCTGGAGTAACTTTTTTCAGCAGGTAACACGTGAGTAGTAGCGCTCTAACTAATACCTATGTATTCAAAGCTGACCATTATAACGTGAGAAAGAGACTTGTTTTGCCTTTTTTAAGCCGCCAAATTTTGCAAATTTTAATATAGTAGCTGTATACTGCACATAATCATGAATCTTTCGAGGGGATCTTTCGTGATATGCCGTTGCCGTGTGTAATATTTCTATAGGGTCATTCCTAACTTGGCACCCCACTGTGCCGTGAACTTCGCGAAAAAGAACGAGACCAACGGAGTGTGACATCCAAATGACAAATCAACGCGACAGACTGCGCGGGATAGTTTCGATCACGGAATGGCGGAGTGTCCAACCTACAACCTTTGTGTCCGGTAGCCTGGTCGAAAATGGGAGTTGTACATTTCTTCCACTGATCCATATTACGAAATCCTCAACTTATATATATATATATATATATATATATATATATATATATATATATATATATATATATATATATATATATATATATATATATATATATATATATATATATATATATATATATATATATATATATATATATATATATATATATATATATGCGTTGGCAACGAAACAACCAGGAAACAGCTCAGTGTCTCGAACATGTCACCTTCGCTTGTCAAGTTGCATGTTCTAACCATGGTACACCACCGGCTCTCCTGTGCGCAAAATGGAAAAGGCGAAGCTTTAGCATTGCTTGATATATCATATATATTTTCTGATTCATTTAAATTTTATTCTTAACATCAAAGAACATTATTATGACTAGTAACACCAGTAAGGTAGACTTTGCGATGCAGTGTATCAGATAAGGGGTTGTGTCCTGTTTCACTCAAATCGTTGAGGGGAGAGTTAATTGGGCTCCAATGCATGGTCCCGTCTCCGTTGACCTTAGTTGTTTCGTTTCGATATCCGAATGATTTTCTTTCTTTGGCCTTTTCGGAATCATCGTATGCGTAACAGCTGTGATGAAGCAATTTCAGGAGTAACATCAAAGGAGCAAGCTGTAGTTAATTTTGTTTTCTGGTGCATCGATGTTTCGCGAAGCAGACACAAGCTCCGTGTTATGTTTACTCCACTGGCTTGTGCCCTACTTTATCAAGAACACTTTTTCATCTTTGGAAAGGTAACTCAGTTTGTAGTTTGGCGAGCCTGGTTACCATGGTGACAGGCTGCAGTTCTCAAGGGCCAAGAGGCTGTTACTGGCCAAGGTGATAATGATAAACTTCCTGATTACTGTATCTGTGTAGGGGGAGGGTCACAGTATAGTTTTATTTCCCTTACTTTGAGTGGAATCCTGTCAAAGAAGAGCTGGCCAAGTGCAGTAGACGTAAAACGCGACTTGGTCTGCTTTGGAGGCAAATTGATTAGGCAATAAAAACATGTGCTCGTTTTAAACCTTGGTCTGCAAAATGATTACTATCTGTATCGGCTCATCCCCGACAGATCCGCATGTGAGCTAGAACACCTTCCTTTCGTGAATATGACCTTTCTACATGGGTCGAAGCAACCACGCAGTGCCAGCTGTGTGATGCCGTACCATTCAGAAACGACCACCCCGACTAAGTAGATATAATGTTTCATTGAAGCAGCCCGAGCCATAGTTGATTTAATGTACGCCCGGTCATGCTAGGTTGGACTTTTTTTGTCATCCTCATTATTTTTAACTTTTAGCGGTCTCATGTCACCTCGTTGTTATGCTGCTGTACACGCCTATAGTTAGATAGTAAATGACATTTTCAATACAACGAAACGGTCCACCAACAGAAAAACTGAAAACTTAAAGAAAGATAGATACTTATTTCAGAAATGAACTGTATTTGCATTGCGTGTATGAGCGTAGGCACCAGAGTCCAGGATATAGTTCACAAATTCATTCAAACCTTCAACGTTTCTGCTTCAGAAGTATAATGCACAAACCAAATATTTACACTGTCAGCATTTACAGATAAACAACAGTTAATAGTTGGCGTAAAAATTTCATGATGGGGAGCTGTGGGAAAGCAAATGTACTACCAGGAGTCATTGTGCATTATGTATAGGCAATTGCTGTTACGCACAAATAGAGAGCATTTGCTGTTCCTATTCTTGTAACGCGAGGAAAAAAAGCCAAACCATATATGACATTAATTTGACAAAATGTGTCAATTTCAATCTATAAATGCACTTATAACACAAATTGGTAGCTTTGTACGATGATGATTGTTTATGATTAAAACGGGTGGCATAAACAATCATGAGATTGACATTGTCTTTAAGTCTCGGAGACAGTCAGGGTTGAAGCCCTCATTCGACCTCACGCATGTTAGGTTTGCTGTAATAATTTTAATGTTTCTGTCCTCAACACACTCATGGCTAACGTTCTCTCAGGGCCTTCTAAGGTTCCTGTAGGGTGTTATTCCGTCACACCTATTACCACATGAAATGAAGTATTAACTTCTCTCAATAGTGTGAATATCATTTTGGGTTTTCCCATTATGTGGAATGTTCCAATTCACGGACAGTGAGTGCCATTGGTCAGCCCTAGAGACTATTGCTCGTGACACTGTCTACTGGCATCTTTCAGCACGCAACACTCGTCATTGGAGATAGTAATTTATCAATGAAGAATGGTGTGCAAGTCGCAAAACAGATACAACTGGAAAAACAGATTTTCTTCAAACTAAATCTGTGTGAACTTTGCTTGGATTAAAATTCGTATAAACCTTTCGTTTGTGGCACATTGGATTTGGCCACACAGTAAACCAAGTTTAATGTTAAACTTCAAATAGGTAGATATGCTATTCCAATTTCAATACTCGGGTTTGTTCTGGCTTATATGTTAAAAATCTTGAAAATAGGTTTTGAAGATTTTTAACATATAAATGTTTTTGTTGTTCATGACACAAGCCCATGAATTAAAATGGCACATTTTGAACATGTTGATATTTCCAAACCAGGTGCACAATTTTACTGTTATATAAATCATAGTGTAAAATGTTCTATTTTTTGGTGTTATGCTGTTCGAGATAAAGTCCGAACAAAATTGGCTGTAAAGAAGAGAGAAAAAAAGAAAGAAAGAAAGAAAGAAAGAAAGAAAGAAAGAAGGAAAGAAAAAAGAAAAAAGGAAAGAAAGAAAAAAGAAACGGTTTCCTTTCTTGCTAGAAAATCTGTTGGTGTGCCTTGGAAATAAGCGAAACTCAAAAATATTAAATCTTATGGTCAATGATAATCGAATGTTCTTTGAACACAATCCTTTGACTTCAAAGTGGACAAGCCTCTTTATGTATGATAGCTTTCGAAAGTTAAGCATTTAAATCTTGCAAGGGTACCTATATAGCTTGAACTGAATTCCACCACATTTATTCCCTTTCATTGGGTGTACCTATATCATAAACCAATGAACTGCAATCAGGTGGATACTTCTATTAAGAATATGTTAATTTGAAGATGTTCAATATTTTAAGTTCCGAAGAATTGTTAATTAGCGTTAATTCAAATTTTACAACTTTCATTTTTATTTCTTTGTCAAGCTTACAGCATAATTTGTGAATTAAAGTTGGAATGACACCTCCATGTGTAGTACTCTGAATATTTTAAATATTCAAGTTTCCCTACTGTGGTTAATTAGCATTAATTTCTTAAACTTACATTTTCAATTTATATGATGTCCGCACAGTACAAACCTATGAATTTAATTTGGATTGATATTTCCAGCTACAATACGTATGGAGATATTCAACGATTTAATTTTGTCCAATTGTGGCTAAGTAACAAATCGAAATTTACAAATTTATTTTATTTCATTGGATGTGCCTATGGCACAAACCCGTTAATTAAAGCTGGATTGACACCTCTGTCTATATCACTTTTGCCGCTATTGAACAGGTGCGTAGCCTGGATGCCTAACTAACATTACTCAAAATTTTATTTTCATTTTCATTGCATTAGATGTACCTACAGGACAAGCCTATGAATTGAAGTGTAATTATTCTAGAAGATGTTGAAAGTATGGACGCTTTTAAATTTGTAAAAGATTAATTGTTCCAGAACAGATGATCAAATTGAAAAAAAAAATATGGTTAAGGACAGGCAAATATTCTGCAGTTTATGCTGTTGCCGTGTTTGAGAAACATCCTGGACAAAATTTAGGGAGAACGACAGAAGGCAAAAAAAAAAAAAAAAGAAAAAAAGAAAGAAAAGAATTCTGAGAAAATAGTATCTGTTTGCACCTTTACATGAAAAAGAATTTTTTGCAAAAATAATATGTCTGTGTTTGAGCAAAGACGTAAATATATTGCGTTCCAAACATTTCAGTGCGATGAACGTTTTATTATTCTCTTTTCAATTTTGGCATTAATCTCCTTCACGGTGCCATATTTTCACTGAACCAGCAGTTTTTTTCTCGGTATGCTCCGGGCGCCCTATGCCTAAAGCGCGCTGAGGACGGCCGTATGTCTGTGTCGACACCATGGTCTATGCCCTGTTATGGTAACTGCTGACATGCTGGTACTTGAATGAAAGGTTCGATTACAACGAATGTGAATCTAGCATCGCATATCGACATTTGACGAAATAATAACTGGCAATGAAACAGTTGATGGTTTAAGATTCCATTGGGATCTTTCATCATTTTCTTCCTGTTGGTTTGTTGGAACTTGAGGATGTGAGTCAAAGTAAGTGTGTCCAAGGAAATCACCAAATTGCATTGGCGATTATAAGACGTTATGTTACTTTATTCACTAATTTAGTTTTCACCTACGTAAAGGCATTGACTGATTTGAGACTGGTACGATCAAACCAAAGACGATAAGATTTGCGACCTACTGCTGGCCTCCACGGCTTAGCGGCTGGTCGAAATGTCTACCTCAGACCTTCCGCTGGGGGCGCTGTTTGATGTCGTCGAAAAGATATCACCAGGATCGCTTTAAACTGTTTACTTTGGATGCAGTTCGTGTTAATTGAGTAGGCCTTCTCCTTGAGGTAGTGGAAAAAAATGAAGCCCACAAAATGTGTGTCTTGTCAGCGCCTGGTGCACCTGCTCTTGTGTTACACATACATAAGTTTTCGCTTAGTAGAGTTACCAGTTATATGAGAATTACTGTTACGCTCCAAAGTTCGTGGCATTCAGATATTCTCAGGTTTGGGGACTTAGCAAGGCACTAGAAACAGATCACCAAGATGAACTTTAAAGTTAGTCAGCTTAAAACTCATTACAGAGAATCAAATACATATGATGTTGTTAGGAAACCAGTATTTTCCAATTAAGGCCATTTAATGGAAGGAAGACTCATATAGTATAAAACAGCACAATTGTTTGGGACTATATGCTACGGGAAATATTGACGCAATTGTTAGGACGTCACCTTTCTGGAAACTTTGAGATTATTCAGTCTCAATTCTGGCCCTCCTTTTTCTTTTTAATAAAATCAATATATTATTGAAAAGTTGACCTAGTAATGAACTTGTACATTTAGCTTCCTGTAACATGCAATATCCTAATTCAATTCACAGTTGATTGGGCAATTAATACTAGTACATTCAATGCGCACTTGAGACAGTTCATATACATATTTACAACATCAGAGGTATTCTATTTTTTTGTTCTTTTCCCCAAGGCGATGACATGGTGATCATTTGAACTTTTGATAGCTAAAGTCAATCTTGGTACATATATATATGGTAACAGTTATTATTTTGCAATAGGTGACTTGGAAATGTACATAGCTATGGAGTTTTCCGTAATGGTTTTGTCATACTGAGTACATACAATGTGTCTGATATAACCAGAATGAACGGTCAATTTCTTTCTTTTTGTTTTTTTTCCCCAAGGCGATGACATGATGATCATATGCATTTTTGATAGCTAAAGTCAATCTTGGTACAAATGGTGACTAGTCAATGTTGAACCTACAATGGCTCCCAAGCAGCACTCTTTTCGATTAATAATCATAGATGCATAGTTTTGATTGGTAAGATCCGTTGCACGTGATTGAAAATAATGACGTGTCAACTTGGAGTGAATTTGCCATACAAAAAAAACACAAATTATTTGCTGAATAAATGCTCTGGAAATGATCCTATGGCTATTCGCGAGATATAAAATCTGTACCTGCTTGTCTTCCGTTTTAATCTATACTCGAATATTTTAATTATATTTTATAAGCCTCACTGGATGTGTTTTTACAGGTGCGTAGGTTATTTCACAGTTGAATGATCAGAACCACTATATTGTTTGTATGTGTATAGGTCAAATTTATGACAGAATTTAAGGGATTAACATTTAATCATCCTTCTAGATGGCCTCAGCAGATGTCATTTGTGACCAATTAGAGTCAGCAAATCTCCTTGCTTAACTTCAGCAGTGAATATTTCAGAAACAAATTTTACGAGACCTGGTAATTTTAAAAAAGCCTCACTCAAAACTGGATGGATGAATCTTTGTGAAATCAACGACTATGCAAAGACAAGAGTAGAACTGAGGCAACCATTTTTTGCTTGGCAATTTTCGAGTTTTAAATGCTACTTTTGGAGCTGCAAAATGGAAAAAGGTAACAATGTTAATTGCGGAAGCTTAAAAATTCGATAACATCATAACTGTTCCTCCTCAAGCAAAACAAAAAAAAGTTACCTAATTTATGCCATTGCCTCCACATGACTGTTGATTTCAAGCTTTCTTTACCTAACGTTTTGTTGTGATCCTATCTCAAAGTGGAAATCGGACCCCTTGTATAAAAAGCCCCTCACATTTTGTAAATTATTTTTAGAATATTTACTGTTACATGCAAAGAACCTACACATGTTGACAAAGCTAAAAAAGCATGCATCGATGGGCTTGTATACAAAGACATGGTGGTAATTTTTGTACCATCATGTTATATGCACCCTAAGTAACAGCAGGTACCTTATGGATCACTCGTCGTAAAATCCCAAAGATGGAACACAGTAATTTTTTGAAAATTTCTCATTAAACATCATAATGGGACCATGATCATATAGCGGTCCAATAACCAGCAATTGACCTTACAGTTTGAAAGGTTAGATATACCGCAGAATACGGTGCGGGAAGTTTTTCTGGACATACCTAGTAGTATATACCACAGCTGTTGGTTTTGCAGATACTTTCAAAAGACACTTCTCCTTTATAGTCTCCCTAGTACTTGTCATTGCTTTTTGCCTTGATCACACATACAGACTGATGACAGGCATGATGGACTTATTTCCAGTTCGTGTAGCAGCCGACACATTAAAAAAACCCTGATTCCCTGTGTATTCATGCAAATCTTTACCTTAAAACAGCATACTTTAGAAGCGAAAAAAAAGAAGAAAAAAAAAAAAAAACAAAGAAAGAAAAACCACCCCACCCCAAAACAGAACAAAATAACACACACACACACGTGTTTCTACAGCAGGGGAACCGGATTTCTATGAAGTGCATATTGCGTCACACTGCACTAAAAGGACAAAAAGGTACTGAATTTTACCTTTCTGTACTGACTTGGCTGATTTACCTCTTAATTGTACTGACTCGTACTGAACCAACAATGGCAAGTGGAAGCAAGTACTTTCAATTGTACTGAAATGTCCTTGAATGTACTCAGTCAGCTCAAGTAAGAACTTTTCAGACATAATGGGTGCTTGCCTGGGCCCATTGTTTCTGTCATTAGAAATCTAGAACAAGTGAGAACAAGCAGCCATACTTCGAAGGCTTGGCTTACAGCAGGGCTCTTTTAATTGACAGGGGACCCTAAAAATATACCCTGTTCTGCACGAAGAACATATTCACCAATTGTTGGAGTGAAATCAGCACAAAGCAAGAACATAAAGCTTACTTGTCTATCTGTCTGTCTGTCTTTCTTTCTTTTTTTCTTTCTTTCTTTCTTTCTTCCTTTCTTTCTTTCTTTCTTTCTTTCTTTCTTTCTTACTTTCTTTCTTTCAGGGAAAGTGCTGCACCGACTGGTAAAATTAAGAGGCTTCCAGCACAGATACACACACACACACACACACACACACACACACACACACACACACACACATACACACATACATACATATATATACACATATATATATATATATATATATATATATATATATATAACCTACATAAATACAAGCTTAACAATGAAATCATACATGTACTTGTAACTGTGTTTAACTTGAAATTTTTAAAGAGTCCATTTAGGTGCAATACATGCATGTGCAGCATGTACATCAAACCAGAAAAAAATGTGTGGTCTCAGATTTTTATATCAATAAAATGTTGAAAATCTTGACATCTTGGTCTTTGACCAGGATGTATTTGATGTATGCACTGCAGTCAGTTACAACATCAGTGCAGATAATTGGGACAGTGATTTACATGAGGTTGGTTTCATGACTCCATTATAGCACTTCCCTGCCCCCCACTAACTATATTGGCCCCGTCACCAGTACAATACAACAAAACTACCAATGACCTAATTTACCATTTACACCACTATGCAATTAACCGTGGTTGACTTGTTTACACAGTGGCCCAACTTGTAGTAAAAGATCACAATTGGGACTCAGATATACACTGGATAGACTGTATAGCGAAGGGCAGGAGGTGTGGGTGGGAGTGGGGGGTGGTGGTGGGGGTGGAGGGGGGGATGTCCCAGTGCACCAGTACAGGAAATAATTTTGCCATAATAGAGTATAGAAAATGATAAGAATATTCCAAAATAATGGCCAGTATTAACATATATGACTACAGAGCTGAGCCCAGTACTGCAGACAATTTACATGGCCCCACCTGTCATTGCCCCCCTCACCATTGGAAGAATATGGCATGTAATTGGTGTAAGACCCCAAATACTTTTTGAGATGCATGCGACATAAATGTGACCAGTCTAACGTGAAATCAATATTTTCTCTAAGTTAATTAATGATTAATTAACACAAGATAATTAATCCCAGGGAGAAACAAAACCCCATGTGCACACTTTCATATATTGATAGATATATGTTTCCGCAAAGTTTCATGGTTGAACCTCAAATACTTCTGGAGATATGCGTGACACAAATGTGACAGTTTTAATGTTGGATGGATGAACGTATGGACAGACAAGGACAAATCTATTATTTGACTATGAAAAACAAGATTATACAAAGCATAATGTACAAAAGGTACTGGCTAGGAGACTCTCATTAAGGCCATTAAAGCGCCATTAAAGCCGCCAGCATGAGAGCCACCTTAAAAACACTATGTGATATACAATATCATTATATAAGCTATCAAGAATGGATGTAGCAGTTTTGAAAATATTTAAAGATATAAATAGTTATGTAATTTATAAATCATTACTTTTGCTGTGAAAAAACCCCATTCATTTGTTTGGAGGTTCTGTGATAGTTATGGAAGTATTAGTTATGTACATGACCCCATCCTCATACAGTATTTGGCTGCGATACTGGATCCGGCAAGCCAGTGATTTCCCACAGTATTGGATAGAATTTCCGATCCAACTTGCCATGTAAATTGTCTGCGGTTCTGGGCTCAGCTCTGCAGTCACTTCAAAAAAAAAAAAAAACAAAAAAAAAAAAAAAAACCAAAAAACAAAAAACGGCCACGGTTCAGTAGCCACGTCCTTGAAATTATGCAAATTAGGGGCAATCAGAATTATAAAACCTCCATATTTTTAAACTCTTGCAGATAGACACAAGATTTCAATGTGGATCTGTAAGCTTGTGGTATAATGGACAGTGAATGAAATTTGTAGAGTTTTAAATTATGCAAATTAGGGGCACCGAGAAATTAAAAAGTTGAATATCTCCAAAATATACATGTACTTCACAGAGATGCCATTTCCATCTTCAATTTATAGGTTTGTGGCAACACTGCATCAGTGAACCATGCACCAAAGTTGTAGGATTTTAATTTATGGAAATTAGATGAATATGCAAAATTTAAATCCTTGAATAACTTTAAAACTATTACAGATATAGGTCCCATTCCAACTTCAATTTATGGGTTTGTGACATTGACGCATCCAATGAACTAATATCCAAAATTTAAAATTGTAATTTATGCAAATTAGGTCAATCTAAAAATTGAATAACTTCCGACTATTATGGATGCAGGTGCCATTCCATCATCAATTTAGGAGCTGGTGACATAGTTGCATCCAATGAACCATGAACCAAAGTTGCACAATTTTAATGGATGCAAATGAGGTGAATACGCAAAGTTGAAATTGTGAATAATTTCAAAACTATCATACATGGAAGTGCTATTCCCACTTCAATTTGTGGGCTTGTGATATAACTGCAGTCAATGAATCATGAACCAAAGTTGTAGAATATTAATTTTTGCAAGTTAGGTGGACACACAAAATTGAAACCTTGAATAGCTTCAAAACTATTATAGATAGTGGTGTCATTCAAACGTCAGTGTATAAGTTTGTGATATGGCCACATCCAATGAACCTAGAACCAAAGTTACAAGTACCATTCTAATTTATGCAAATTAGGCTAATACAGAAAATTTAAATTATGCTGAACTATGGCAGTGTTGCATTTCAAACTGTTCACATTTTCAAGGCACCCAGGAGACTTGCTGTGAAGCAAATCTTCTTTTGTAGTTGCTGTTTATTTCAATGTGGTTTTTATGAAATTGCCTGTTTAGCAGACCTGGCGTTTTATGAAATTGCCTGTTTAGCAGACCTGGCGTTGATTGCATGACGGGGCCCACTGACAGGCCATCAGTTACAAAAATGCCCTGAGAGTCAGCTAAGCAGGCAACCATATAAAAAGTTACCTGCTGAATAATGTAACAGTAATAGTACCTGCTATTTAAGACCACCTTTCAGCCAGCCAAAAGTGGTCACATATCACAGGTGGTCTTAAATTGCAGGTAAATTTAGAAAAAGAATTTAGACAGTCGTGCTATCAGAAACTTCACAAGTGACGTGGTCTCTTACAACAGTGGTTTTAAGTTGAAGGTTCTTCTGTATCTCTGAGATCAGGACTTGCACAGTCTTGGTCTCAATTTAATTTGAGAGAGAGGGTTCACAGGGTGTTCTAAATGTTTTAAAGTGCGTTGCACTAGCCACAAAGTTGTGAGCACCCAGAATTTAACCCAGGTGAGCAATATAAATCAGCATCGCACCTTGTATAGAGTACAAGGCTGAGCAGCCAGCACTGCCCTGGAAGCAGAGAGTAAAATGTGCCAAGTGCCAGCTTATTTTGAACACCGTGGGATACCAGAGTCTTTATAAGAGTCTGTTTAAAAGCCATACATGCAAGTGCACCAAACCAGAAAAATATCTGGTCTTGGATTTTGTGTCAATAAAATGTTGAAAATCTTGAAAAATTGGGTCTCTCACCTGGATGTATTTGATGTGTGCATTGCAGTCAGTAACAACATAAGCGCTGATAATTGAGACAGTGATTTACATAAGGTTGGTTTCATTACTCCATCCACACATCATACCACATGGTTTTCAACTAAGTTGACCATGCACAATATACCACCCCCTACCATGGAGGTACCATACAATACATCCATGCCCCTACCAGCTGTATTTATTGGCCCACCATAACCTGAAGTTGAGCTTGGAGTAATTATCAACATTGATGATTCCTCCAAGAGTTGAGGCAGTTTTTGACAAGCCCAATCAACACAAACAATAGCCCCTAACCCAATTTACCATTTACACCTCCATGCAATTAACAGTGGTTGGTCCGTTTATACAGTGGCCGAACTTGTAGTTAAAGATCACAAGTCGGACTCAGAAGTATACTGGATAGCCTGTATAGTGAAGGACAGAAGGGGGTGGGGGTGAGGTGTGTGTCCTAGTGCACCAGTACAGGAAATAATTTTGCAATAACAGAGTACAGAAAGTGAGAATATTCCAAAATAATGGCCAGTATGAATATTTATGATCATAAATACAGAAAAGAAAGGGCCTCCAGTTCCCTGCTATGGGAAAAATATTACCCCTGTGTGCTAGTAAGTAAATACACGTGCCGCCCGCCCCCCCCCAAGTGGTATGAAACTCTGCCTCTAAAAAGTAGCCTGCATGCATGACTACCTCTATGCATGCACTTTAAAACCTTACAATGTGTCCATTCAAACTCCCTCTCAGAGTTCTTAGATGTACTTAATGAGTGAGGATATCTGTCTCTCATCACTCTTTCAGTACAGCCATTACATTTTTTTTTCAATCATGATTGACATATGTTTCTAGAGCTTCAATATGACTAAATCATAGAATTGCTGCTTATTTGCACGTGGTGTTTATGAAGGTTAATAGTCCATGTGCGAGTATACAAGAACAATGGTTAAATTGGCCTCTTAATAACTGAATACACAAGTCACGCCCCAGTAGTCTTGCCTGATGCTTTGTAAGGGTGTGGGTATTTTGCAAAGAAATACACTAGGGAGATGTACATTTTCCCTACAAACCGCCAACAGATACCAGGGACACATTTTGTATGGAAAATGTTGGAAAGAAAGTTTTTAATTCACACTTAGTGCTTTACATACTTTAATTCTGACATGCTCAGTCAATGATGGAATATACATTCCATTCAAATTCATCAAAGTTTGCCAGACCTTCTATTGTTCTACACATTCACTCATGCATTTCACGCACGTACACTATTACAGAACAGTAACTAGAAAATTTGATTTGCTTGTTAGCACCATATTCCATATACAGAGATTCTAATGCTGTGTGACCTTGCTTTGACCTTTCAAGGTCACTCAAGGTCAAAAAGACAGCACTACGTGAAGGCCTATATATCATTTCATATTCATGTTCAATGGTAACAATGGGCCTAAAGTGCACCTTTTTCCATGTACAAAAATTTTCATGGTGTGTGACCTTGATTTGACCTTTCAAGGTCACTCAAGGTCAAAAAGGATATATTGTGGCAATTTGTAATGAGTTGCAGCGAAATGTAATATTTTTCTATTGTGCAATTTGTAAAGATATATTGCATCAAAATGAAATGGTTAAAATTGCAACAGCAATGAAATAATTTTGCACAAGTACCACTCCCGACCATTCCATTTAAATTCTATTTTGAGAAAACGTTTTCTTGAAAATCAGTCTTGTATTTGCTAAATAGCCAGCGTACACGCATTCTGTGGTGAAATAATTTTTCTGTTTGATTAATTCATGTATCAATGGGATTGAATGTATTTTTGAGACGACCTCGCTGTCGTTTAAGTTCTTAATTCCGGACTGTCTCCAACTTTGGATTCATAAATGTATGATATTTCATGGGATAAAATATAATTCAGTAAAACTACAATAGAAAAAAAAGACCAAGATGTGTATCCCGCCTTTTTGCATTTCAATGGAGGACAAATAGCAAATCACAGGCATCAACAGGAAATTTTATTTGACAAAAACAGTACATTGGAGGGCTCATATTGTAGCAAATAATCAACTTTTGTACATCAAGTACAGCTGTACTGTTTGCTGCTCGTCTGATATTTGCATATTTTAAAGTTATGACCTATATCATATACAATATTCAAGTTTATTTTTATTCGAAAATCTTCTTTGTCCGAAGTCTTTTTTGTTTCACCTGGAGGAAGAAACATATGCCATCTTTTGCTATAATATCCAAGAAATTTAAGGTCACTTATATTTACAGCCACGATCAGTATGGATAAGATACCCATGGATTGGAACCTATAAGTGGTATTAGTTGCTGTAACTGCAATAGAAAATGTCAGAAAAAACATTCTGGTGTTAACATGATTAATTCTTGCACCAATATCAGTATATATATATATGTATATATAATATTTATTGGTTCTTCTTTGAAAACAAATTATTACTGAAATATGTTTAAACTTTTCCCCAATTTAGCGGTCATTATGAGAAGAAAATAGTGCTACACTCAGGACTCTCACAGTTTTGGGAGCAACATGAAAAAATCGATTAAAACAACTGAAACAACACATATTGAAATTATAGCAAGTAATGTGGGTTGTAGGGTCCGACTCAGGGGTGTCAAGTTCAGAGTGATCCAAACCTATATTCTTTCTTTCTTTCTTTCTTTCTTTCTTTCTTTCTTTCTTTCTTTCTTTCTTTCTTTCTTTCTTTCTTTCTTTTTTTCTTTCTTTCTTTCTCTCTCTCTCTCTCTCTCTTTCTTTCTTTCTTTCTTTCTCTCTCTCTCTCTCTCTCTCTCTCTCTCTTTCTTTCTTTTGATGTTTCTTTCAAAGTGTCCAGGTGAACAGATTTTACAACGGAAATGCTGATCCTGTTTGCTTATACCTGGTTTTGATCAAAGAGCCTCTGTGGAGAAGGTCTTTGTATTGACTATAAGGCCTGTTATAGAAAGTGTCCTCGATTGATGGTGGGCGGCATTGACTTTCACGTCCGGCAGGTCACGGTATACTATAATTTCCATGTCGGTGATACCGGGCCATCAACAACAATATCTGATATAAGGGCAGTTTGTCACTGACATACAATATTGAGCCTAAACCAAAGTCCGAAGCTACCGGTAGAATGGGTATATGAGTAAAAGAAATGTTGACCGCCACCACTGTGCCTAGTGATTTTGTCACCTCCAATGCCTAGAGAAAGCCCCTTTGCTGGGGAAAGACCACTTGAATGCATAATTATAACAACGGCACTTGCCACAGTGCGAGGTTTTTATGGTAAAATAACACGGATATCTCAGCTGAGCAAGTTAAAGTATGGAAGGAAAATGGCCTCTAAACTATTTATGAAACCTTTCATAAAATGTAGAACTTATAGCAATAGGTTCAGACTATTTTAGGGAAGTAAAACTTGCCTAGTCAGTGAACTGTCTACCAATACTGAAACAGTGCCCTTATGCCCTATAAAGGTCACATTTGTATGAAAGGTTATATCGCGCAGAGCTATATGGTGTGGCATCATGGACACATGCTGCCAAAATGTACTTAGTTTAAAGGCTTCACAAACTATTCCGGTGATTAACCCCACAGGTATCAGAAACCAATATACACCTATGCAAGTGTTGTGGTCAGTACCCAGCTACTGTCTGAGGGTCTCGTTAATCTTGCCTGTAAAAAGTTTCTAACATCATCAAAATTACAAATGCCACGACATTAACAACGGGAGGGTTCTTTGTGGTGTTGTGGATCAGAATGATACCAGTACTATACTACATAAGAAACAACTCCTTACCAGTGAACGGTTATAAATTTCCAAATGTATTGAAATTCAAGGAACTAATCGTTTCTGTACCCACCCTGGCTTTACCGTGCCACATTTATACATGTACTGTACTCATGGCCCAATACCTCAGTAAGAGGTCACTGGCAAATAAAGAACTTGAACTTTATATTATCCTCTGTGCCTATTTATGGCATAGTCTATTGCCCCTTTGTTCCGAACAAACTAGAAAAGAGCACACTCTTTCGAGATATATCTCTTTTGTTTTGAATGACAAGGATAAATTGGATGGTGTAAGTGGCTGTAGCTCGTACTATCTTGGTTCCGCTGAGCAAGCACGTGTTCTATCACTCTGTTCAACCACTTCAACCACCACTTACTCCCAAGCAGCAAACATGCATTCCTTACCCTTGTTGATTCAATCACCTTTAACCATGTTCTTCCAAAAGCAACAAGCACGCTTTCCATTGCCTCGTCGATTCAACTACCTTATCAGGTTAATCCCAAGCAGGATGCAAGCATTCCTCCTCATCGTCGATTCTATCACTGTTACCCAGTTTACTCCTGACCAGCAAGCATGCATTCAATCACCTTCAACCAGGCTACTCTCAAGCGAAAAACAATTGTCGCCTGCTGTTGATATAAAGTGCGTATTTGTTGCTTAAAACGTTCAAATGAGATGAAAAGCAAACGAAACATTTCTTGTAAATTACTTATTTAATCAATTTTCTGAGAGTAATTTGTATTAAATCAGAATCTATGGCTGGCACTAAGGTCCTATATGGTAACCCTCGGTTAGTCAGGTAGTTGGATATTTTAATGCAGAATTTGTTTTCCCCATAGCAGGCATCCAAAAATTGTTCTTTTTGGCAAAAAAATGTTTTTCTGTCATTTGAAAGTTTAAATGTGAAGTCTGCAACGTGTTCAATTCCATACAAATGAACATGTCAGAAAACGAAAGAAGGCTTTGAGGATCAATATTATTGCCTGCATGTACGTCGCAGCCTCACAATCCACACGAAACAGGTCTGCATTTACGGCTAACCAGTACATCTTGATGGGCAATCAAATGAAGTCTAGAGCCGTCGGTCTCAAGGGGAATGCAATGAGGCAATCCAGGCCAAAGAAAGGAAGCATTGTTGAAGGCCACCCCAGCTTCACGTTAATACTGTGCTACCGGAAAGGCTCTCAATTGTATGTCCTGTCTGCAGAGGAACCAGGCAATGTTCTGGTTCAAGCTCTCATCCCTGCTCTGCTGCATTTATAACTCCATTCTTACAAAGGACAAACTGTGTTTGTGTGTTACTTGCATGATCAGAATGAGACATCTGGTGCTTTTTAGTACATCTACCAGTGGTTAACTGAAGTTTCCAAGAATGTTGTTATCTATGATGGCACAATAAAAAACCAGTGTCTTTGGCATAAAAGTAGTTATGAAGGGTAGATGACTACTGTAGATGTAATCTAGAGTAATTATTGCAAATCTAGTTGTGCAAGGGTAGGGGCCTACTGTGGAAGTACTTTAGCAACGGAAAGTAACTACTCCAAATCTACTTGTGCAAGGGTAGTTAACTACTGAAGATGTACTACTTTAGCAATGGAAAGTCACTATAGCAGATCCACTTGTGCACGGATAGGTGACCACGGTTGATGTCCTTCAGCAACGGAAGGTAACTACTGCAAATCTACTTGTGCAAGGGCAGGTGACAAGGGTAGATTTACTTTAGCAACGGAAGGTAACTACTGCAAATCTACTTGTGCCAGAGTAGGTGACTAAGGTAGATTTACTTTAGCAACAAAAAAATAATATTGCAAATCTACTTGTGCCCGGGTAGGTGACTTCTGCTGATCTATTTGTACAAGGGAAGGCGATCACTGTTGGTGTGCCTAGCAATGGTAGGTGAATACTGTAGATCTAGTTGTGCAAGGATGGGCGACCACTGTAGATCTACTTGTGGAACAGTAGGTCACTACTGCAGATATACATGTGCAACAGTAAGTGACCACTGCAGATGTACTTTTTCACATTTTTACCTTTTCACAGTTTTGGTACAAGCTTTGCTAAAATACTGCCTCCTTGTGCTTTCAAGTTCACGATTTTGTGTCTTAAGTGCAGTTAGCAAAAAATAACAAAGTGATTAAAATTAAATGAACACACACTATGTTACATCACTGCCTTTAAACCGACTGCCTTATAATAGGTGCTCTATCCTTATGCACGTCTTTCCGTCCGTTCTGTCCTTGCATATTGTTTTCCAAGTAACAACTCTGTTACTGCTTCATCTCTTTCGACATTGCACATGGTGATAATCTTTTTGAGGGCTAGGATACGATTGCACATTGGTGACCTTGACCTTTCTGAAAAGGTGCAGAACAGTTTTACTGAATTATTCTCCTTATATAGGTTGTATTATCGTGCCGTGGACCAAAATGATGGATTCAAATGTGAAAGGCTGATTGCGACAAAATGCTGAAATTTATGCAATCAGTTCATTAGACATCATAATTCAAGCATGTTAATAATAACTGGCGCATCGAATATCGAATGTGATGCTGATTTTTTAATAGCCTATGTTACTGCACTTGTCCAAAACATGTGACATAATGTATTCTTTGTACTCATGGTTGCTCTCAGAGAAATATTGCTTAAGTTAATGCGAGCCATTACAAAGACCTCAGGTCATGGCAGTCATGACTTAATACCTTGCAGAGAATATGTATGCTCTGCCTACATTGGTATTTTGTTCAAAAAACAGATGGACATTGCCTAGTAGGAATGAAACCGATCTCTTCATTCCACAATGACCATTGATCACTAAGGCATCATATGCTCGAAGAAAAATGTTGTAAACCAGCCAAATTTGCCATTGAACGCAGCGGTGCACATGGACATTCCTCTGCCATGACTAAACATATATGTATATATATATATATATATATATATATATATATATATATATATATATATATATATATATATATATATATATATATGTATGTATGTATATATATATATATATATATATATATATATATATATATATATATATATATATATTAAGGGGTCCATGATACAAAAAAGGCAGACTTACGCAGACCGCAGACTTAAGGAGACCAAACACAGAAAAAAGGGAATAAATAAAAACTACAAAATTGTGTAAACGTGGACTGTTGTATTCTCTACCGTTATTACCATCTAAACCCTTCAGTACCTCTGTTTTACAAATCAAATTGTTTAATCAAATCACTTAATTTTTCCCTTGGAAGTGGTAGCTTGTGCCAGAACTTTGATAAAGATATTGGATATAATTGTGTTAGATGCTATCTTTGTACTTCAATAAGTCTGGTAGTCTTTAAGTTTATATATATATATATATATATATATATATATATATATACATATATATATATATATATATATATATGTGTGTGTATATGTATATATATACATATGTATGGTCACCCTCATACTGAAAAAAGTATGCTTACATATATCTGATACTCGGTTGATATAACACAAAATAATGTTTCTGTTTAAGTTTAATTGCTAGGATTACACTAATTTTACTGGATACTTGTGTCGTCCCCCTTCTACTGCAATTTAGGCACTCGTTCACCTAATGCTTATATATATATATATATATATATATATATATATATATATATATATATATATATATATATATATATATATATATATATATTGGTAGAAATGGAAAATGTTACAACATTATACCGTTTTATTTCAGGTCCACAAAAATATACATTGCTTCAATAGGAGGTATTCATTTTAGCTGCAACCCTGCTCTGTGTTGCTACTTTTGCAAGAGAAGACATTTGGTACTTCCTAATGCCTAATGCATTGACCTGCAGCTCTACCTGTTAGTTTTTTCAGGCCCTATATATTTATGTGTCCCTGCTTATTTGTGTTAGGACAGGGGTACAGAGCAGGGCTGCAGTTAATACGATAGACTCTTGTTTGCTGTTATAGGTCTGCATTTATTGCAAATATCAAAGAAATATTGCGCTCATTCTTGTGTAAACCTAAAATAAAAGATACGGATGTGGAGGAACTTGGATTTGTCAGTTTTAATGTCTGGTACTTACCTATGTAAAGGTAGTAAAAACAATGTTTTTATGCAAGCCCTGCCGATTTTAAAAGGATCTAAAATATTTTGACATTGATTGTCACATTGAAAAGTATAAGGGGATCAAATTGATTTTTTTAAATGTGAACTTTAAATATTACAGTATAATCTTTAATTTCCATAACAAAATGACAAAATACATAGATTTTGATTTGTATGAAGCTTGTTATTCGCACATAAAGAAAATAACTAATATCACCTCAAAGTTATACAACACATATTCTTTACTCAACAAGTATTTAATCATATTGAAATCAGTTTACAGATACGAGTTAGAAAAATGCAACAATGCAAAGTTTGCTATAGTCGAAGCTACCAACACAAAGTTAAACACTTCTAAATTGGAACCAACCATAGAAATCGGGCTACAATATGTCGAGAGTTTTTCGCGCACTCGGCAAAAATGGACAACAGCAACAAGTACTGTATTTTGTTGTGCCTGTGTGTACCACAGATATATACTATTTCCCAGATGTCTTTATTCTTTTTCTTTCCTTCTTTTTCTTTCTTTTCTTCTTTCTTTCTTTCTTTTTTTCTTTCTTGTTTTCTTTCGTTTGTTCTTACCTTCTTTTCCTTATTTCTTTCTCCCTTTCTTTCGTTCTTTCTTTGTCTCTTTCTTACTCTCTTTCGTTCGGCGCAATTTGACGGAGGTACAATGGGAAGCCACAAGGGTCCAAAGTGGAGCTCGACTCAGGTACATGTATACAAATAACGGATAGTGCAAGTGAATAAATATAGCGGGTTTTTTCTCTTGCTTTCTTTGCCTTTCTTTTCTCTTTGTTTGTTTTTCGTTTCTATTCTTCCTTTCTTTCTTTCTTTCTATCTATCTTTCTTTCTTTCTTTCTTTTTTTAATCTTTCCATTTTTCCGACTTTAATTCAGATATCACAGAAGCCCGAAACCTCAAGTTTGGCGTTTTGTGCATCGTTTTAAATGATCAACAGGTTGAACAACAGTGCAAATTTCAGCCAATACACAAAGTTGAAGTGTTGAAGTGTTGAAGTGTTGAGGAGTGAAGAATATATTTCAAAGTGTTCATTTGGTTTGATTTAAACTTTTTTGTTAGTCAATTGAGAAACATGGCCAGGCCCTATATAAATCTCGCTTGAAAAAAAAAGTGATGACAATGTTACATATCAATAAAGCCAAGATTCACATAAAGATCTACAATGCACCAACGTCACAGAATATGGGCTTATATTAGTCAGAGGTTCAAGGGGGTTCCTTAGTAACTTACTTAGGAATCTATTCTTGTCTCGAATATATCTATGGTCTAGTTTAACTATGTTAAAGTTGGAATCAATTGAACTTTTAATAGATCTATAGAGAATGGGGGCCAATGTAAATGGAGCATATTTCAAAACATCGCAGTGATATTCCTCTCGTTGCATCATAGAACAAAGAAACAATAAAATGTGGAATATCTTCATTACCTCTTCCCTAAAAACAAATAAGAAAATATACTACCTTCATTTTCAAAAAATAAAAGTTCAGTTGGGTACAGCCCCTTCGCATCCGTGCATGAATTCTACCAATATATGTATTACAAAAATTGTAAAAGGACTCTTGCTTAAAAGTTAAACCTACACCTCTTTTTAAAATGGTTCTAAAGTCAGACACATTTTCAGAGTTCTATGTCCACGCTGGTTATGCGTTCCAAAGATTCATTGTAGATGGAAAAAAATCGGGAAAAGGATATGGTTGTTCTCGGGATGGAGAATATAGTAAATCGATCATGTGGTCGCATGTTGCACGCTGTTTGTACTTCAACCGTGGTTAGTATATATACAAATAGTCTGGCGTTACTGTATTTCATACCTTGTGCATTATAACCAACTTTTGGTGTTCACGTCTTTTTACAAGTGTTTCCCATCCAGTTTCTTTATATAATTTCTCAATACAAGTACTCTTCAATGCCCAAGTAGCTTCACGGGCTGGCTCAAATTGAACCTTGTCTTATGCTTGCTCGCTAAAAACGGTCTTATGTAAGAGAAATAAATTATTTCTAAAGTTGTTCGCTGAAGTGAAGGTTGTACACCTTTGAGAATATTAATTACTGTCGTACCTTTTTGGATTAAATTCGAATATGCAAATTCCAAGAAAGGTCGTTTTTGAAGGTAATTCCAAATGTTCATGAGAATTTTCATTCACGAATTGCACATTTTAAAAACCCTTGTGGCATCCACCCTCAGCTTGATAATTATCAATTTACAATTAGGGGGTCTGTGGGAAGCCTGTTTTCTGATTGGCTGTGCAGTAACTGAATGCCTGGTAACCAATTTCAGGGTGATATTTACGATTTTATATTTAGGAACTTGTGGCTGCTCACAGCTCATTGATTATAGAAGGAAAAAAGCCCTCATGTGCTCGTTTTGAGCTACCTTGCTCTGAAATACCAAAGCTCAAGCTCCAATACCAACCCAATGACCGTATATGATAACCAGGGCTGTAATTTCACCGGATAGGAACACACACACACACACACACACACACACACACATATATATATATATGCATATATATGTATATATATGTATATACATATGAATATATGTATATATATGTATATATATATATATGTATTGAATATGGATAATATAGCATCAATACGTAATTACTGTAGGCCTTTACTGTACGATGCCGTGAACTGAGCCAATATGAGATAAACTCGGCCATTCAGAGAATGCAGGACCTACATGAGTTAATTAACATGGTTCCGGTATTCCTTGGTGTTCATACCACTGCTTCGCTAAACAATTCGAACAGGGCCCAAACTACTCGGTTAATACCAGTGGCGTCACAAATCGATTAACATACTTCCGCCCACTTCGGGTTCAATAGAAGCGCTAGAACAGACCAAACGACCCAGAAGTAGTGAAGGCATGCTAGAAACACTTGCGAAGACATCATGCGCAGCGATCATCTAGCAGAACTGTAACTCACGGTTTATCTTCACCCAAAGTCTGGCTGCAAATGGTCAGATGGACATTGGAAATGTGTTCCCAAGAGCCAGGCCTGGAAAGATGCCAAACATACGAGAAAATGTCACCTCCAGAAGACAAGGGGCATGAAGGAAGAAATGATCATTACTCAAGAGTTTCATATTGGCCTTGTTACAAATCCTCGGTCGGCCACATTGGCCTTAGCCTACTCTACAAGGACAAAAGACTTGTAACAAGGCCAATATGAAAACCCTTGATTAATAAGATCACATTATACATATGAGGGATTCCAAAATTGAGGGAAACTAAGTGTTCCAAGCTTCTACAAAAAATCCTGTGAGCAACTGCGTTTCCTTCAAAATCTATAAAATACATCTATGTTCAGAATCTGACTGTTGAAAAAATTGACAGCTCCTGGGTGCTGGTACATTGGGTTCATTTGGTGCAATATAGGTCACCTATGTTAAGGAAATGACATGTTCCAAATTGCAATTTCAAGTTTCACATTTTTGGTTTAATGTAAATGCATTCACAAAAAGTCAAGTTTGCTGTTATGTTTAAACGTTTATATGTTTAACTTAATTATGTGAAAACAGCTTAATTCGAAGCGCATGCAATGCTGTGCATTGAAATAGTGAAAGTTTGTTACCAGAGCTTTGCTCAACTATGTTACACAGGATTGATAGCATTATAACATTGTTACAGCTAGTTCACTATATGTTTAATCAGTAATGTTTCACCCTTTTCCTGCCAAAGAAACTTTGTGGGCAAGATAGAATGGTGCAGAGCTTAAAGTAAGCTTTTTTTAATATAAAAAATCAAAGGAGTAAAGATTTACGAGTAAGTTAATTAGTGCTCATCTATGTTACAGTAATAAAATTGGTAACAATATCCGTGGTTACATACAGAAAGTGATCCTAAAGTGTCTTTAATCTTGAGGATTTGATTCAAATTGATGCAAATTAGCTTGACCTTTTGGAGGTTAAAAGAGCACATCTGTCCATGTCACAGTGTACTGTGTTTTCCTTACAAGCATCTCGAATTGTTGCTTAATTATGGAATGGTCACATGAAAAGACTATGCAAATAGTCTGTGTATTTTTTCCCCATTGCTTTATAAGTGAATTTTGTGAACATAATAACCCCAATATCCTATGGGTCTGTGAAACTAAATGTTATTGTCTTCAATCATGCAAATTTGGGCTCAATATATCAAAATTAGCTTGGACTTGGGGTGTGGATGGGGGCAAAAAAGATATCAGTATAACTATGCAACGAAACATAGTTGAGCGATAATTTGCGATCATTTATTATTAAACTGTGAGTGTCAACGCACACTTTTGCCGTTTTTTGCTATAATTCTTTCTTTCTTTCTTTCTTTCTTTCTTTCTTTCTTTCTTTCTTCCTTTTTCTTTTTTGTCTTTCTTCCTTTCTTTCTTTTTTGTCTTTCTTTCTTTCTTGCATTCTTTCTGTTTTACCAGTGATCTTGTCTATTCTTTGACACTATCATACATATAAACACCAAACTTGGCATGATTGTACCTACATACAAGGATTTTGACACTTTTATGCAGAGAAACGAAGCTGTTTAAAATAATGCAAATTAGGGACATTCTAAATTTTAAATCTTGAATATCTTTAAAAGTATAATAGATACAGATGTCATTCCAACTTTTTCTAGAAGGTTATTGACTATCACGCATCTAATGAATTTAAAACAAAAGTTGCAGCAATTTAACTTTTGTTTATGAGCAGCATTTGAAACTTTAAATGTTGAAAAGTTTCAAAACTATTAAAGATAGATATGTCATATCAACTTGTACTAGAGAGTTATTGACCACTGCGCATGTTGTGAATCTAAAACAAAGGTTGTAGCAATTTAAATTATGTAAATTAGCAGTATTTGAAACTTAAAAATTTGAATATCTTGAAAATTGTCAAGTTGAAGCAAATTAAATTATGCTATTGAGCAGTATTCAAAATTTTCAATCTGGAGTATCTTCAACACTATTATAGAGATTTCATTCCAACTTTTACGGGGGAGGGGGTGTTGACAATTGTTCACCTATTGAATTCAACACAAAAGTCGTAATAATTTCAATGATGCGAAGTTGCGCCACTAGAAATTTGACATCTTGAATAACTTCAAAGCTATGAGAGATGGATATGCCATTCCAACTTCTACTCCTATGTTATGAACTAGTTGTATATTGCCATACCAATATGCTTTGAAGACACAAACACTCATTTGCTGTCCAGCAAATCATCTTTTCTAGTTTCTCTGCTATTTTCTATCCCAAGTCAGCAGATGTGGCTAATAAAATTTCTTTTTGTACGGAAGACCATGCACACCTTGCCTAGCACATCCTTCCATGCTTTTGTGTGCTGTATTTTCCTTACAAGCATCTGGAAATATGTTACTTATATACTAGTTACATGAAAAGCACATACAAGGTCTGTATAATTTATTCAGTTATTAATTCAGTATATTTTGTGCACATTAAAAGTCCAAGATTCCATAAGTCTGTAATACTATGTTTTCACAGAAAGCCTCCCTTGTAAATTTTTGGCATGTAAATTTGAAAAGTGCCCATGACCTACTTGTCTTGATATAAGCTCGAGTTATGAAAACAAAATTCAATATCAGGGCTCCACTGTTATCAGTTCTATGAATGTGGGCTAAGCGATGACATGGTCATGTGGCTCAATTTTAACTCGATTGCTGTAATCACAATTGCCAAAGTCTGCAATGTATTAGTTGACTGACTTATCCTGATGAAAGTTAGATCTTTACAGAGTTTGATACTATTTTCCGAAACGAGACGTCATAGGATAATTAAAGCAATAGCCCTTGGATTTCACTGTTAGGGCATCCTTGATAGTTACTAAAGATTTCATAGCAACTAAGTATCGCTGGATTTTCATCATTGTCATTAAAAGTTGGTGCTTTACAGAGTGTTAACATTGTTTTTGCTATATGATGAGCCATATGGTCCGTAGTTTCTCTTTTATTTTCTCACAGGTCTGCATATCTCTGTAAATGAAACTTAATAATTAGGCCATTGATCCATAACATAGTTGATATACTTGAATGAGCGAAAAAGTAATCTACAACAGAGTTGATTTTATGATTGTCTACAAAGCATGAACAAACATGATGATAATATCAGGACATATGTACTGCCAAATGATATATAAGGTTCCTCATTCCATCATATTATTTGTTTGTTTCATCTTTATTCCCAGGAAGACGTGAGCCAAAACAAAGGCCTGCATATCTCTATAAATGAGGCCCTAACAGTCGGATCGGTGATCCGTAATATAGTTGATGTGCTTGAATCAGTAGCGATACACACACACACACACACACACACACACACACACACACACATATATATATATATGTATATATATATATTGATACTACATAGCTCCAACAGCAAATCAGCTCTGCTGTATAGTGCAAGATGTCAAACAAAACCTTGTGAGTGTACACCCTCGGTAACAGGATAATGTGACACATTTTGTTTTTCTTTATTTTTGTTATCCCTGTGGCCCTTAATCTTAATCCTGGAATCACTCATATATATATAAGTACATATGCCCCGTTTTACCGGATAAAAACACTCATTTTATTCCCTCTCTAAAAATCAGAATGCAAACAAATATGAATTACAGGATTAAACTAAGTACGAGATATCTTAGACGGCCATGACAATATATATATATATATATATATATATATATATATATATATATATATATATATATATATATATATATATATATATTTATATATATATATATATACCAATTCTAGCTACTAACTCCTCCCAAAACATTTGAATGCAGACCAATATGGCACACAGTAAAGCTTGTGCTGGAACCTCCGACAGGTTTCATTCATTTGGTACCACCATCGGCAATCGTTTGCACAATGATTATTTTAATAGCAGTAGAGAGATATATGACACTTAATTACTCAAAATCTTTTCGATGCGATATTCGATGCTCTAAGGCCAGGAAGACGACGGTAAAGTATTTGTTGCTGAAATGAAACACGAAACGGTGAGATATGTGGTTGTTTAATCAACATAACGGCGGCCGTTGTGCCATATTGTAAAAAATATGGCCGTTAATATAGAGTGCGAAACACTCAGCTGTGACACGCCCCCCTACTAGATCACCGCTGCAGCATTAATACGACAAACGTGTTTGGCGAACACACAGATTTGGAGAAATTAAATTGAAATTTTGGCCATCAAAATGAAGGTTTAAAACCAAAAATTTTGGACTTAGAAATCAACTACGATACAGAAGCTAGCCCAAGCCAAAAAGGAAACCACGGAAAACAAGTGCGCACAGCTGATAATAGAACAACAAATGCAAAGCCTCAAGTTTAAAACTTAAAACAGAGAGAACAAAAAGGGTATTTTGAATTCAGTCTATTCCAGATGACAAATACACGAACGTTTACACTGGTATGTACGCCGCAGACTTGAAAAACGTACATTCTTGCATCAAGCCAGATGTGAATAAGTTGTGTTCTCGGTTTAATGAAAAGTAGCCAAAAAATGATAATGAAAATTCACTATCGTATGTGGTGACAGAAAATTAATTTCGCGTAATTCACAATACTTCAATTGAAACTGACGGATGCTGTATGGCTTTATATTGTGGTGCCTGTTGGATTCGTTATTTTAAATGAAATCATGAGTATCTTTTTCTCAGTGCAATGCATACAGAATAAATAAAGTGAGAAGGCGAGAAGAAAGACACCCATTCAGGATACAATAAAAGCTCCAATTAATATCGCCTTCATGAAGAAAAAAAATCTGTATTAATAACCAATTTACAGATCCAGTCCGTAATTAAATTATACCCAATTGAGACCACTCCAATATTAAGACTACAGCCTTTTTAATCGCTTAGGTGGTCTTACTAGGGAGAATCTACTGAACATATTTTTAAATGCACTAATAGCACATAACGCTGAAAATAAAAATGATGAAAAAGTATGAATTTATCATAGGTTTAATTGGAACGATGTTCAAAACTGTGATATTATAACTTCAGTTCAATGTCTTCAATGCAAAAACGGTGGATACTTATACAAACACATAAAAGACAGTGCATTCACAGTACATTGAAAAAGAATTGGGTTCGTATTGTGTTGTGCCAGCGACATTTTTTCAGGCATGAAATGTTCCATGTTTGGAGGGAAAGTGCCCCCCTAAGACTGTGAAGTCATTAATTTTGCACATAACTCGCCGTCAGACTGTCCCCTGGTGGGGAATCCCAGGGACCATCTACAGTACAAGGAGCTGCATTTGCTGGTGTAAAGGAGCACTTCGCTTCCTATCAACTCTCACCTGTACACATGCATACATACGTATCGAGTCTTCCAAAGCCCTACAAAATCGTAATTGGGAGTGAAGCGTCTCACATATTTTGCTGTTGCCGAAAAAGCAGCAGGTCCCTTTCGTGGTGGCTAACGGGCTGAAAATATCTTCCTCTGATATTCGGTCGGCTTGAGTGGCAATAACACGATACACCACTCCATTATTTACTTGAAGTACTGAGGTTGTGCAGGATACCAACAAGCCTTCACCTTTGCATATATCATAACACGCCCAATCCTCGCTGGAAGATTGAAATGTCAGAATTATAACCAGCCAACAGTCAGAGAAACACGGTCGCCAAATATTAACACAGAAAACAAATAGATGGCCGTGTTGCAATTCTTTCTGCACTTCAAAGATCCATTTCGTAGGTTACCCAGGTTGTGGAGACGTCTGGTCGATGGGTGATCATTGGTGGGGGAGTTTCGGCTGCATGCCATTTATCTCAGCTTGGTGTACTGAAAATTCACATTGAACCTCTAGGCAAAGTGCGTCAGATCGAGATCAATAAAACGAGTCTGACAAAATCTCTACCCTCTAATGGATAAAGTATATCCTTTTACATGAAAAAAGGTTAGTGATCCTTACGGAAACTGCAACACTTTGTCGCTCTTGTTACTGAAAAAAACCAAGACACATAAGAAGCGCTCAGTTAAATGACCAGGTAGAAATGAAACAGAGTGTATACATTTTTTAGCCTTTTATAAAGGTTTAGAACTGTTATAGTCTAATTCTGGCACCTTTCACGTGAACTGGAAAACAGACACAAAATCTGCAAATCAATTTAAAAGAAAGCTGCATCTTCAGTTTTGGTCTGCATACTCAAAAGGTCTGAGTGTAAAGTACCCCTTGAGGCAACCTGTAGGGCGTTTCTTGTGCTGCTTTATCTGCTCTTTAATTGAAGAACAAAGTATTTTGCGAAAATGTAGAATCTGATATACAGTAAATGCACAAACTGGACAACATTCAACGCTCTTCTTCTCCATCAAGATTGTAAGGACTGACATCGTTCTGGGAACCAGGCAATCTTTCCTTGCCTGCGCCACTGTCAGTCTCCCATAATCCTTTTCGTATCAGGGCCATAATCGGTGCTATGGAATACGATTCTGTATTATGTATATCAAATACAATGGCATGGGTGAGTGGATGTCACTTTTACTTTTGTCTCTGCTTGTCACTTTGCAGTCCGTTAGTTTAAGTAAATAATGTAGAAAGACACTAAGGTAGTTTAAAAAGTATGCTCACATAATCTGTTGATGTGGAGCTTGTCACCACGGCCAACTGCTTTTAAAAAGAGCATAATCAACAAGAATACATTACCCACAAATTCCATTTTCGAAAAATTAAATATTGTCATCACTTTGTGCTTTTTTCTGTTGAAGTGGCATGTATATATATATATATAACGGATATGGTAGCGTGAATGTTACATTTAAGGTAAAATCACCGACGTTCTGTTCTCTACAAATCCGGGAGTGAAAAATAACTAAGGAAATACAAATTGCCAGAAACATACTTTTATTGTAGGCATCTTTGGCATCATGCTTTAATGTTACATATATCTACAGCAACAGGGTTAGCATATATTTGTTCCAGTATTTGAATTTCCAAAGTCTCTGGATAAATAAATGTTACACTCCAAATGTTTGCCTTTCAAACCCAAATGATTTCACTTTTAACTGCACTTTTCGAAAACAATTTTACATTGTTACATTATTACACTGCAAGAGCATTGCAGGAATGTCTCAAAAATGGGTATCTGCACTCCGTTATAAATATTATGTTTCCCATGCATTTTGGGCACCTAATCGTTGGGAATTTTGTTTCATCTGACTGGGTGAAATATAGTCGGCACCACTTTTGATGCATACAGCTTTGATTCCAATGGCATAGTTTCCACTTGCCTTCAAGTTGAAGGTCAGTAACACACGTGTTACTCACACCTCTGCCAAAGTACAATGTTAACCTGCTCTCAGATGGAACTTGTAAGACACCTTTTATTCTGCAATGTTGTCTTTCCATCTGGTAACAAGTGAATGACATGTCAGCAACCCCCCCTTTGCCCACTGTTTTATTCCCATTCTTGAGAGAAGAGCTGTCTGCCTCCCATGTCCATGGATTATCTGCTCAGAGAGCAAATCTTGCAAAAACTATTCCCATCTCCAGTGGGGAAATGGGCCTTTCTGAGAGCACTAGATATCCCCAACTCCTTCAGGAGAAATGGATTGCCCACCCCCGAGAGCAATGTTTTGACCAAATATTCCATACTCCTGTAGGGAAAGTTTCCCCTTCTGAGAGTACCAGATATCCCATACTCCTCCAGGAGAAATAATTGCCCCCACCCGTGATCAATGCTTGGAGCAAATATTCCCTACTCCTGTTGGGAAAGTATATTGCCCCAACTTAAAAGCAATTGATATCCCCACCCCTGTGGAGATATAGGAAAGCTCACCTTAGTCTTCACCATCAAGGTCCATCATAAAAAAAAAGAAACAAAAGTCACTGGAGCATGATTACTTGGACAAAAAAGGTAGACACTTATCAAAGATACATCCCTAGAGTGCTTGACATAAATCTGGCCACAATTATTTAAGTTATAAGTATTACAAGCTATAGTCATGTTAAACTTTCCTATTAAAACTTTTCGAAAGATTTTTTTAACAAAAACCATGAAAAATCCTGAACCCACCGAAACGTGACCATTTGGACAAACGTGGTAGAGACCCACCCAGGATACATTGCCACCAAGTTTGAAGTCAATGTGACTAACAATTTCTTCGGAGAAGAACTCAATGCGAATTGGCATTAGAATGCCCATTGAGTTGCATAATAATCAATAGGAAAGGTGCTTTTACCGATAAGTACCGGAATTGAAAAAAAAAATCGTTTAAAATCGGAAATCCATAACAGTGCCACGTAGTGAACAGCTTTGTGAGACCATTTTAAAGGGAACATATCCGCAAAGTTTCAGCTTAATCTGAAAGACAGTTCCTCCGGAGAATTCATCAAAAGCGAAAACACAAATATCATCAAAAGTAGGATAAAATTGCAGACACACCTGGTGCACAAAATTAAAAACTAGGAGTCTCTAGGATTGTACCTGTCTGATATCAAAGCAATCGGCTGAACGGTTTTGGAGAACATTTTTGCTTTTCCACAAAAAGAACAAAACACATTTCGGAAAAAATCGAAAAAACCCAGGAGCGTGACCATACCCTTTGATTAATATAGTAATCAATAGGAAAAGTGCATTTACCGATAAGTACCTGAGTTGAAAAAATCGTTAAAAATCATAAATCCACAGCAGCACCACGTCGTGAACAACATTGTTTGACCCTTTCAATGCATGAGAGACCAACGACAGACAGACGACGGATGGAGGATGGACGGCCGATGGAAAGAGAATGGACGTCCGGTGGACGCCGAAAAATGGACCATCCTACAAGCTCAGCTGACTGACAAGTCACCTGAGCTAAAAAAAGGGGGAGGGGAGGATAGAAGTGTCAGCTAGCCACTATATGCATTTATAGCCTGGGTTGTACTAATAATAAAAATAACACTGCGGGATGCCATTTGCGGATTATGTCAAGGGAAATGAAAAAAGAAGCGAGGGAAATGTAAAGGGCAGGTTAAGAATCATGGGGACTCCAAGATGAAAATATAAGGCATGATTTACTGTAGGAGATAGGAAATATAAAGTAGAAGCTTTTTTTTGGGGGGGGGGCAGCAAAACTTAGGGTAGAAGAGCTGGAAGTGCTTCTGGTCTTCGGTATGGTAGGATCAATCGCACACGTGATTTGGAATAATATTGACCTTAAAAAAACACCAAAGTTGCACGTAGAGAATCCCAATGGCACCTGAGTGTGGCATAAACTAGGAAAGTAATCACCAAGTAAATAGCAGTCTGAAAGAGTATCTACTGTGGGTGGGGTGGCTTTCAGTTCAGATTTAAAGACCTGCAGGGAAAGGAAGTTTCTGATATCGGGGGCAGATTATTCTAGATCATCAAAGATGGCTCTGTGTAAAGTTCCAAACAGGTCTTTCTGAAGGGTTTTTCCTTATCACAGAAAGAGAGAAAGGACAGAAAACAACAGAATGGTTAGAGTTTGGAAGGAATTATAACACCACCATCAAACCCAAATCCCGATAAATCTGGGATCATTAAATCAAGTTAGCTATTGGAGTATTCACTTGTTTACGTACGTTCACCTATGAGCTCAATGAGGTTGTGTCAAGACAGGAGGTTGACATGAGACCAAGTTCACCTTCATAGTGTGTTGGGGGGGGGGGGGGGCAGTTCCAGTCAGCACACCTGCCATTGAAATTGTCTGTGGCTATTGGGATATATTACGTGTTCATATTGCCAGTGGTTATTAGAATATACTATTTTCTGTAGCCGTGGAGATAGATGTACCTTTTTGGGGGTTGCCCCGATGGAGTGTGCTGAAGGTAGTGGGTTCGAATCCCATACAGGTCGACATAAAATTTATCGTATTTTTCACAATTTATTTCTGCTGGCTGCACAAGCTGACAATAGTGGTTTACAAAAAAAAGAGTTTTTCACGACGTATGGACATTTCTATCCATATGCACTTACAATGAGGATCTCCCAAGTAGAAACGCCTAAGGCATGGCAAAGATGAGTAGACGAGAGTTAACACCACACCCCTCTACCTGCAGATCGATTTCTGCAGAACGTTGGTTGGAAACATTCGGACAGGGTAATGACGTTAAAATTTTAAGGGATTGGGCTAGTAGCTCGATTTCAAGTTTTCTATCACTTTTTAGGTTGCGAAACATTTGAATGACAAACTGTAAGACAGTGCTCTGGAAGATTATTGTGAGTTTGAGCAGGATTCAGGTGACAATCGACAGCAAAAATTAATAGATTACATAAAAGAACGGGCCTGTGTAGTGAACATAAGAACCCACTGCAAATTATGATATCCAAAAAGAATCCTATTAGCCAGAAGGAACCGATCATTTTGAGATAAACAGTCGACAGAAAATTAAAGATAACATTTAGGGAAGTGTACTTATTGGAAAACAGACCAATGGTCACTCTCTATTGGGTAATGCTGATACCTATTAGTGACGGAAATGTGATGATGTAAACTTCGGAGGCATATCAAGTAGGGTAACATAGCAGAACTTACAACAGAGAAAAAGAAGACAAGAAGGATAGCTTAATGGTATAAAGAAAAGTGGGAGCATTAAAGAACGACAGATCTGGATACCAGAACAGTTAGTTGACATAAACTGCTGAAATTGGACTATGAACCGTAGGCATTATAAAGAAAAGGGTAATTGTCTGAATTTGTGTATAGAAGGGGAAAGATAGTAAAGCCTGAGAAAAAGGAAACAAAGAAAGAAAGAAGGAGGAGAGAACGGAAAAAGGGAAAGTAAGAGAGGGAGCAAAGGGAAGGGAGGGAGGCGGTTTGAAGCAGGGAGGGAGAAATGGCAGAGAGAAGGGAAAGAGAAAACAAAATTACAATGAGCAAGAAAGGAAAGGAAGATAATGAAAGGAGAAGAACCGGGAGAGAAGGCTGAGACAGAGAGATCCGGAAACAAAGATGAGGACACATTAATGCCTGAATTAAGGGAACTTCAACTTGCCTTTTAATTATATGGTGAGGATGAAGTACGCACCATAAGGGTTCATTTGTGAATATTTTACGTGTGTATATTTTGCGCGAAAGGAATTTGATCAGTAACCAGGCGAATCAAGGACACTGAAATGTTTTGTTTGTAAGAGTATTACCCCTGCGACAAGGGGTAATATTTGACTAATAGTTACATCCCAGTAAACAACAGAATTTGGCAGTATTTAGGCAATGTAACTAATTAAGAAATTCTTTACAATCCTGACTTTTTCTGCTGACGTAACGTCAGCTGCCACTCGAAGTTGCAATCAAAATGTCGGCCGCATTGAATTTCTCCAGTAAATGTTTCAAATCGATCTAATGTCTTTGGCATATCATGCCGCTCTGAGGCTTCTCTTCCTTCAAAAGAAGGTGGATTATATCAAATCTATCTCACATAAAAATGTTGATTGCATGGTTACAAATTACACGGTGACACTCATAGGCACCTTCAGTAAAGTTCTCCAATGTGCAAACGTTTTTGTGAAGATTGAGATAAGAAGTGTTCTTCTTGCTCAAGTATTAAAAAGTCGGACGGAGGCTTAAACGTTTAGTTCGTTTAAATTTATGTTTTCCTTTTGTCAAAATCTCGAGGACTGAAACCAATGTCCAGCAACAAAAATAAGTGTCTCATGGGTTGCTGGGAAGGCACGATCACACATTGGTGCATCACGCTCGGAGCTCAAATGTTGGTTTGCCGATTACCAGCATCAGCCCCAGAGTTCACGTAAATTAAAAAGAATATCCAGTTTTCCACAATTAGCTGAAGTACTGTATCAGTAAATTTCTGATAATTGCTCAAGGCTGATTTGTGTAGGAACATGCTTCATAAAGAAGCGTCTTCAGGATTCTAAATAGCTATTTCTTTCTTTCTTTTTTCTGTCCTTCTTTCTTTCTCCCGCCCTCCCCCTCTCTCTTTCTTTCATAACCCAGCTACTCCTAATCCCTATCTTTTGCCGGTGAGTGATAATGTAATGGGTATTTCGGATCTCACGTATAGATGCAGAGGCAAGGCAGTTAGGCTAGGCTGAACTTTTTTGGCATAATCGTGCTGACATGAAAAAAGGGAATACTCCGTGGAGTTGTCTCATCTCTTGCTTTAATCTGTCACCCTTTCTTCGTCTCAGATAAGCCGATCCACAGCGAACTGTGCATTGCATGCCTGCATTTGCTTTAATGTTCTCAGTATTTGTCAGTGAAAGTATAACAAAAACGCGAAGAGGGTTTGTCCTTATCAAGTGCTGTACCCACCATCTTTTGGCTATTTATATGCCACAATACGTGGGCAATGTCAATTTTCCGCCAAGTTATGCAACCCTGTTGGAAGAAAACGCTGACAATGGACCGCCATGATACGGACATATCACTCCTTTTTACCAGAAGCCCAGCGCATGTTTGGAAAACATGACTTTGAGTTTTTCAACGCTAATTTTTTTAATGTTGCTCGTTTGACAAAAGAAACGACTACAGTGAATACCTTGTACTATATGAAACACTCTTTTATTGTGTGATTGAGCTTACGGGATCTTCCGTCTGTTGTTGTTGTTTTTTAAACAGCTTTGGCAAACTCGTGTTTAGCCATATGGACGTTAAACCCTTATACCCCAAGGCTTTTAAAAAGAGTGAACGAACAGTTTAAACTATCCCACAGTACTTTGGTGGGTGGGTGTTTTATCATTCAATTTGATGTGATATGCAAAGGATTCAAGCGGCAAAGTGTTAAAATTCCATTAGAATGGGCGGTTTTGTGTATTGGTATTTCATCAAAGACTGACATACGTTTTTGACAGTTACTTGGAATTGTAATGGTCCTGCTAGATCGATCATAAATTCCTAGTGCACAAACTGCATACTTGGCAGTAACTTGTACACAGCCATACTCCTTCCAATAGATATTGTAGGGCCAATTTGGTTCTTGATTCAGCTATGTATTCCGAGTTTATGTATACGCAAAATGTAATAATGCTGCTCTCCTGGATTCTAACAGGACGAGTACAAAATTAGTTGATCATGGATATAGGCAGATCTTTCCGCGTCCATGTCTCATGTTTATATTAATTATCTACACGTCGCAACAAGTCATCATATGTTCCTCGCATCGTTTTTTAAAAAATAAATACGCGTTCTGCACCCGTTATAAATGCTCATAAATGTAAAAGCGAATCCCGCACTTCTGGTTGATTACCATCACCCACGAGGAATGTGTGTTCGATCATAGTTCGATCCATAACAACCTCACCCTACCACAATGTGCTGTCATACGATTGAGATCAAACATCAAAAGATTTTCTCCCAACACTTTGCCAAATAGACTGCCTTTAACCACCCAATTGCCAAACCATAAATGCATGCAATATAACAAAATTAAAAGAATGATACCCCTTCCCCCAACAAACAAACAAACAAACAAACAAACAAACAAACAAAAAACAAAAACAAAAACAAAAACCAAAAAAAAAAAAAAAAACAAAACAAAAACAAAAATCAAAAAACAAAAAAAACAAAAAAACAAAAAAACAAAAACAAACCCACCCCCAATACACAATCAAATTTTTTTGAAAATTCATAGTTAATTGCAATTATTTAAGGCAATATTAAAGCATACTATTTGACTGAAAAGCATCAACCCAATCCTCCCCAAAATGTTGTTTTACGGTGGCATAAATTTGTGACTCCCCACAGATGTCATATTTCCAGTACTTAGATCATTATACCATTTCGGCAAAATATCAGTGCCTCCCCCCCCCCATCAATTTCGATGGGTAGCACTATAAAAAATGCAACAACTGTCTCGATACCTACAACAATGACCTGACGTCATTGTGTGTAAGGTGTACTCCAGAAAGCACTGATATACACCCACAACATTGAAAATAACCCAGAACATCCTTGTTCACGACCACATAAAAAGTTCATTGGACATCAGGTTTATTATCTACCAGGCATAAACAGCAACGGTACTTGCCTTTTTTGAAGTAAGAAAATATATAGCAATGGTTAAAATCTATCATGTTCGATTTCTCAGATAAGCATCAGCCCAGGTAAAGGAACCTATAAAAAAGGACTAGTATTACCTCATTTTATTCACATTTCGACCAACTTCGTTAGCTTTGCCGAAGTGCACATCTGGTCAGAGCGGGGTCTGGGGTTGTATATTCATCCAACTTGCGACTACATTTGTAATTTAACAAGATAACCATCTTGTCGTATACCATCCCAGGGATGGGGAACCGAACTTTGCAAACATTAGGCAAATTGTAAATGTCTTAACTAATAATGTCATATCCAAAACGTGACATTATTGCTGGATGCCGATGAACTGTGCTGTTGCGGGTCTTTGCAATTTTCCTTGAAAAATACTTTTACCGAAAGTTTATCAATAAGAACAGAGCACATGACCTTTGCAACTCTAAAATCACAGAAATATGTCTGTTTCAAACGTCGCAATATATATATATATATATATATATATATATATATATATATATATATATATATATATATATATATATATATATATATATATATAAACGATATGAACTGCAAATTTTTGAAACTAGAAATGCTTATTGGTCTATAACTAAAAATGGACGCCATAAGTATAAAGACACTGAGGGTACCATTTGGTTTAAACGTATTTTATTCCATGACAAATCAATTACACAGCGCCAAGTGGGTTTCAAAGCAGTCTGTCATGGAAGGCAATTGGGGAGGAGGGCTTAGCCATATATTAACCCCTCTTGCTGGGACTTGACAAAGAGACAGGACAGACAAGACACCACACAGCCCAGCGCACCCCTCCACGACGTAATCCTGTGTTGACAGCAGTGGAGTATTGCACCGAACCAACAAGATTAAGGAAGACACTACAGTTCGACAAGACAGACAGAAGGGCTGGCTGTATAAAACTAAACCGCTGACCATCCACATCTTGGGACGCCGCCCACACATCGATGGACGGTGGCAATGGTTGTAAATAAAAATCATACAAAATATATAGTCGCTGTGGTACTTTCATTGTGTACACAATTCATGTTATGGCATCTCGCTGAAAACGTTTAGTTTTCACAATATATTCTTGAACTGAGAGAAAAATAATTTAGTTGTCCTCAAAGGGTACCATTTCTTAACTAATGACCATTGAGAAAAAAATACCAGCAATATATATCACAAATTTCAGGTGAAGGTATAATTCGACGTTGCCAACCGTTTAATACATTTGACTCAGAATGTGAATTTGTCATCAACATTTTAATCTGGCAATTTAAAGAAACGTTAGCCTTTGAAAGTCATATGCGATTTTGTAGAGGCTAAAATGCTCATTCTTGATACTTTCTTACCAAAATATACATTTATATTTTAAAATCCCATTTCTAATTCATGTAAAATTCTAATTCAATTTTAGATTTAATAGCTCCAGTTACAAGGTCGACAGTATAGATTAAGCCTTCAAATCATTGTTGATTGGGTGTTTAATTTCAGATATAGCTATGTGCTGGTCTTGTAAGAAGAATATGGACCATACTTTAACGTGACGGTTACTATTTGCTATAGTCACTCACAAACAGACCATTGTAAGCTGTCAATATCAAACAAAAGAAGAAACTGTCAATGAACTGTTTCTTTTAGTAAGGTATTTGGACAGAATGTATGTTGAAGTCAGCATGACACTATCGGCAAAATTACTGGCAAAGACGCCCAATGAGATAAATGCTGCGTTACTTTCTGACCACGTCCGGAAACTGCAATATTATCTGCACCATGCACAACGATGGCCATAAATGTCTCTAGACACGAATGCTTCGCAGATGAAAGCACCAGTTATTTTTTAGCAAGCACGTCGTTAACAAAGTGGGGAACCGTTCGCTCTCCCTTCCCCCGTCCTCGTCAGTTGCACACACACATTGATTTGCTACGACAAAAGCACGTTCTGAATCTCTCAACATGAAATCGATATGAACAGCTGTAGGACATTTCTCGCAACAAAAATAAATGTGACTTCATTCTGCTGATTTTCAAGGAACTACGAGCAGTGATGTTATTTGTAAACTTCTCCTAGCAGCTTCTGAACCGCTACAGTTGATTTACTGCGACTGAGGCTGGGGGAAAAAACAACAAACAAAAACAAAAACACCCCCCCCCCCAAAAAAAAGAAAACAGAGTTGCAATTGCTCTGGAGTCAAGCAAGAGGCATGCTTTCATATACATTATAATTAAGGGTAAAAGGCAATGAATCTTGTTTCAAAGAAGTATATATGTATATATATATGTATATATATGTAAATGCAGATATTACGTGTTTTTGGGCCTCCCGGCTATGTTCAGACATTACCCGTGAAAAACTGACTATATTTTTTGGAGACAATAAAAGATAATGATAGTGATTTCTCTAGCCATTGTGTTATTAGCAAAAGACCACATAAGGTCAATAGAGACACCTCTACACGTTTCCTTGTCGGTCATTATCGTTCACGTTGTGTGTGGTGACAACAACGTGTAACATGATCGTGTAGGTTAGGTGTTATGGACAATAGCAGTAGCCACGTACGTTAAAGTGGGACTCATATGAAACGGGACTACATGCATCACCTTTCCTTTTCCGTGTTGGTTGCAACAAATAAAGAGAGTCCAACACAGTGAAGTTTTATCACACTGTTGTCCTTGCAGCGTCCAAACTATAGAAGCCCGCGGATTGGTATTATTCTGTTGTGTGCCAAAATTAAATAATGACTGTAAGCATGTACTATTAGGCCAAAAGTATAAAATGAGAAATTTTGAATGTACATTTAAAAATTTTACATGAACGCAAACCAAAGCAATTTTGATTGTAACTTTACAAATAGACTACTTTGAAGCTGTTATTAAATAGTAACATAGTTTGTTGCTGTATAACAAATCTCTCATCATTGTCGGAATAAAAAAAATGATAATTGGTCACATAGTCATTGATGTAAGGGCTGCGTTGTCTGATATGCTGCGGTAGGTCTGGTATTTCCTTCCATGATGTTTGGTAAACATCTGGGGAAGGCGGTGCTGGAGCTTCTCGCTGGTCCAGTTTTAACCGCACTAGCTGGAGTAGATACACGTTGCTCTTCAGTAATTGGCCGTGTGTCAAAAGGCTCTGGTTCCCTAAGCGTAAGGGATTTGCATCAAGTCCGATTTGTACACGATTTTGTTGGAATACTGTTGCGTCATCATTAGTCTAAACGACATGTGGGATGTGTGTTTCGCCAAAGTCACGTCTTTTCCACAGTCCTTTACTGGGTTTTGCTGGAAATAAATGTATTGCCCTAGCTTAAGCGGAGGCCAGTCCCGTGCTCGCTTATAGTATAAATTGCATTCTTCCAGCTCGCTTTGCCTTTCTTTGTGCGGAATCATTTAGTCGGTCAGTACCTGACACTTTGTTAATGCCAGGCACAAACAATTGGGCTCTTTCAAATAATATTTTGGTTCTTGCCTGTTTTGGTGTATTGCTTAACTCCAACAATACTGTACATTGGTCATGACCATCACAATTATCGTTTTCATCATACATTTTAAAATCTTTGCAACTGATTCTGCTTTTGCCGTTCTCTTGCTGCTGGTAAAGTGATGAAACTCCCCATGAACTTGGATTCTCTCGAGGGTAGTTGCCTTTTACCGTTTGATGTGAGCTGCTTTGGGATTCCTGGTCTCGCAAAGCGTCCTTTCAACTGTGTGACTACATTCCTTGTTGTGTTTGATGCCAGGTAATCCACTCCTGGAAAGTTCGAGAAATAAGCCACGACAACCAAGTTGTTTCCTAAATTTTGAATAGGTCTATTCGAACCGTTTCCCATGGAGCTTCATCAATAGCATATCGCCTTAATGTTTCGTTCTGAGTGGTCGATTTTAAAATGTTTGGCATGGGTCACAACCAGGGTTGCTTGATTTTCTTTGGCATGCCTGGCAAGAGATACCTCCTGGCAAGAGAGAGGTATCTCTTGCATGACGAATCATGTTGCCATAACCGACGGGAGCTGTGTGTAGCCTGTCTTTCATTTAGCCTCTGCGTGGGTTTAGCATCACTTTTTCCCACACCCTTCAGTGCACGTCCATATTGTTGACTTTAAAGGGCAGGTCTCGAAAAAAGCAGCTACTGTATATTTTTACCCATTTCTCACGAAAAACTTTGAATCGGAATCCCCGAAGATTATGACGTCACTTGGTGAACTGGTTTTACTTGCAAAAAATGGCAGAAAAATGCATGGTCGATGTCGACGTGCAGGGGTTTTTCTGTGGACGAAGTTGAAGAGGAAGACAATGAACCGAAAACTGGTCAAAGCCCCAGCAAAAGGTCGGCGAGCAGATGCGACCCAATCAGTCAACGATACTCATCCTTACGAGAGCAGGCAGGACAACCGTTGTGATTTTATTTGTTTTGATTTGGAATCTTTCAGCATGTTCAGTGAAGCCATGAAGAACTGATAAAGCGTTTGAATACTTAGTAAATCACAGACTGAGGAGAATGCAGGGTCGCAGTCGATGATAAATGTCACTGTTAACAGTTGGGTTGAATAGCATTGTCTTTACTTACCCATTAATTAAAATCTCGAGCGGCCCCGGTCGCGAGGCAACTTCGAGGGCTGTATCACAAGACCCATAGCCTTGGCATAGCTGATAGCATAGGCCTAATAGTAATACGTCAGGTAGGCCTGATCAGGTTTGTTCTAAGACCAAGCGTTGTAGGTAAAAGTGGGGCTTATTATACTCAATTGATTTTACGATTCAATTTTGGGTAGGCCTAATCATGAATAGTAGGTGAAGGCTTATAGTATGTAGTTTCATTATATTCATGTAATGTGGGCTATATTTTTAATTAGGCCTATAAACAGAGAAGCGCCATATTCGCTTTATCCGGAACATATCAGCTCGGGATGTTTGTATTGCAAACATGGTGCCGCCAGTTAGCAGAATGACTTGTCCGGGGATTAATGGCACCGAAACAAGTCTTGCGCTGGCTCCCCACTGATGACCCGATTATAAAAAGGCTTATAAAACCTTAAACTTTCCTCTAAGTATAAAATTTTATGAATTTGGTTTGTTTCTTTCTCAAATTAATTTGCAATCATGATTTAGAACTATGCAGTTTTTCAGTGAATGGTACAGATTTTGCTTTTTGAATATGGGACTTGACAGTGTTCAAGCGATACATGGGCTTACAGATTTTGGTTTGTTAAGTTTCTCTTTGTATTAAATGTTATAACCATGTTCGAACATTCACTGATTAGATATGAATTATGTACAGTTGAAACTGTATATAGCGTTCATCTTTTCTGAAGCCTTTAAGGCTTTGGTTGTTAAGAATAAGAAGTATGTACAATTGTACATGTATACATAATTATCAATAGAAAGCTTGGCCATCACCCAGGCCAGGGGTACTCCCATTAGTGACAATGCCACAGTGTCACTGGGTATGTGCTGCTCTATAGGCCCCTTTCTTCAGCCAAATTTTCATAGGTCCAGTATTTGGGCAAAAAATTCCCTAAAAAGTGTAATTTTTAGCTCAGCTGACTTGTTAGACAGCTGAACTTATAGGATGGTTCAATATCCATCCTCCTGTCACCCGTCCATCCACAATTCACATTTCTTCTCAAAAACCGTCAGCCAGTTTTACTTCAAAGGTAGTGATAATGTACAGTGGGTGGGTCTCTACCAAATTTGTTCAAATGGTGGTGCTCCATCGGAAAGTAAAACATGGGAACTTCTTGCAATGGTTATAAATTTTAGCGAAATTTGTATCGAACTAGGTGGGGATGTACCTTTTATAATTGTCAGTTTATTTTGTGCAAGTGGTCATGCTCCAGTAATTTTTGGATTTTTTGTGATGGACCTTCATGTAGCACATGTTAGTGGTTTTCCATAGAGGTCAGATTTATCGGTACATGGGTGACCTTGATCCTATCCCAAGTTCACAGAACCACAAATGTGATGAATCACCAGGCCAGCTGAGCATGGACTGTTCATGCAGCCCTGTTTTTCTATTTTTACGCCCAAATTCGAAATTTCCCTAATTTAGGTCAAAACGTTCTTCCAGGAGCACTTTGAATGCCAATTTTTGACAATCTTTTCTGCTATATAGGCGAAAAAAAATCCTTAATAAAGGTGTAATTTTTGTGACAAAGTGTCTTGTCGAAGAATGGATTTTTTAAAGGTCGAGCCGCATACCCCCACCGAAAATTTGATGAAACACAATAAAATATTTGTAAAGTCCTTTGACAAAATGAAAACAAAGAAGGTACTAGATTTTGAATGCCACACAACCTTAATACTAGAAAAGATTTGCCTGAGAATCAAATCTGTCTGTCAGTCTTGAAAATCTGAATAAATGAAAATGCAGCAACTTTTGTTCACTGTTCATTGAATGCACCTTTGCAATAGTATAGACATATAACATTTAAGTTTTAGTGATATCTCTATCTCTTGAAGATTTCATACTGATTTTAAGCCAGGCCCAGGCATGTGCTATGTACATGTTTCTGTTAGAATCAATATATTAAATAATAGGGAAGAGAGCAAGAATAAAATAATTCTGGTGTCCATCCAGTAGACGACACTTCAGTCAGGAGAGCCACAAACTGTGTATTAATGTTTGTTTTGTTTTCATTGTAATTTGCAATAGTTGCAAGTCAAGAACTTCAAACAGACTATCCCGAAGAATGATCTGATGGGGAGGTTAGATGGGCTTCTACGTAGTTTGCAAGTAAATACTATTAATAAATTCATGTATGTCAGATTCACTTCAAACATAGTGGGCATGGACATCCGGTAGCTATATACCAAGTATGTTCAGATGCTGATGCCCCAATGATTTTTGGATTTTGATTTTTTTTTGTGGGGGGGGGGTAATTTTTGCATTCCTATTAATTACCATGGGCAATATAAATCAGTGGGGTCTGCAGTGTTAGTTCACAATTTAACTTCTTCAAAACCACATTAATAATCTTTCCAGTGAATCCGCCTTGAAATTATAGGCGGATTCACTTGAAACTTTTGGTACAGACACTTCCAGTACATTTTGGGATTTTTCATATGATTGTGGACGACCTGCAGGTTACAGGCCAAGGTCACAATGCCTTGCAAAATTGAATGATTTTCCTGCCATATTTTCAAATAAGTATGTTTGAAATCCATCAAACTCTGTCATTATTTACCCAGGTAAGATTTCCCTTTTATTTGTTAAAAGGTGACCCTGATGTCAAAGGTCGAAGTACAACTTTCTTGGGAAGAATGGTGGCCGTCTTCGAGGGGTGGCCTGTGGTGAGAGGCTTCTGCTCAGGGGCTGCATACAGTTTTTCGCACGAAAAAACTTGATTCTGGTTACTATGTTGCATTCATAGAATTGTTTTGACATGTCATGTTAATCGTGTCATGATACATTGCAGTGAAACCTTTCAATTGCAGGCACACTGATGACTGATAAAAAAGTGTCCTTAATTACGTGTCTATAGTACACATTGCAGAGGTGTTTATAACATGAAAATTTATCTTTATGGTTGTGGTAGACTGTCTACACATAAACTCAAGTGTTCACAATTGTCACTGTGCACTTCAGCTGGGCTTTATATGGTATTCAACCCCCGGGGTGGTTCAACATTTTCACGATTTTCTCCATAGTACAGAGAGTTTTGTAGGGGGGTGGAGTGCGTGTAGGATCCAGGTGTGCATATGCTTTTAATGCTGCAGTAAAATGCTGATAAAATCATACAAATGTATTTTAAATGATAATTTCCATTTTTATGATGCATATATTTTCTGTTTGACTTTCGAATGTGTGTGGTCATCAAGAGATCTACGATCATACACGAAAACGTGTGTAATACATGCTGCAACTAAAACTATGACATGCATGATACATGTAAATTATGAAATATATTATTGTTATGTAAGATGTATTCACAGACATGTGCAGATAGATAAAAGAGGGATAATGTTGATACATGATTTTACTCCATACTTCAATTTTTTCAAGTGTATTCATATCTCTTGTGAAACCGTTCAACCACGGCTTTATCGATTGGAAGCTGTCCACCATTTAAAGCAAATTGTAACATATCTTCGGCGCATCAACAAATTTGGTTTTGCGAAGGTCAAAAGCTCATTAAGGTCAAATAGATCACAGTTCCATGTCACTTTGTGTGGATTATTGTAGTGTTCAATCTCGGGTGTTAAATGTGAAGCAAAAAGGAACAGAGACCAGTGTGTTATTATTGGTCTCTATCGGTAGGTCCACCTAGATACTATCACAGGTACGAAGTGCTTTGATCAGTTGGGAGGTGTTAAACTGGTTTCCATGGCCTGTTTATGGTTCACACAGAGCTGTCTGCAGACTAAATGGTCCATCTAGACCAACAGCCAATTTAATTAGCCCAGCAGGCAAGATGAAAGTTCCGCATATTTGATTCAAGTGACACTCCGTTGTATTTCATGCTAAAACAAAGTGAAACAATGCATTTTGTAGAACTCAAATTTGACATGATTGTTCAAGTGCAATGAAAGCATTCAGTCATTGTACTTTAGTTAAGATATTTGTATAGGTTAAAAATGTAATCTGCACAGTAACTTCTATATTTTGAATCTTCTACTACCCCTCCCCATTAGGGACGTGTGAAAATTGAGAACTTTGGCATTGGTACTGACTCTGTGCTTTTTATTTGAATTCATATATTTGTACAAGTTAAAGGGCTTACCTGAACGGTTTCATCTTCATTTTGGATCTTTTACCACCCCTCTCCTCATCGTAAAGGTGATTGTGAAATTTGGCATTGGCAAAAAACATTTACATGTACTTTATTTTACATGTACTTGAACTGTGATGATCAAGATCAACTACATTGCAGTTGGTTAGAAGTTCATGATATAGGAAACATGGAGACGAAGTTTTAGTTTCTGTTGTTATTTGATACCCTATTAATGATTTTCATGAAAATCCAAATCAAATCAAAGACATGAGCCTTTTCAGAAAATTCCCTGAACTCAGTTACAAATTTAGTTTAAATTTTTTCAAAGAAAATGTGCCTCTTTTGGTCTGAAAGTTCCAAAATTGGCATTTTCAGAAGGGGAGGGGGGCATTGTCAGTGGTTTTTCTTCATCTTCAGGCTCATGTCTGTTTTACGTACATGTTTGCATCCATTAAACTTGATACAGATGATTGAAAATTACCAGATCTAGAATGCAGCCCATGTGAGGTGGGGTGGATATTGATGGGGCTCGAGAGCGATTGGTTCTCTCTGCCCACCCTTATTTGTTTTACAGAATACATGTGAATACATTTGTTTAAACTTGTCTTTATGCCTTTGCTGCATTTTAGTCTCAAATGGCTTAGAATCTACCATTTCACACCAAACTTTTCTGTGTGTGGGACCCCCAGATACTCATTTAACAAAATAAGTCATTGTTTTGGCCACCCCTTTTCAGATTCCTGGATCCACCCCTTGATGTATCTTGTTTTTGTATCGGTCACCACCACTGCTTATGGCAGGCTGTCACAGTACTGTAAGGTAACCCAGGCGGATGAAAAAATGTGGGGACAATTTTATATGTTTACCTACAAAGAACAATATTATTTAGACCATAATAATATTAACACTGTGCAAGCATGGGGCATGTTTATGGATGATAAGTATCAAGACTGAAGTTACCAGCTGAGTTGAGTGTGTCATGCAAGCCCAAGGCTCTGCCACTCTTTTTCCATTTTGTCATCAAAGCAAGTACGATACAGTATTTCCCTTTCTCCCTATTCAAAGGCTGGTTGTAATAGCAGAATTCCTGGTTACCCCAAAGGCAAGTGATTCGAAATTCTCATGCCGAGGTTGGAATATCATTGTCCTGGTATAAGGCGGTTGCCGATAAATGATGAATAAATGATTGTGTTTTAGGTGGAATATACTGTATCCAAAGATCTGTTTACACTGTAAATGAAGTCAGATGTTTTGCAGGCAAGAAAACACCACTGGTGTATTTTGCTGTCTCTGGCATACCCAACTCTGACGGAAATCCCCAACACTGACAGCTTTATTAGTTCAAAATCACGTGGGCCTTACATTTACTACCGTCTTAATGGGAAATATCAATCAATCAATCAATGAAAGAAAGAAAGAAAGAAACAAAGGAAGGAAGAAAGAAAGAAAGATAGATAGATAGAAAGAAAGAAAGAAAGAGCATGCCTTCGAAAAATAAAGAGCAGTTATTTTGTAGTCTTGTTACTTGTTCCAAGTGGATATTATGATCTGAAAAAAGAGGACTTTTTGGAGTGGGGCCTGCCAGAGTTAATGACAGAAGAACAAACAGAAGGAATACTTATAAGACTGACCACTGCATTCAAGAAGGGAAAAGAGATCCCAGTGAAATTGAAAGTTCTTAATAATAATCATTTATGATGAATACAAAAAATGAGATCCCCGCGCAGTGTATCAACATATCCATGACTATGTACGAATTTCACAAATTTGCTATGGGTCAACATCAAATACAGCTTTATATTTGTATGCAAATGTTGCATGAGGGCATTTGAGAAAATAAGGCTCTTAACTGCGTACCATACAAAGAATTGGTGCACCCAAAGCTGGTAGACTTCAATGTAACAGGGCTGAAGAGATTCCCTTCACCCTTTGGGTGCAGGAGCCAATGTTTTTCTTTACGTTTGTTTCATCCTAATCCTGTTAATTCACCTCAAAGAAAGTATTGCCACCCATCAAATAATATTGTACAGGACTTGATAAATTTTGTGAAGACATGATGATTAACAGCTAGGTTTTACCTGGTTACTTGTCATTTCTTGACACAGTAATGGAATGTTAAAATCTCTAGTCCCAGGCAATTATAGGATTGCGGGAAAGGCAGAGCAACATAGTAGGCAAGAGCAAGAATAGAAGTAGAAACTTTCTATGTCCGTCCTGTAGAGGGCACTTTAGTCAGTAGGGCTAGACCTGTGTAAGAGTTCCATTTCTTTCCATTATAATATGCAGCTTAACGTTTAAACTCTTGTGTGGAGCAACAGTAAATTTTATACATTAACACACATACATATATCCGAGCATGTCACATAAATTTGATTGACCCCTTTTTAAAAGTTGTCAGTTTATTGGAGGTTCAATACAGAGTTACCTGCTCTGAAGACGACCTGGATTGGGAGACATTAGTTTCAAAGACAACCCTGTCAAGATCATGGACCCGTATTTCTTTGATTTGCCTGCAATTTTATGGCCATGGCATCTGTCACAAGTGACCACTTTTGTCTGGCAGTAGGGGTGGTCATAAACAGTAACCACTATTAACATATAATCCTGCGGGAATACACACCTCTAGTGCTCAACCACTTGGTGTAATGGTCTGTGTGTAGAGGTGGATATCCAGATACCATGAAGCCTGTCTTGAAAGACCACCCCTAGGGATGACAAAATTATGGTCTCGAGACAGGTAATCTCATAGGTAGTATAAATAACAAAACAAAAAGGGTACCAGGCAAAGTATATGTGTAAAAGGTGGTTTTTCAAGGAAGGTGATCTCTCAATACAGGGACCACTGTAATTGCTTGTTATAGCTTCCTCTTTTGTCAAACCATGTTGTCGCATATTGCATGAAGGCTGGATATTTGTGTGTTGAACGACTTATTTGGCTCTGCCAATTATCTGCCGAAGGGCAAACTAACGCCATCACCTACAGGCGATTCACTTCCAATTAACTTATCTGAGATAATATAACAAGGCCCTGTCAGCCAATGCAGTCCAGGCACACCACTGGAGTCTGTTTAGCAGGAAAACTTGATATGAGACGGCAAAGTGCCGAATGATCTGATGATATGCAGTGGTGCCTGCTGTATGTGACCATCCCTTCTGCAAAGAAAAAGTGGCCTGTCAACACAAGTAAATTTTACAAAGAAATTGACTCCTATGTCTGAGCCTAGTTACCGCAAAAAGCAATTCGGCTGCTCTCGGGAGTGGTTGCATACCGCACGTACCACTGTATATTTAATACAAAGAGAAACTTAACAAACCTAATTCTGTAAGCTTATGTGCCGTTTGAACACTATCAAGTCCGATATTCTAAAAGCAAAGTCCTATTCCGTACCATTCACTGAAAAACTGTATTGTTCTAAATCATAATAGCAAATTAATTTATAAAAGGAACAAATCATGTTCATAAAATTTGAAATTTAGAAGAAAGTTTTAGGCATTATTAGCCTTTAAAAAATCGGATCATCAGCGGGGAACCAGCGCAAGACCTGTTTATTTATTGTATGTGTTTGAATGTTTTCAGTTTCCATTAAACTACGTTGTGAATGTACAGTGTACGTGCACAGAACAAGCAGAAGTGTCTTGTTACATGACGTTTTTGTGAAGTTCAAATTAGCCACCAGCATTGTAGTTGCCACACTATCACATTTACATGCAAGTTTTAGTCTTGGAGGAATTGAAAATGATGTAAAACTGAAATATTATGTTTAGCACCATTGACTTATCACAAAATGTTTCTTTGACAACAAAGCTTAAAACTATGAACTGCCTGTCTAAATATTTCTTGTAGATATAAGAGTGTGCGTGTGGATCAATCACTCAAAATGAACGTTGTCATGCTGACAACCAGGTTGGAACAATCTCTCCGTTCTGTAGTCTGTTACCGAGTGCATATGAGATAAGATTGAAAATATGCCTCGTTGGTGGGCCAGTAGGTAGGCCCTATAACATTCGTTTTCAGTTCTGATTCAAGGAAATGACGTCACAACAGCCTGCGCCCCTTTCATTTTATGGATGACGCACACTCTACAAATTATGCCATGGTCATGATTATGATGTGTACAAATATTATGCAAAGACACAAATAGGAGTGACATGGCTACTTACAAATATCCAGTCAGCAATGTGATTAAGACAATCTACAAAGAATTGAGCAGCTAATTTCATAAGGCATAGCATTTTCCCCTGGATCATTTTCATCATGAAAGGACCACAGTACACCAGGAGCAGGCGTGCATTGCAGGTATATCCTTTCAATCATGTAATAATTAAGTCACAAGTAAATTTATTTGCTTATTATCATGGTGATGAATTGTTTTTCTGACCAGTATATGTATTTATCCGTGGTCGCTTGATTGTCATAGAGGTCTGTGACTCTTTTGAAATGCAGAGCTATGGGCACCATCCTTGGAATTAGCAACTAAAACCTGCACAGAAGGTGTCAGAAAATAAATGATGCAACTTACAAGATGGATGTAGTGTAGAATTGTAGATGCACTATATATGTATGTATGTATGTATATATATATATATATATATATATATATATATATATATATATATATATATATATATATATATATATATATATTGTGACATTATCAGATCAATACAAGAGAAAAACAAGCAACAAAATTATTCAGTACTTCATTTTTTCTGTGAAAACGAAAAAAACCCGTGTGCTTCTACTATTTCATAGGGAGGGAGGTGTACTGAGAAAGAGTACAGTAGGCCTAAATGTATCCTACTTGGCTATTTGGCAAGGGGGGGGGGGGCAGACACAACTTATGATTCTGGAGGAGAATTCCATAGCTCCATTTTATGAAAAAGTATTTGAACGTGTCGGTCCTAACAACAATGGTAACATGCTTCCTAGCAATCTTGAGTGGTGAAGGTCCTTTTACTGTTAGAGTGTTAACAATTTCTCCGTACATACCAGTACTTAAGTTTAAAAAACATAAAAATGTAGATTCAACACTGCCAACCTCCACTTCAATCTGTGGATATTTTTTTTAATGAACGCTTGCTGTTTTCATCGCAATATCGTAAGAAAGTCCATTGAAGCTTCGGCCTAATATACAGCTAATGAATGAAACGATCAGGGAAGTGCATACAGATTATGGCATCAAACGATTATCTTATGCTTACAAAGTGTGGACAGGTATAAAAATTCCAAACGTTTTACAAATAAAATGTTTCATTTCTTGGTATTTGAATATGACTTGGAAAACGTACACGGCTTCTAGGCTACCAAGTTTCTCAACTGCCGTCCTCACGCATCAACGTCTGGACTTGGAAGTCACCGTTGTGGCATAAGCACCATGACTTCTCTTCTTGGGTCCTCAGAGACTGGTCAACTGCTCAAGGTTTGGCTTTGCCTAGCAAGAATAATGTCAATGTGGTGTCCAAACCCAGGATCCTTCATCATAACATCTACAAACATAGAGTCTTCAAAATGTATAGTACATAGGCCGCTGTAAAATGTAATCGGTGGCGTCTTTCCTGTCGACTGCAAACCTGTTTCATGCCCCTCAGAGGCTAGGCCTATGGCCCGTCTTTTTGGTGTAGCTACACCACAATCGTCACATAACCACAGAGTGACGGAGCATGGCAGTGACAAAAGTGATAAGCTAAGCCTGAAAAATGAATTTGGTGCCGAAAACGATATTCCCTGCATAAAAATTACAGTAAATTTGAAATGTACCAGGACAAAAAAATGTGTGTCGTATCACGAAATAGCTGCAACTGCCCAGGTCGAATGCCAAATCCACAAGCGTGTTCACGCAGTGACGTCACCCAAGAGAATCTTCCCGATTGATATTTTTGTCGGACATCAATGGTGGCTGCTATGACCAGCTTCTGGTCTTCAACACAGCGGTACCCTATATCATAGCAATTTAATGTCAACATAGGACCTGGTAACCTCTTTGGTGTTGGGCTGAATGGCTTGTTGAGAATGGGAGCTAGTAGATGATTGTTGTCATTATGAATCACATCTTTCCATCCGTATGTATATTGGTCGCCTCTTTCTACTGACAATGTTTCTTTTCCAATTTGCGCCCAGTTCTGTTCTGATGATGTCAGAGCGCGAGATACATATTCAATTTATTTCAGCCTTCTTGTAAAATGGCTGCTCCTAAGCCCCTTATGTTACTTTCAGACTGTATCACAAGTTCCTTGTTTAGGTCAAAGTGGGCTAACACTATTTTTGTGATTTTCAGTTTCAACTTGTATTTTTTCTTGCCTTTTCATCCCAATTGAATTCAACATATTGTGAAAGGGCGCGAATAGTACTTGAGTCACCCGATAAGTTTGGCATAAACTTTGACAGACATTGAACCATGCCATAGTCTCTTGACCTTTATAATATCAGTTGGTGTTGGAATATCTTGGTAAGCCGTAATCTCGGATGTACCTAATTTAATCTCATGGCCTAACCGCGATGCAAGGTGAGGCGCCACCATGTTGCAGAAATTTGTACTTGCATGCACGCCTTGACTTAAATTTAATTTTACACGTTACTTGATCTCACGTATTGGTTGTTCGTCTTTAAGGTTTACGAAATGCTTATTGTGGGTTTGTTTGCTTCTTGGCAATGATCATTATGATCAAACACACACACACACACACACACACACACACACACACACACACACGCACACACACACACACACACATATATATATATATATATATATATATATATATATATATATATATATATATAGATATACATGGATGTGAGAAAAGCTGATTACTTCACTGTAAACTGCTTGCATCACATCAGGAATGAAGTTTGTTGAATGCAAGAAGTTTATCTGATAAATAAAGACTATATTACAACATGGGAAAATATGTCGGGTGATCCTTGTGACACCTGCATTCTAGTTTACTGTGCCTATTGTTCATACAATGGAGAACGTATTGATTAAGAAAACATGAATACTTTGTCACAGGAGCCATAGGATTCTGTCATTTGAATTTGTATCTTTTTGCCCATAACCACTTCCTAGTAGTCATTACCCTTTTCCGCAGTCCGAACTCTTTACTCTCCATGAGCTAACCTGTCCCTGTCTAACCTATATACATATACGGAAGTACTATTGTCCATATTGCACACGTTCCACTCTAAAATTTCGACATAGGCTGTATTAGCCCAGATAAATTAAAGGGTCTTCAGCGGGTAACTACTCAACATGTTTCGGAGCCTTTTACCCGTACATGTCTCTCTGAGTAGCAGGTCCTTGTCTAAGCTAAATATTCAACAAAGAAACCCACACAATTATGAATAAATATGAACGTGGCAAATGATGAATTAGCTAAATACGTGAAGTTTTGCTTATAAATGCAGAGCTTTATTATGAAAGAAGAGTACCTGTCAAACAAACCATAATTACTAAATTTGTATAGTACAGGTGCAGATAAAAACAATTTGACTTACCCCTGAACCAATATGTACCCTTTCTAGCTGGACAGCTTATCCTAGTTAAACCACCGGCCAGTGTATAATTGAAGATGAAACAAGCTGGGGCATTATATTTAGACCAAGTGATTATAAAATAAACTGTTGCAGCTAGACCTTCTGTGCAAACCAAGGGAAATCCTAACCAGGTGTGCAACAATGTGCGTCCTGCACCAGGAATGTACAACAAACTCCATGATGTCACCTACTCCTCAAACAATTAAGTTCTATTTCATGACCAACCCCGAGTAAATGTATCAACGTAATGTGTCAGGTTTGTGACATTTGAGAATATACTGTCAATTTTGAGTGATTTTTTAATATTGAGTCAATGTGCATTAACGCATGTCAGAAAAGAATGAAAATCATCAGCATTTATGACAGAAACATGTTATCAAAACAATTTTTTAACAGGATTTTAAGTACAATTAGGTAAGCTTGTAACTGTCGTCAGTATCTGCTGGCTACCCATAGCCCCAGGGGTTTGACCTAACAGAAAACAAGCGAGTCTAAAATGTCTGAAAGATGAACATTAAAACAGAATGATGTCAAAAGATAAAATTAAGTAGCAAAACAGGCAAGTCTAAAATCTCTACAATTATTGAAGCCAAACTTTCTAACAATCTCAGGATATTTACAGCAAAATTTGTAGAAATATTTGATCAAAAGTACATCTTTGAATCCTCTTGACTCAAGTTAATTGTTAATAAATTTGGTTCTAGATGCAAAGTCCTGAAATTTAGAACAAATACGACACAATCTCAAAATCTGTGACAAAAACATATTATATCCAATAGTTTCCGAAATAATACTGTCCGGGAAATAATTAATTAAATACTTCAAAGTTAAACTCATTAGAGTCTTTAATACAAAACCTGCCATTAGTGACCTGAATATCCAAATCCAAAAACTCATCTCTGAAACCATCTGAATTGTTACCTTCCAAAGGGATATCTTTTGGGTAAATTTCTTTGCTAATTTCACTGAAATTTTGTACATTTACGCAAGCAATGTCGTCAATATATCTTGCGTTGTTTGAAAATTTTGTAGCCATTTGAAAGTCCGTTTTCATCAATTTATCCATTTATTTAAATTCAAGCCAGGTTAAATATAAATCTGCCAGTAAACAGGAGCAGTTGCTACCCATTGGAATGCTTTCTCCTTGTTGAAAAACCAATGGTCCGCTTTGAACAGAAGTATTATGCAAAAGAAATTTTATAGCATCTATCAAAGTTTTAACAGTGTAAGATTTAACGTTACTTTTTGAATATTTATTGTGTGGCCAATATGCTTTCTTTGTATTTGAATTAATATTTATACATGGTTTACCATTATATTTAAACATTTTGCTTACTAATTTTGAAAGTGAACATTTGACTTTATCTATGGGTAGATTTGTGTACAGTGTAGAAAAATCAAAACATTTGATATTTTTTGCTTTTACATCTTTGATTTTGGATACAAGCTCGGTAGAATTGCTAATACTCCAAAAACAACTGATTTCTAGAAATTCCATTACAGTATATACGAAAATGATCCCTAATTGCAGTCAAACACAATGTTACTTCTTTTGATAATTGTTTTGTAGTACATTTTGACGCACCGGCTATGAATCTATATTTTCAATCTAATTCCAGGCAAGGATTGCCCTTTAAGGTTTATAGCTTACAGCCCCTTTAAGCTTTGATTTTAGCCGACAACCTATCAATTTTCCCGTAAAGATATCTTAACTTCCCGTTAATCTTCGAATTTTACCGTAAATCTTTCATTATTGCCCGAGATTTTGACGTTTTACTGTGTATCATAAGAAAATTAATTAAAAGGGCAGTGAAATTTGCATGTATTTGCGTCAAAATAAGTTATATGCACTCAGTCGGCATTCAGAACTGTGTTTAGAACGTTTTTTGCTATTGTTGCTCACTACGTGACGCTGTGGTTTTCTCGCTGTCGAGAGTGACAGTTGCCGCGCCATTTTGTAATCGTCTTCAGGCGTCTGCGTGCTGTATGCTGTCCATCATGTCTTAGTTTAACAAGCTTATTAACATGAAACATGGCAACAAAAGCAAAAGCTACCACGCAGGCAACTATACCACATTTCTTAGACAAACCAAACTCCAAGTCAGGCAACGAACTCGATGCCAGATGGACAACCCCTTTTTCCGGGTGGGCAACCAACTGTTTGGCACAACCAAAACTTCAAACAAACAACTAATTCTCCTTAAAATGCCTACATAGAAGGACAATAACACCAAGAATAGCTTATATTCATAAAAAAAGGATTTAATGAAACAACCAAACATAAAGTAAAGTTACAAACGAATTTATTTGAGAAAATTCAAGCGAGATGGGCGATAATTGGTATATAATTTACGTACCGAAGTAAAGGCCAGTTCTAGAGGTTCAACAGAACTTGAAATAACTTAGACACCAGTTTTGTGGTAATCCTGACAGTGTGCTCCCTTAAAAGGCAATGCACATGCGTCAGGTAAAAATTCAATTGTTGTGCTTTTAAAAGCTCAACAGTTATTATCTGTGCTTGGTTTCCTGCCACATGGTCCTGTAGTACATAAATGTGCCACTAGATGGCACTTTGTGTACAGTTGTAATGTTTTCTTTGAGTTTTTTGTTTATTTGCTTTGGTAACTGTTTTAAGATTATGGGACTTTTTAAACTGGTTTGAAATGGTACTTTTTTTAGGAATAAATGTGAAATAACGTAATGAATATCGAAAAGTGGAAGAAGTATTTGAATGTATAGTCTCAGATGTTATCAAAGAGCCATTTTGGGGGCCTACAAAATTATAGACATGTTTTGTACAGTGAATTGACAATATCAGCTGAGCTTATAAATAAAACAAAAAGTTTATTAAATAAATTACTATTCAAACAGTAAAATAAAATACAACCCAGATAATTAAGCTTTATGTAAACCTGCACTTCTGGATTATGAACAAATAAAACAATAAATAAAAGGAACATATGTTTGTGGGTTTTCACATAACAACTTCACGTATGTGCATGGGCTTCTAAGATTAAGAATCTCATCGGGATGAAGTAAATAATTAAAGAAAGAAAAGTAAATTAAGCTCACTATTAATTTTTTTCCACAAAAATAGGCCTATATATAAAAAACAATGTGCATTTTTTGTGACAATGTCAAGTTTTAGCTATGACATTAACACATGTATTAATGTTTAAAATGCTTGAAAATAATTGTCCAATAGCACATATTGGCCATTCTAGACACAAACTCACCTCATGTAACAAGTCAGACAATTTGTGTGCATTTATTTAATTAGTTTTATAGTAAACACGGAAATCTTTTGAAAAATGATAGGTGCATGAATGTACAAGGCTTTTGCACTTTTACCAAGTGGCATAAATAAAATATTCTTTAAATTCTCACCAGACTGGTAATTTTATCAGGGGACAAGCACTTTTGCCTACTTGCCCTGGGACAAGTAGCTTTATCCAGGGGACAAGTAATTGTCTTCTCCCACTTGTCCTAGGACAAGCACTAAAATCATTAATGTCAAGCCCTGGATCAGTCAGTTGATAATATCTTTTTTTTTTTTGGCTAAAGGTCCCCCAGATAATCTTGTTAGTTGAGGCTTGACAAACAACTCCAAGATAATCTGCATTATCCACTCATATCACCAGTGTCACCTGGTTCATTGTTGCTTAATTCAAGGCTATTTTTGTGTTGAATTCTGCACTGTGCTTTCAATTTTCTGACAGAATTGAATGCAATGCCTAAAATTCAACTTGCTGCTTGGTAAAGTAATGTAACTAGTTTCAAGAACGTTGAACAACATATAAGTGGTAACAAGTGAAAATCAGCTGTGAAATCACATCAACTAACAATGATGAACAGCATTGGAAAAAAAACCCAAATATTAAGTTTAACTCTTGCTACTGTCTGTTAAAGGAAAACCACCAGTGTAACTGCTTTAATGACTTTGTGTAAGAAAGAAACGAAATTGCCAGTTTTCATTCTGCAGTAATTGCAATTTGAAAATACAGCAAAAGCCTCTAGTAAAAGGGATAAAGTGTACTGGAAGAGGCCTTGTGCATAAGAGCTTGGCTTTGGTGTTGCAAGCCTGGGTTTACTATACAAGCTATGGAAAATAATAATATGGTGCAAAATTAATTCCCATAAATTACACATCTCCACCCAATAAAATAAATGAGAATTCAGTGCCCTCAGATGCACGGGATCCACCACAGATATTGCTTAACCCTCAGGGCTTCTGGGGTCCTAGGTGGCCCCAAGGGCCCCCCCCCCCCGGCCTACTTTGTGCAGCGCCTCGCCACGCCTTATCGGGCGCAACTCGGCCTCTGGCATCCCTCAAATGTGTTCAGCTTTAAATTTTTCCTGGGGACAACCCTGTTTTTCAGAGACCTTGTAACTGTTTGTGCTTTGCATGTGTAATCTTCCTAAATGGAAGATTGCAGGTGTGGATGCTTACGCATTAATAACCAATACATGTGATATACATCTATTGGCAGCCTCCATCAAGATCATATGATTTTTGGCCCTGTTTAATCCGAAAAGATAAGTTTACAGGCCCACAGAGATGTTTCATCTTTTGTGAAATTACTGACATTTTAATTACCCCACAGATGTTGTGAGTGTTAGTCGTAGAATTTTTTCTTTCCTGCCGCCTGAATGTCAGTCAGCACTAGTATTGTTATTCGGAATACATGATTATCTTCTTTTAAAACACCCAACATATCTAAATAAGTGCTACTGATGGCCATAGTCAAATTATCCAGGTGGTCTGACAGATAGCATAGGCATGTGTCGGGATAACTGGACTTCACCTGTCACCAGAAGTCCCCATCCTCGTTTTGTTTCATAAAAGAAATCTCGTTAAAATTCAAAGTAAAAGCACATTATGGGTGCACAACAGGTGCAGAGGTACTTGGGCATGTACACGGTTTGACTGGCAGGAAGGCCTAGGTTTCAAAAAAATAACTGTGGTTGATAACCCCTTCATGGAAAATCCAAATGTGGTGGAATCCTGCAATGCACTGCATATCGGATGCCTGCATGAAAGCAGTAATAGAAAACGCCATAATTGAGATATGACCCAGCATTAGCGATATTATGGGAAGGTAATAATTTCTCCCTCATAAGATGGAACTCCTTGTATTGCACATCTAGAATTAAGGCCTCTCTACCAACTGTGTGTTTGCCCCAGGATTCCGGCTGTGCGGCGCATCCATTTTGCACGTTCACATTCAATTTTTATCGTGGTTTTGGGGGCAAAACAACATGGAGGAAGGACGTCTCCAAAGCTGATTACTAGATAATTAATCCATATCTATAAAAACTCAGTGAATATGTATACTTCCTCTTTATTGCCATTGTATATGCTGATGACTTGGCTTGTGCTTTGCGTGAGGGTAACACTGTACTGAAGCTTGTGACATGGGTTTTAGGACCTGACAAATGGAAAACCGGAAAATGTTTTGATTATATCACATAACCTTCATGTAAAAAGTGGAGATCATGGTCTTCCTTCAGTATTGAATGACAAGTGATGTAAACACACAAAAACCACTTTTCACGCAATAGCATTGCTAATTAGTGTCCATGACAAGCATGGATCCCAGTAAAGAAATAAGTTAAATTAATTCCAAACATTGATTGCTCTTTTCACCTACAGTAGGTATTTTGCAATCTCCACTCTCTTCATTATAATAGCGTGGTTTACGGTGAAGTAAACTCATAATGAACACTTTTTACACAACAGCACTGCTCATCATGGTCCACGACAAGCATGAATCTAGCAAAAAGTAAGTGGATTCATTTCCAAAAAATGATTTTTTTGGTTTTTTTTTTACCTGCAACAGGTTTTTTTGTAGCTTCCGCTCTCTTCATTATGACACATGCCCCTTTGAAATAATAACTGTTGAGTGTAAATGCTGACTAATTCACTTAAATCTGCAATTGTTGCTTCCAACACCTGGTCTTCTTACTGCCATATTGACAAGTGGAAAAAACATGAACAAGCCGTCAAACTTGACTGGGCATGTGACAACTTACATAAGCGGCAAATGACTCAAAAGGTAGGGGAAGGGGGGAAATATCATGCACCAAGGAATTTCTTGGTCGGCTCGAACCACCCCTGTTACAAGTCTTTTATTACATGTCACAATGACCATTATGCCATCATAATCAACTGGGTCTTCGACCTCGTTGATTATGTGGCATAATGGTCATGTTACATGTTATAACTATCACATAATACCGTGCATGGTCCTCTCTCAGTTATGGCATGGACGTATAATGCAGAACAAGATTCCACAGTTGTCGTACTTTCATTCAAAGACCAGTCGTGATACACAAAGTACAGTTCAGCTATTGAATGTACTAGAAATACTGAAACTATGCCAAAGGAACTAAGGTTTTGATGTTTTGTGTAGGCCAAGGTAGACAACAAATCTGGCTGTTTTTGGAGCCGGAATGGTAACATTGTCTCATATGAAGATGATGTATATGACAGTGCCTATTAACTGTATTATGTTGGTTGAAAACGAAATGTGTTGTGTGTCCACATTTTGCAAGTACAATCTAGTCTACCAGTTATGCAGGAAAGACCGAAAAAAACTTATGAAACACTCGTTCAAAGGAAAATATTGTCATCAAATTCACGGAATGAACCAATATACAAGGAGAAGTTGCTTGTAAAGCTTACTGTTGCACAGCATGAGAACGTAAGAGTGAAAAAAAAATAATGGCACGTGAAGCCAGTGTACCAAATTACATAGCTTCACATAGAGAATATATATCTGCTGAACAAGGTGAACATTCCAAACAAACAATGTCAAAATATGCGAAGGATAAACTGGAAAAGCTTGACCGACTCACCTATGGGTCTTTTGGTATCAGCAAGCAAAATCTTAACAACGTTACAGATGGCATCCCAGCATGATTATATTCAGTTTAGCTTACAAATTTTCCATGGATCTTTATTGCTGGTAGTGCCACATTTGAGACCCTCAACAACATGCACACTTCACCAAAGCTCAGACCATGTAACCAGACGTGCTGCACAGCACTGAGGCAGACATCTAACTTGAGAAACTTTAGAGATATAAAATTATCTGATGAAGTAATGTCAAGAGCAGACTTGCGTATGGCCGAATGAGTAGAAAGCTGGTTGGCTTTACAGATCTTGGAGGTGTACACTATAAACTTGAACAATTTTTAAGTCGATTTGATAATGGAGATATAACGCCAAAGTCTGCCACTCATGTTCTTGGGCATATGATCAGCGACATATTCCTTGCACTCAATTCAGTGGTTGCTCATGTCCCATGCACTGGTTTCTAACGTTTTTTCTTATACAACACCATAATAGAAGCAGTTCTGCTACTTGAAGCTAGAGGCTGCAAAGTCCACGGTCTCGTGTCTGATGGTGCGTCTTTTAACAAAAAGCTTTACAGAATGTTAAATGGAGACAACAGATTCTACTCTACAAATTATTTCTCGGTGGAGAACAGGAAATTGTATTTGATTTGTGATGCTTCCCATTTGATGAAACTACAATGAACATTTGAGAGAACTCACACTGGAACTTGAAGACCAGGGATTTGCAGGTAGGCCTAACTTTGTTGTGAGGGTAGATTTATCCCTCCAGCCAAATTTCTGACACAGACCCACAGATGCCTCATCTGTCAGTTGGGAAGTACAAACATTTTTGACCCAAACTTCATTTCTGTTAATTTATTAATCTCTTTACATTCAAGGTTCGATTTTTAATGCAAATATTACGAAAATAAGAATAAAATCCAATGTATCATGTGAAGATTTCTGTTTATCCATTAATATTCTAAACCTACTAGTTTGCCAAATAGTCATCAGTACTTGATACGCGAGTCAAAAAATTCTGTAATGTATTCTGAAGGGTTGTTTACTTTGTTCTTACAGCTTGAGGAGGACCTAATTACGTGGCCACAGGTCCTTGCACTGTACTAAAATGATCTTGGTGAACAGTCTGGGTTAACAAAAACTTCCTGCTTTGACCAATGAACACATGTTCTTGACACCAAGTCATCGGATGAAGTTCGATATGTAGTGCAGGTAAATAAACGTTTGTATGCATGTACCCAGGAGCTGGTCGGGCACACATTGGTTTCTTTAGCACTGTTTATGAGCGTAGAATGTGTGTTTATAAACATAATACGTAGATTGAGGTTGTAAGGTAAAGCAAATTTTACATATACACTTTTCCGCAGAACACTGGTGTGATCTGAATGCATTCAGGTTTGTAAAGGCCCCTGACATGTATCTGACTTAAGGTGTTTATACATAGCTGTAATTAAAAATTATTGTAAAACATTTTGGTTGCAATACTGAAATATTGAAATATTTATACTGTGAATATGTGGTTAATGCTGTGAGCAGCCACATTGGCTTAAACATATTTATTCCAAAAAAGCGATGGCGACAGCTATATTGCCTTTAATAGTCACATTGCGGGGACACAGGAGATAGTTTCTTTATAAATTTAGCGGCAGTGACAGCATGGTTTTACTTTGATACTCCTCACTCTTATTTTCAGGCTCGCAGCAACACAGTTTACCCGGCTTTCAAGAGTCCAAACATTCCCGGTACTGCGGCAACAGTCAAATTTGTGGAAAATTTCAACATTTTGTTGACTGTTTGCAAGTACTCGACACAAAAGCTAGACATACTAACCCAATACTCAAGCCATATTACAGTGTCGATAATGAGTGACCGACATTTTACAGCAGAGAATATAAAATGTTTTAAATCAAGTTTTGCGTTTGGATGAGGGCCACATGCGCTATTCTTGCCTCAGTAGGAGATAACCATAAAGGGGGAAAACAGGATGTAGTTATAAGTACCACTTGTCTTGTTAAAGGCCTTTGAACGCCGCAGCTAATGATAATATACTAACTAAACTCCATTTAATCACAAATTCGTAAGTTGCATGGGTTACTTTGACAAACTATTAAGGCTTTGTGTGTGCATATCGGACTCGAAATCTATCACTTTTTGCACAGTGGCTGGAGAAAAACTTCTTGAATCCCATTCAAACTGGGGTATTTAGGCGCCTGGTCATATGGAACTTCCAATTAAAAAACGTGTTCGGCTGTGTCTCAGCACGGAAATCCTTGATAGCCCAAGAATAAGTGTTATGGCATCTACTACTAAAATGTCAATGTTTCAAAATGTTATTTTATATCCAATTCAGAGAAGTTTAGAACAGTCAGAACCAGTCAGGATAGGTTGCTATGTCATCACTGTTGCATTTACGGATAGACCGCTGCAAAAATGGAAGACATGTTTACAACATACTAAACACTTAGAACTAAACTAACTTTTTTTACTGATTTATTTTGCGCAATACTTACATCAAATATTCCATTTCCTTACAAGTTCATGTGAAAAAAATGTTGAGTTGAGATGATTTCAGCTTTAACATGTAGGGAAAATTGGATAAAAAGAAAGATTTGCTTCAGAGCAAATCTGTCTGTGTGCCTTTAAAAGTTGTCTATAGATGCTAGATGAAAATTTCAAAGTCTAAATGACTTCGACCTTTAGAGGTGACATGTATATTACAAAAAGGTGCAGTGTTGCAATGCCTGCAATTTGAGGCTGATATGATTTAAGTTTGATGAAAGTTGACCAAGTAATGCCTACATGAAAATTTCAAAGGGCCAAATGACCTTGACCTTTAGAGGTCACATGTGAACTACAAAGATATGCATTATTCCAATATATACAACCTGAGTCCAACATGTCTGAATTTGGATGAAAATTTACCAAGTGATGTCTAGATGATAATTTCAAAGTTACAAATGACCTTTGACTTGTAGAGGTCACATGTACATTACAAAAATATGCAGTATTGCAAAACCTCTTCAAAAATGTCCAACATGGCTGTAATTGGCTAAATTAACATAGTTATGGCTTGATGGAAATTTCAAAGGTGTAAATGACCTTAACCTTTTCCCTTTAGAGGTCACATGTGAATTACAAAAAATGAGGTGTTACAACATCTACAGTTTTAGCGTAACATGTTCAAAATTGGATAAAATTGACCGATTTATGGCTGGAAGAGAAATTCAAATGGCAAAATGACCTTGACCTTTGACAATTAGAGGTCACATGTAGATACAAAAAACATGCAGTCTTCCAATATCTACAATTTGAGTCCAACATCACTAAAATTGGATGAAAATTGACTGCCCACAATTTGAGCCTGACATAACTGAAATTGGATGAAAGTTGACCACGTAATGGCTAGATGAAAATTTCAAAAGGGCCAAATGACCTTATCCTCTGACCTTTAGATGTCACATGTAAATTCCAAAGATGTCCACCATTCATTCAATACCTACAACTTGAGTCCAACATGACTGAATTGGACGAAAATTGACCAAGTGAAGACGAGATTAAAATTTCAAAGTTCCAAATGACCTTGACTTTTGAACTTTCGAGGTTACATGTACATAACAAAAATATGAAGTGTTGCAATACCTACAATTTGGGCCCAACATGGATAAACTTGGATGAAAATTGACAGAGTTATGGCTAGACAAAAATTTCAAAGGTCAAATGACATGACGTTTTGACCACAAAATAATCGTTGACTTTGCAATGACCTTTGACCTTGAATACGACCTTTACCAAAAATGATTGCTGACCCTCAAACTGACATTTCCTCACACAAAATTGACCTATGACCAATGCCCTTGACTACCAATAGACCTTTACCTTGACCATCGTTGAAAACATGTACTCTTGGAATTACGTCTATTAAAGGTTATTAGATATGGAGCTTCAAAACTGTCATTTGCCCTAGTTTGCATAATCGTGAAAACTATGACCCCCCCCCCCCCCCCTTTAAGGATTGGTTGTCCAATGGAACTATGGATTTATGGCTAATTTCTGTGGCGACAAACTTGACAATCTATGCATTGGACCGTCACCATCGAAAGAGTGGCTTTTAACCTGAAAATGACCCCTTACTGGAGTGAACTTTGGCCTTTAAAATGACAATTGACTTAAGTTTGACCTTAGACCTTGACATGACCTTGATGTTTGAGGCGGGCTGCACGCCCTCTAAACTTTATAAACCTAAGCCTTACTGGTGTCCACATCTCAGCGTTCTTTGAGATAGAAAGATATTTTGGTGGGCTCTCTGGGTAAGTAATGGTAACAGGTGCGGTATTTTAAGCATGGAAATATTTGAAAAAGCAATTTCGCCGCATGTGTAGGCGGTATGGCCAAGGGCTCATCGATCGCCATACACATAAGTTAAACTCCTTGTTTCACCAGCGTTAAATGTCGGGTTTTTGCAATGAGCTGAATTTGCGCCAAAATAAAAAACCTTGTTCTACTTTATGTTCCTCTGACTTTGCTAATTATTTTCGAGAGATAATGCAGCATAGTGTAGATTTAACCCCTGAGCAGGTAAAGGTACATAATATTATTAAGCATATATCCGATGGGTATTTGACGAGATATTGATACAGTCATTACGCCTGATCATGTAGAAAGACTGATAGACTCACTGCATTGTAATACAGCTGCAGGACCCGACGGAATATACAGTGAACAGTTTGCTAAAATCCGATATTTTGTGTAGACACCTTGCTTCTCTATTCTCTATGATGTTACAGTACAGTGGTATCCCTGCTATTTTTTGAAATTTGTGTTATTGTACCGGTTTTTGAGAAGTCCCTTCTCAATCCGAAAGATATAACCAGTTATAGGCCAATCATTCTGAGTTCGGCCTGTTCTAAAATGATCGAAATGTATCTCATCCCTATGAATGAAGCCGCTGACTAACAGTTCGGATTCCGACAGGGCAGGGGCACAACAATGGGATGTGCGCTTTTGCATGATGTCATGTCTTATTTTACGGATTAGATAGCGTCCACCTCTCTAAAGGTTCGCACAAGCGTCTAGAATCTTACCAAGGCACAATTATAAAGCAAGTACTTGGTTTTGGTAAAAGAACACATTCCTCTGCTGTTTTGAAGGCCCTCTGTATTCCACGGGTTAAGGATACAATTGAGCACAGTACAGTGTCCCTGCTGCGTAGGGTAGCCAACATTGAATTGCCCTATAGGAGGCTCTGCTGTCATTTTCTCGCCAGGTATATGACCGACAGAAGTCTTTTTCCAAGCAGCGGCCAACATTTGGTTGAAAGGCCACAGTAAAAAAATTTAGCATGAACTCAAAAGGTGGCAAGTTCTGTAGTGAAAGCAGCCATCACAGGAAACATTACACAATGTTGAGCACAGGAAAAACGAATGACTTAACATACTGAAACAATTTCATCCCTTTTGAAAAATACAAAATTTCACTGAGCAAAAGTGACTCCCATATAGTGACAATGTGTCAGAACAATGAGTGACGTGACAAATATTAAAGTTTCATTCATTTTGCAAAATACAATTCTACAAATGAAGCATGTTTATAAGTGTCAAAAGTTGCAAATATGCATTTATTGAGCAAACATATTCAGCAAACTTGACTTACGAGTCACGACAAATTGTCGTAATATTGCACATCGCAATGCGAGAGTGTTCTTTTATTGGTCACAGTTGTTTTTCTTTGAGTCTTTTGTAAGTTTTCTCTTTAAAGGTTTTTTCTCTTGTGATGACCATGTAATTCTGTTTTATTCTTTATTATTGCATAGCATTCACAAAATGCACTGTACCAGATGGTGTTAGTGTCGCACATGATGATTCTGTGAAAAAGTGTGTCACACACTGACTCACTGTCAATACATGTGACCAGAATCCCCCATGATGCCTGTATATTGGGATACAACTGGGTGGATACGAGAACTGCATCTGGAACACTAACACTTAATAATGCAGCAAGGTTGTCCTTGTAATTCCACATTACGGAAAAAACATGAATCCATTGTCGTCCACAACAAACATGCTTGGTTTTCTTCCGCTCTGCTACCAGTTTCTGCACCTTGCTCCTCTTGGCTACAAAACAAAGAACCCTATCAATGCAACAGCACGAAAAAGCTAGTTGATTTCCAAACCAACACTTAGTCTTTTGTTTTGTAAAACTACATACTGTTAATAAAACAGATAATACGTCCATAGTCAAACTGTAATACCCTTGTATTCCTCATTCCTGATCAGGGACATTTTTATTGGGGCCATGTACATTTTTTGGACCATGGGCGCATGCATAATTATACTGAAATTTGTACTATACGTCCATCTTGGGAATTGAGCTTCTTGCTGCATGTACCATCATAACAATTTTCTGCTTCGTACTTCAATAAATAATCATAGGTCAAAGCTATTACACTCAAAACGCTGACAAGTTTATTGCCAGTATTTCAAGAAAACATCTGGGTATATTCCTTACGTTGTGATGTGCCAAAACACAATGAGGTCAGGTTATATTCGTCATGGATGGAGACAGGGCTGAGACCCACGTTTTCACATTGTAGCCATTCCCATTCACAGGTCGGGACATCACAGCTGATCACAAATGCGCTTTCTGGTTCTGCACAATGGCAATATGGTTCTTCCTCATCAAGTTCGTCTATCTCTTCAATCAAATGTAACTCAGTTTCGGGGATGTTTAATTGACAATGACAAATGACAAATCATTATTTAACCAATGTGTTAAAAACAGGAAATTAGTTCACAGATCTTTTATTACCGAGCATATTATACAGAGGATAAAAAGCACAGTCAGCATGACGAAAAAGGGACAGTTTGACGATACATGGTATGAGACAAAAAATGAAATATACACGTAAATATATAAGTGTGGCATAAGTGGGATAGGATGAAATGACAGCTGAATACTAAAGCAGAAGATTGGTCGTCTTATTAACAGTATCTGCAATATGTGTAGAAACTTGCAGGCCTTTCCCAGTTTTTTAAACACTTGAAAGTTTAGTGCTTTTAAAATTTTAGGCTATTCCAAATTTTGGCACCCTAGTACCTGAAGAAACGGATTCCAGAACTGGTGGTTCTAGGCTGCATAACATGCTATTTCAGAGAGTCACGTTGTATCGAAAATGTCACATATGAAGGTTGGACTTGGGCGATGAGCAGCTTTGTAGAGTTCCCCTACCAAGCTGACGAAGTCTCCGAAGTTCCAAGCTCGGATTTTTTGCTTTGGCCAAAAGATCTGCATAAAGACTTGCTTTGTCATTAAAGAAAAGCAAAGCACTCGCTCGTGGATTTTCCGGCTTAGCAGTATTGGTTTATGAAGTGCCATAAAATAGTAGTAATATGAGGCAAGAGTTAAAATGGCACAAAATTGAAGTTTTATTTATGCTCATTCTAGTCTCTTGGTTTAGGTAGCTGGCGAGTCTTCTCGCGACATTTAGGTGTTTACCAGCTTTTGAAAGGTCAGAAATATGTTCGTTGAAATTTAATTTGTCACCTACGCAAGTCCCTAAACGTTTTACACATTTTTCACACTTGATAGTTTGTTCACTGAGTTTAAAATCTGTAGATTTATGAGCACGATTTCCTATGATCAAGCCTGAAATATTTTTCAGGATTAGCTTCCATTTCGTGTCAGACCATTTCATAGCTAATTTTCATTCATTGGCCAATAATTGTAATTGTAATGTAGTTTAGTCAATAGTTTTCGCTTTTACAAATATGATATTTTCATCTGCTAAATAGCCAATAGATGTATCTTTGTTGAAGTGGTAAAGATGATTAATAAAAATGCTAAAAAGTGCCTGGCCTAGAATAGAGCCTTGAAGCACGCCTTTAGATGTATGCGACTATGGGTAAATGCTATAGATATTTCCGATGCATACCATTTGTTTTCGGTTTTGCAAATAGCTAGTTAGAAGTTGGACACTATTTTGTTCCATTCTATACATTATACTGTATTATACATCCATAGATGTGCATGTAGGGTTGTGTGTGTGTCTTTTTTCATTTGGTCAGTCGCTTATGCTTGATGCTTTAAATTAAGCAAGTACAGGCACTGACACAAAACGTCTGTTCTTTGTTTTAATGCAGAAGCTGAGGACTTGCCGATCACAAACAATGATATAGCTGAATATTTGGAGGGTGAACTGCCACTTGGCTATTGTATCACACCGCCAGACTTGTAACCTGCAGCTGGGCAGCTGCAACACGTCATCAACCACCAATTTATCCACATGGCCCAAGCAACACAAGTGTGTCCTGTTGCATTGCCAGAGATCGGTATTTTGGTTGTAAGCCGCATCAACACTTTTGAGGGGACAACCAAGAGCCACACAGAAAATCTAAAAGAGTATGTTGTTAAGCTTTCCTGGTTAAGCTGCGCAATCAGGCATGAGGCATGGAGCCCCTTTCCGCCGAGAGAGAGAGAGAGAGAGAGAGAGAGAGAGAGAGAGAGAGAGAGAGAGAGAGAGAGAGAGAGAGAGAGAGAGAGAGAGAGAGAGAGAGAGAGAGAGAGAGAGAGAGAGAGAGAGAGAGAGAGAGAGAGAGAAGTCAGATGGTAGCAGCGGTAAAAGTAGTTGAGGGGGTCCAGTGTCCCGTATATTCGTGTTATCTTCCTGACCATCGTGTAAAAACGATGTTGCGTAACAGGGAAAGCAAATTCATTGATATTGCAAGAGACATGGAAAGGCTTTATACAACTATTTAGAATATCTACGTTTCCATTGCCACCTTCACAGTACTCAGTCGAGATTGTGTGACTGTGTGCCCGTCATATATGACAAAGGATAATAATCCGAAATCCAAATCATAAATGGTAGTGTTGCACAGGAGGCCGAATGGTTGGAGAAGACACGAGTCTGCAATTGGTGTTTATTGATTGAATTGGGAAAATTTTGTACCGATCTCAACATACCAATATTTTGACTGTCTTTGTGAAAAATATTATTTCTGCCACCTCTGGAATATATGCCTTGTTAGGTCATGATACAGTTGCTAGAGCCTGTCTAGATGTTGATATGGTTCGAGAATGGAGAACTTATCCTGTTGAAACAACAGAGTCCTGGGTTCAAGTTGAAAGCTTGAAGGTTTATATCAGTTGTCCAACTTCTTGTGCCTGCCTCCCTAATATATCTGTTGTCTAACGGTGGTTTCGAGTCTGGCCCCCAAGTTGCAGCCCCCCCCCCCCCCAAAAAAAAACCACCAAACTTATGTTCAGAGTGTAAATACCCCATCTTTTCTTGTACAGTTCCACTTCTAAATGTCAGCCTGTGATCAGATTTAACATACTAATTTAGTTTTTACATATTGATAAATAGAGTGGGAAAGGCTTTTTGGAGAGGTACTTTTATCTAGTGAAATGGGTAGCAAATATAACAAAGATTGACATTTTTGTTTGCACTTGTTACCAAAATGATCACTGTCCCTACGGTCTCCTTCACTGTTTGAATGAATTTCCATTTTATGATCAATCGGCTAAGTCACTCCCACTTGATGGCTGTAACCGAAAAATATGTCACATGAGGTGAGACAGAGAACTGAGTCTCATTTCTGGCAAGTGTGAAATTTAGAGAGGGAACATGACATATGATATGCTACCAGTAGACCAGGCACAGGTGATATAAGATCTAACAGCTTGTTCACAATAGCATAATGCTACTTTGATTCATAGACTAAACACTGATAGTAATACAAAATATATGTTCATGATGGGATAATTACCACAGCAATATGTTTTTAAAAGCATGTTCGACTGGTATTTTGTCAAATATTCCTAAAATACTTTTGCTACTGGCAAAAGGTTTATTGCTGTTTAAATATCAATGGATACAATATTTTGGAGGGATTTTTTTGATGTTCCATCACGTGTAATCATTAAATAGACATATCGTCACGAAATATTGAGTGCCGTTCATTTCTGCACGTATTAGATCTGTTGCAAAGTGTGGCATGCAATTGCAAAAAAGAGTTCCATTGGCGGTCTTATTTTTTCATGTCATAAGATTAAACACAAAATGCAATCAAGTGATATAACATGGTCTCAGCGTGGAATGATAATACTAATCGTATTGATGCCCCATTACAGCCATTGTTGAAAGTATATGAGTGATAGAATATTAAACGACACATGTCATTTAAATTTTTGGGTATCGAGGTTATCAAAACACATTCTTATCTTCCTGGGATTACAAATTTCTAATTATATTTAATTTCTGATTTTCATTACACTATATTGCGAGAAAGAATTGCGACATAGGTAGTGTTTCCCTACCACTAACATATATTAGTAGCTTCAATAACCATTTTTCTATAAGTAGGTTAATTTAAGGCTATCTTGGCTGTTTGTTTTCGAGTAGATTTACCTATTACTCACTAATATAGTTGTGAAAAGACAGAAGTGACTGCTGTTACGCTGACGAGTTACTTTTGCATTTGGTTCGCATGGTAGGATATGCTAGATAAATGAGATAAAAATGCTTGTTGCTGAAATTAGCTGTTGATGGTCAGCCTCTTGCTTTCGAACAACCATCATACGATATACCTCATTACATCAAAAAGATCATACGTTGTTGCTACTTTCTAAGTATAAGGTAGCTTTTTGTATGAGCCGGGTGCCCGCCTTGTTTTGAGATCTGTGTGCATTCCTTACAGGCCTGAATCTGCCTGGGGTGTGCTATTTTTATTCAACATTATTCCGGGGTGTGGATTTTTAAGTATTGCAGAATTATCATGCATGTTAATTCCTGATCGTACAGAAATCCCTGACGATGCATTGCGAGGCATTTATCAATGTTCGACGATAAGCAATCGCCCGGCGTTTCATTCCGATACTACTTCATGTTCAAGGAGGATTCCCCATGTCTTTTTGTAAGATATATATTTCTTTTTAAATGACGTGTTTACTTCTAATATAGATATATTTTATTGAAATAAACATATCCGTTTATTTCATTTAAACACGTCAATGCACAAGTGTTACCCACAGGCTTTGTATGAATATGTGCGTCGGATAACATCATTCATCCAGTTACTGAGAAAGGAAGCTTTGTCAGCTAAATTCTATGCTTCTCAAATCGTTTGACTTCCAGCGATGGGACATGGCCAGACCTGCAGAAAATTCATTCTCTGAATAGCAATGCATAGTATTACTGATTAACTGCTGTTATTATGTTGCTAAGCTTAACATACAAAGCAAGACCTGCCCAATCACATTAGTTTGATAATACTATGATACTAGAATGAATGTAAGCAATGTTACGCACGAAAGAGAACGGGTCAACGAATATGTCGAAGGCACCCTTGAGTATTTCCACATGTGCAATCATGCACACGAAATGCAATTATGTGTATTTAAAATATACTTATCTGTATTTCGTATATGGGATGTCGAATTAGACCTATCGGTTTTTGTATTATAGATATCGATTTCAAAAAGTAGACATTTCTGGATTTGTAATGTTGATGTCTGTATTTTGAGTAGATACATGCCGATGACCTCCCTTTAACTTTTCAGTGCTACATTTTTGACTGAGTCAACAACATTCCTTCACCGGCTTTGGACGCACACTGAGGAAAGTTGTTGCTCTGGACTATTTTATTATATTGTTTGTAACACCAGGCATACTGGTACTTGAGTAAAAGTTGTTGACTTCTTTTTGAAAAGGAACATGAATCTAGCACTCTTATAATTCAAAGCAGATCGTTTTAAGTAGTTCACCTTTGGTTACAGTGGCCGTTGAAAGGGTTAAAACTCAACAAGCAAAACATGTTTTATGTAAAATATTTAAGTCAATGTATTACGCTTATACATCTAGTACTGATAAACAGTGTAAGTAGGGCAGAACATAATGACCAAATTCCAGTCAATCGATTTATCTGTATTGTTGTACTACAGTCTCTATGCCTAGAAACAGCCTCAAAGTTTTGTTGCCCCATTCCACAGTCCACACTCTACACTCCATAATCTAACCTGTCCCTGTTTTACCACTTATATAAAAACCCGCTGGTACTTTCGGACCTGTATCCACTATCGGGACTTCTCCGCTAAGCTCCGTCTTTGACGCTTGGGGCGCAGGCACTCAGCCTATTGATGTCACTTAATTCTTAGCCACGGGGTTACTTCAATGTCTGATACAAAATCCCTATTCTGGGACAGACAATGTGTAAAGAAGCATAAGGACGATATGTGGGGGTGGGTGGGCAGAGGGTTATTATGTATGGAACCAAGAGTATATACTTTGCAAATATTTCAGAGGATCACTAATGATATAATATATACGGTGGACGCAATTCACTTTGATATCAAAATCAAGTGCATTTTGTACGACTGTCCCGCAATCAATGCATTAATTGCGCCATGTTCAAAATGGCGTTCACCACGAGGCATGATGGTGTCGTGTAGCATTTGGATTTGTAACTAACGGTGAAAACTGCTTCAGACACAACCGAGCGGCAAATTCAAGTTAAGATAGGAAGTCATCTTTTGTAAATACATTGAATACCGCTCGCCCTCCTGACTCGGAGAACGGACACCTGGAACCTAGCGAAATATTAGATACTGATAACCGCACCACCGGCACTGTGGCTATACTTTTTCCCCAGCCCAAATTAACCGCCCAGACAAGCTGAAATAAAATGCTGTGTTTGAGTTGACTTTACTGCAAAATAACGGCACAAGTTGGCCAGCTTTTCTATTAAATTATAACTTGGTTACGGTAGATTAGAAAGACCGTTTTTTTACGGGTTATCATTTGTGGGGTAATTGAGCTGGTCGTTGGTCGCGTGTTGCAGGTAGTCCAGGGCTGTGCAACTGGAGCATTGTAGCAAAATTTTGCTTCACCGTTCTTGAAAAAAAGCTGCAGAATTAATTCCAAAAAAGTGTTTCTTATGTGAAGAAGTTGAGAAAATGCTCCACGGAATATAAATTTTGCTACGAATATTTCCAGTTGGACAGAACTGTAGTTGTTCGCGTCAGGTCATTTAACATTGCAAAGGAGCCCTTGCCAAGGGAAACTGGTTGTTTTGACCAGGTGGTCGCTTAACCCTGGGGATTGGGGCTGGTAATTGCCGGTACTACTGCACCATGATTATACCACACAGAACCTCTCAGGGTATATGAAAGACAGTGAATGTAAGAACATTTTCAAAAAATAAGGTAAAATCATTCTTGATGCATGAGATGGGAGCACTGGAGAGGGACCGCTTTGTATGTTTATAATTTTAGAATCTTAGTATTGTAAAAAATCAGCCTTCGGTGCTTATGTTTATTTATTTATTTGTTTATTTATTTATTTATTTATTTATTTATTTATTTATTTATTTATTTATTTATTTATTTGTTTGGTTGTTTGTTTGTTTGTTTGTTTATTTATTTATTTATTTATTCATCAATTTAGTGAAAAGTTATAGGTATCTTTTTATTCATAAATGATCAAAGCATTTCTGCCACGAACGTGTGCAAAGCAACTAACATTTTTCTGGCTTCATACTTGCTAATTTCATGTTGTGGTCCACCGTAGAAATAAGCCAAAGCAAGATATCCTAGGCTTTTGATACTGCCATTCCATGCATCATAGTTTGGTGTGCTTTCAGCAATCATGTTGCACCATGCTGGCGTATGTGTCCTAATATACATGTATTTTATATATTTCATATATTTTAGTATTTCAATGGTACACTCTGTTCATGTGCATGAATACAATTTTGTCAATCAATCAATCAATCAATCAATCAATCAATCAATCAATCAATCAATTAATCAATCAGTGAATCAATGAATCAACCAATCAATCAATCTACATTCAGTAATAAAAGTTTAGTAGTTTATTTTGGGCCTTGTCATTATCTTAATGTATGTTTTCCTCTTGTAATTCCTCTATTTGTAATTCAAATCTAATCGCTACCATATAAAAAAGTAAACAAACCAAAAAAGAAGTAGGCCTAAACAATGCAAGATGAAATAACGAATTATTTAAAACAACTTGCTCTGAATTGCGGGTGTTCGATTGATGTTCCTTATGAAAAAAGAACTCTCATTGAGGCAGCAGCATATACAATGATATTGCATACAACAATCCAAGTAAACAGCTTCCCTCTGCGCTTTGGACATATTTTAATTGATCATTCTAGGCCGAACTAAAAAGACGTCACAAATACTGAGACATTGGTCGACACAAAAATATGTGTGTTTCAAACACAGAACACCAGCAAAACTGAAAATGTTTTAAAAAGTAGTCTTTCCGAAAATATGTTGTTACGACGCAAACCACGTAGTTCTTATTGCAAGGCTTTTTCGAAAGTTCAACTCAGAGCTACCACATTCTCGTCGGGAGTGTGTACAATCAATTAAATAACTGGAGCATCTCGTGTTGCCACTGCAGCAAGCAATACCACCTGCAGGATATTATTCGGGGGGGGGGGTATTCCTACTAATCAGGACTGCACATAGAAATGTCCTTCATGATAGATATAACAAGAAAAACAGGCGTAGGCTACTTTCTTTAGGCGGAAACGAAAAGGCTTTGGACAAGTAGGATAATTACATGAAATAAAAATCTAATTTCACATGTGATGAATTTTTGAATTAGTCAATCATTAGACAGACACAAAACAGTACAGCCCTACTTGATGTACAAAATTAGATCATTTGCGCCAGTGTGAGTGTCATGTTTTTGTTAAATTACATTTTTCTTGTGATGTTTGCACTTTCCTCCGTTTTCCTCGTTTCGAAAGTAGAAAAGGATAGATATACGTAATAGTCTTTTGTAAAACTGTTGTATTTCTAATATTTTCCAGTGGAAAATCTTGCTTTGACATGGTTGCCAAAATCACAACATTGTACAATTAAAAACATCATCTGATGGCAAAACTAGTAAAAAGTAATTTTAAAAAAGACCATCGCCATGTTATCAACCCAGATAAGACAATTTTTTGTATTTATACATGAAACGCCTTCGAAATTTTTGCACACATTATGGTTATGAGAAAATTAACAGGTAAATTATCCTGAAATTAGTCGGTTGTGTATTTTCGTACGCATATCTGGCCAATAAGAAACACATAGGATAAATATAACTGTGTAGTTTGTAAGAAAGTTTTGACATTTAAATTATTTATGATGTAATACAGAGCCAGAACGTATTAAAATTGGAGAAGCCATATTTTAAAACAAATTCTGGATGTCTGCAACAAAAAGTGTTGAAATATTTTTTTTCCAAAACTTTATTTCATAACCTCTTTATATGAGTCTATTGTAAGTAAATTTAACTCTAAATGCAAAATCTATAAATTTATCCGAAACACGACTGAAACGTAATATTTGAGATAAAAAAGTATTATAACCGAATTTTACCGAGATATTACTATCTGGATAAGGATAATTAACAACTTGAAAATTGAAATCATTTATTTTGTGATAAATTTTAGTCACACAACTATTATCAATTATCTTAATAAATCTAGAAATACGTCATGATATTGATCGACATCATTGCTCTTTAAAGGAATTACTTTAGGGTAAATTTTATTTGCAATTTCGAAGAAATTTTCAACGTTTGGGCAAGCAATATCATCCATATATCTTGAAATGAAGGACAATTTTTTAGCTAGGTGAAAAATCTGTTTTCATTTGATTTTGCATGAATTCAAATTCAGCCATGTTAAATACAGATCAGCAAGTAAAGGAGAGCAATTACTACTCATCGGGATTCCATTTATTTGTTGAAATATGTGACATCCAAAGGTAACAAATATATTATCTAAAAGAAAATGAATTGCATCTATAAGTTGTTCTATAGTGTAAGTTTTCCAATTATTTTCCTTCTTCATTTTTTCTGACCAAAATGATGTTTTATTAAAACATTGATATTTATATATTTGTGAGCTGAATGTTTAAACATTTTGATAATTATTTTTTCCAATATTAACTTTACGTTTTGAAGAGGTAAATTGGTATAAATTGTTGAAAAATTAAAAGTATGTATACTCTTAGCTTTCAAATTTTTCAATTTTTGAAACAAATTCCATAGAATTAATAATACTCCAGAAACAATCTATACCTGTGTACCTTTGAATTGCAGAACAGTATTTATGAAAATGTTTTCTGATAGTAATTAAACAAAGAGTTACTTCCACTAATAATTGTTTAGTGCTACAATTAGATGCGTCTGCAATAAATCGAGATTTATAAGGATTTTTTTTATGCAGCTTAGGAATCCAAAATATTAAAGGAAGTGAATAATCTTTATCTGCTGTTTCGATATTGCAATTTTGTAACAAGTAATTTTTGTGAAAATTTAATATGTCATCTTTATGTTGGTGCACTGGTAAGTAAACATTATTCCCTTTGATACCTAAATTGTTGTTTATACCTAGTTCTTTTTTTAAACGTCAATGTAACGTTTTTTACAAATAATTCCAAAATTGTTACCAGCTTTGTCTATAGGACAAATGACAAATCTTTCATGAAAATCTTTAAAAAAATAGAGAAATCTGCCTTTTTAAAAATGCTTGATGCAAATTTCTTCTTTTTTGCTTTAAGGGCGAATAATTTATGTTCAATAAGTTCTTTTACATTCATTGACCAACCTTTAAATTCTGAAACCTTTTTCTTTTCCTTTCTTGCCCATTTGACTGAGAAAATGTCAATAGATTCGCATAGAGAAAACGTTTTGAAAGTTTAAGGAGTGACTTACTCTGAATTTAGTTCCCTTTTTCATTAAATTCCATGTCATCACCATCAGCATTGATTTGAATGCTGTGGCCAGAGATGATTTAAATGCTGTAACACAAAAATCGCATCATTGCCACTGAAAATAGTGGCAAATAAAGGAGGATCACCTTGATGTAGATTGTTATTAGATACTCTTCTGTCCCGTCTATGGTCACGCGCTCGGATGCCACAGTGTTTGGTTCTTGGAGTCAAGTTCAATATTGAAGTGATCACATGAAGTGTTCTGTATAAAGATATTAATAGCGGCGACTTTTTTTATCATATCAGACTCTAACTCCTCGCCTTCCGTCCGAACCACATAAAAGCAAATGAAGAATATATGAGCATGGGAAGACTATTAACTGCCTCAAATAATTCTGTAACAATAAGGACTATAGGAGCTGTGTCGTCTAATACTTTACAAAATTGAGAGTATCATATACCAAACCCTGTCTTTTGTTGCAAAATGTTGAGTTTCGTGCACAGAACCCAGGGTTTTGTTCTGTTATTCAGTATTTTTACAAACTCCAGGGAACAAAACCCAGACACGTGTCAGTGAAGTAATATTTCATCAAACGTTCCATCAGGCTTCTGTTATTTCATTGATCAAACAAAACAAAACAAAACAAAAACAAACCAAACCAAAACAAAAAAAACACACAAAAAAAAAACAAAAACAAAAAACAAAACAAAAAAACAAAACAAAAAAAAAAAAACCCCACCAGGGTTTACTAGTGGAATCCCAGATTTCGTGCTTTTAGTGTTCAATATTTCACAAAACCTTGGCGCTCCCTTTGCAGATCCGGAACACTGTAAAAAGTTTCATGCACAAAATCCAGAGTCTTGCAGTAAAACCCATGGTTTTGTGGTCAAGACCCTCAGTTTCATTACAAAACCCTGGGTTTTCAGACAAAAACTCCCGGTTGTGTAACAAAACCCAAGCTTTGTGACGCAGGTAGTAGTCGCAAGGCCCCGCGTGTGGATTTTGTTCTTCAAACTACGAATCCCAACGTGTTGTGACGTAACCATACCCAGGGTGTTTGCTCAGTCACTACAAAATGTACTAAATGCGGGTTTTTTTATTCATCCTATGAGATTTGTCCAGAGATGATGTAGGTAATGACTTCAATTAAAAAACCCAATTTTTGGAACAAGCGCACATACATGTGGTGTATTCAGTTAATTACATGCCGTATAAACTCTGGCTTTTGCTACATAACCGTGGGTTTCGTGTACGAAGCCCTTAGTTGTGTAGCAAAGGCATAGGTTTCGTGCAGAAACTCTGGGTTTTGTAAGGGATCCCAAGGTCACATCTACAAAACTCAGAGCTACATAATAAATCTCTGGGTTTGAATCACAAAACATGGAGGTGTCTACCTAGAACCCTGGGTTATGTGAATTATTGGACAACACAACTTGTATAAATGTCTGTGTAACCACATCACAAGATTCATGTTTGATATTGGATGATGTTCAAGGAGAAAAGCTATATCCATATCATGTTAAAAGTTAAAATGATATCTATAGTTTGTTGACAATTGCGCAAATGATTTCAGTTTGTTGTTATTCGCCATCCCTACGTACCGAGCTATGAGCTCGCGCTGATAGGAGAGGAACTTGTACAAGCCCCTGGTTGTTCCCCAACCCCTTTCCTAATGAAATAAAATACGTTTAAATCAAATAAAATACGTTTTTCAAGCCGGTTTGAGGTCAACCACATAATTCATATTTTACTAAACAATGTTTTGTTTTCTACTTTTAGGACTACAGGGAATGGAAAATAAACTTATAGCAGAGCTAATGGATAACTACAACAGAAACGCACGCCCCGTGGCAGACGTTCTAATGCCGGTACATGTCCAAATCTCATTTTACATGACTAAATTAATGTCTTTGGTGAGTAGTTACCACTTTGTGTTTACTCGTCTGCCTCCATGAAAATATCAGCACACGGTTATCAAAGAGTATCAGGCATGTGCGAATTCAAATTACACGCAGGATGTTGTGGGTGGTAATACTACTCGCTATAACACAGAAAATGGGGTAGTCGGTCTTGCAAAACACATCACATAAAAATCCATAATATGATAAATGAGCAAGCAGAACCACAGCAGAACGGAAAAACAAAAAGCTACGAAGTCAGATGCAATATGTTTTAGGTCGGTTTATATCCAAATTAGAATAAGATATATAACAAATATCATTATTTACCTTGAAATTAAAATTAACATCGTTTATTAATACATTAAAAAAGTAAACACGACAAGAAATTATCAAAAAACCCAAACACATGCATACAGGTAAAAATAAAGGAATATGGGGCTCCCAGAAAATGAATCGTAAATGAAGCCATATCAAGCCAAAAATCTCATAACCAATAAATTGGAATGTACTGAGACATATGACACTGGGCCTGAAGAGTACAAAACGAAAAACTGTGGTAAATTGAGAGAGACCTGTGCTCGGGAAAGAGTGGGCAATTGAAAGGGATGGAGTCAGCTGAAATGCTTACTATGTAATCTCGCCAGGAAAAATAATCTGTTGCTCAAGGGATAATCCTGCTCGTTATTAAATATTTTAAGTTATTTAGTCTCATGTCATCGTTAAAATGTTTTCGAAGCTCGTGTCAGTCAGGCACGTGTGGATCGTAGGCTCTCGATGTTCAACTTTGGTTCTACCGTTTGAAATGATTAATGAGTTTTTGCTTCACATGGAAGGCCACTGCCATTTTGGAGTAGACATATGATGCAGATGCGGGTGTGAATGTGTCTGTGGACTTGGCATATTGTTGCACCAGTTCCCTCAGCCTCTGAGTACTTACAGAACACAGCATGCCTTTCGCTAGCGTAAATTAACAGGTTTGTGGGAGGTTAATATGCATTAACCTCACTGCTGCTGCTGGTAATGACAAACTGCAGAATTCGACTGTAGATTTGTTTTCTCTGTTCGTTTTAATTAACAGCAGCTAAGTTCCTATACTCGTGGGGAACGTTTAACTTGGTTAAATAGCCAAGAAACGTTTCAATTTGTCTCTCACTCAAACGTCTTGTTTAACTTAGCCAAACATTTCAGGGGCAAATACAGGGAGCAAATTTATATTAACAATATATACATTTAATTCCTGGCTAAATTAAGATATCAAGTTTTTATTTTTTGATTTATATCGGTACTGGTGGAAATCACAGGGAAGCTAGACGCATTGCAAATTATATACCTGAACGTCCCCAACTTTATCAGATAATCGGTCATAAAAGTAATTATGCATTTTTGTGGCACTTAAAATAGTTCCTGTGCGCTAATTAAAGCTAGCACATGATTTCCGTTTTTGTAGTAATTATGTTTAAGAGTTATTGATTTATATTGATAACTTATGTCCATACGATGTCCACATGCGTTTGCTTATCGGTACTGCGCATTGGCAAATTTCATTTTACTGTATTATGTATTTGTTGTGCGTTTCCGCAAAAAATAGTAACAAAAAACCGTCATTAAGTTATTTCAGTAACATAAATTCTTAGATTTTGCACTGACCGTATCGCAAAAAGTCGCTCTGGAAGCGATCAGAAAGGACGCTTACTTTGCACTCACTCACCCACATAATTTCCACGCTCCCATTTCATGGAAAGGGGTATGCTGAATCCTGTCCTTTTTTATTTTAGCGCAGCAGGGATACGCGAACGCATGCGGACACCTTACAACGGACATATGGAAAGAAACATTTAGACATAGTGCACAGTCATGAACCTTTGCACAGGAATTTGTCACGTCTATTTCATTCAGTCAAGCACAATACCATATATTCATATTTAAATGCGGTCTTATTCTTACATCTATTGAGCAAAAGAGGGAGCCGTTTGCATATCAGGGCAGATTCATATATTTAGCATGGTCAAAAGTACTTTCTCAATAAAATGAACAACACGAACACAGAATAATCTTAAGAAAATGTATTGATATATATTTGAAACATAAAGGATCCCTAACTTGATTAGAAATGGGCTCTCTTTTGGTTGAAAATGTGTTATTTATGGATGTTTATGTAGCATATTGTAACGATCAAGTGATCAGTAAATGATAGCTAAGTGAATAATAACTAAGGTCATTTTAACAGAAATATACTTTTATTACAGGTAGCTCAAATGTATAGCAACAATTTACAAATTGTTCAGCACCAATCTTAAAATAATCAATTATATTTCTACTCTGAGTTTTAAGAATAGATTGCAAAGAAGTTTGGACTTTTCAGAATATGTTCCAATACACAATCTTACAACATTTACAGGACACCAAAAATGTCTGGGAAATAGGCACACATTCCTCTTTACACAATTGTCCATGTTTATTGTGTCTCTCAATCATAGGAATTCATTCCATCCCTCTGGATAGAATATTTGGTTAGCACCACTCTTGGTGCACACACCTTCCTCTGAAAGTGTGTTCCCATCTGCCTTCAGGTAGAGAACATGTAGGCAAACTTCTCCTGTTTGCCCATCATTGCATTCCTTATCATGAGAGAAAGCACACTGGTTTGTCCCCTCTAATCATGGATACTGGTGCACTTTTCAATGTATCTGCCCCTTCCACATAGCAAACTTTAGTCTGGTTACTCTCCTACTTCTGGAGAGAAATTATAATGCCCCAACAGAGAGCATTGGCCTGTATTTCCTGAGCTCCACTCCCATGGAGATATAGGTTTGCCCCCTTCTCAGACCAATTGTGACTGCTAACCCCCAATGTTATGAGGGTCAAGGGATCTCCCACAGAGACACTCACCATTAGCACTAGGAAGAAGTGCTGCTACCAATAAGCAGTCAGTATGTTCTCTCCACTGTAGGTGACATTCTGGGAATCTTATATAAAGACTTTCTTTAAAATTTATGGTGTGCCTTATTTGCATATATGTACACAATTTAATTACAATAAACATTCTACACCAATAGTCTCATGTGAAGTCATCCTAACTGTTCTAGATGTTTCAATAAACATTCTGATACAAGAAAATAGACACTGTTTCTGCACATTTGTACACTTGTTAAAGATAAATAAAATAAGCCACCATACCCAGTTCAGATGAATGAAATGGCATTATAGTTCCCACAATTGCCACAAGAGTACACTACTGTTCACATTTATTTGATTCTTCAAGAGCAAAGGAATAAATCCACATAATTATTTCATATTATATGGTCCAGTCCTGAAATATATTTTCACCTCAATAATTAAACATGATATTCCTTTATCAATCCAAAATCACTCCAATATATAACCATACCGACGTACATCATGGGTTGTATTTACACTATATGGCAGTGACAATAGTAAAGTGGCTTTGATTCAAAATCCATGAAAATATGCTTTTACCAGCCATGTATTGGTGAAACATTGCAGAATAACCTTATGAAATATTTCCTACCTTACTAGTCATAATCACTGTTGAAAAAGTAATGAAATTCAGCCTCAAACACGAGAGGAGCACTTGAATCTTCCTGACCAAAACAGGGTAACAATGACAGAGAATGACTGCCCTCTATAGTTATTCTTAGGAACTAATAAGAGACCCTGTCCAGCAGGTGCTGCCATCTATTTCGATTTTCATAAGGTACAAGTCTAAGGCACATATGTACATGGAGATCATTTGAATTTATCATATAGAAAAATAATATACAAGTAATCCATTTCGTCACACTATCCCCCTGTTTCAGTCCAAATGTCCCCATTGGACTGAGACAAATACAAAAAACCAATATCTTTCCAACATTGAAGATTACAAAACAAAACAAAAACAAAAACAAAAAAAAAAAAAACAACAAAAAACAAACAAAATAAAAATACTTGTCACCATGAACATCTGAGCATTCATAGTAGAAAGGTTCATCTAATCAGTCTTTACTGTTCACACAAGACTGAGACATAAAGTGCTCATGGCAACATATACTATGACCTTAAATTTCATCTCGAGGAAGCAGTTTATAAGCTCAAAGTACTTTTACACATAGTCGTTCCATTACATCATGATACTTTTTTATGGTTTTACACAGAAACTTGAATATTGTGCTCAAATTACCATCAACTAGTGCAGTTACTTCAAATTACTTCATTGGGCAAAGCCATTATTGTACAATTACAACCACAAAATTGTAGAATGAATCTCATGGTTAACAATATAAAAAAAATATGGCCAATTTCATAGAAACCAACCAAATACTGTCAAAATAGTTAGAAATCTCAAAACACAGTTTTAGAAATTACTTTAAAGTCAGGATATACTTTTCACATTCATATAATACTACAGCATTAACACTACAGCAAGTTACATTACAGTTCAACTATTTACTACATTCTCTGACAGGAGACAATTATTGACCTCTTCTATCTCAGTCGAATACATCATTTTTACTTAGTTTTTATTGTACAAAGTTACATTCCATTAATTCTCCACAGTCATTACTCATAATTGTTAATATTACTGAAAGTTAATAAGTCTGTCCTTAATGTCTTTCCAATATGTCACTTATTATGTTGCTGCTGTAAAAATAACTGTTCATATGGTTATATCCATGGTGCCTTTACTGGTGGTATTGTCGGTTTCTAAGTGGGCTCTTGGCTTTGTTTTGGTTGGATGCTGTAAGAGGGCTTCAGTCTCTGTGTCTGTCTGATGAGCCATCATTTTCTTTGCCTGCTAGACCCATCAAGCGTTGCTGGATTCCTGATAGATGCACTCCTGGTGTCTTCATTTCAGTTAGTTGAGCTATGGTTTCTGTCAGAGTCAATGTGGCTCTGGAGTTGGCTTCCAAGTTCTTGGTCAGAGTGTCCAGTTTCGTGTTGGTGGCTTCCAGTGTTGTCTGCAGTACTTGTATGGGGCTTTGTGAAATTGCTTCTCCGCCAGTTGGAATAAGCTGGGCAATATGACGGCCCAACTGGGTTATGTGTTTTCTCAATGTGGGGACTATATCCTCCTTGTCCTCACCAACAGGAGTGTCTGCCACATCATGGGATGCCACTGAACTCTTATGGCCTGCTGTCTTACTCTCTGCTGTCAAGTCTGGAAGTGTCTCTGACTCTGACCTGAAAAAACTATCACTGTCATCCACATATATGGTGAGGTAGTCCGCAGTAGCAGGGTGGGGTGAAGATTTGCCCATCAGTAGCTGTAACTGCTTGCTCATTTCTGTTGCTGACTGGTCTTTACTGGTTCTCTTTGCTTTATGTGTCCCATCCTCCTCAGGGTCCCATGGCAAGACTGGTAGACTTTCCACCTGAAGTTCCTTTTTGCAACCTTGGAACACAGAGTCCAAGGTCCCACACTCCTTGTGCCCTCTGCTTAAATGACACTTTGCTTGCTGGATAGTCTTGTACCCCTTGTCATGTTCAGCACAGTAGTAAGGGATGGCACTGGGTGTGAGGTGATGGTCAATATGATGCCTCACCATCTGAGAGTCATCTCCATGGTAGCTGCACAACAGGCACTGGTACATAGACTGCTTCTTGGCAGAACCCTTGGAAGTTACCTCTGTCATCTACAAGCAGATGAAGGTCAGCATCTTTGAGCATGACATTTTAGTCATGTTTTCCTTTAATTATCTGCCACAAGCTGCCTTGCCCTTCTTCAATGCCCCTGTTGCCCACTTTAGTTTTACTTTTCCAAAATATGGTTTTAATCTGCTATGATGAACTATGCATCTCTTTCCTTTTGCATCAAACTGAATAACGTAGTCCAGGTCATTCAGGTTTTGGACTACCAAAAAAAGGTCCTTCGTAAGGGCAACGCAGCTTAGGAGCAATCTTTAGTTGTGTAGCATCTGAGTAGAACCACACTAAATCTCCCACATGAAACTTATGGTAAACAAGTTTTGCATCATAAGTTTCTTTCTGTCTTTTGGAGGTAGAATGTAGGTGTTGTCGAGCAATGTCATGAGCTTTTTGTAATCTTTCTCTGAGCGAATCTACATACTGTCCATAGGAAGCAATTTCTGTAGTATTTGCTGATTCCCTGCCAAACATGACTTCTATCGGAAGTCTTACCTCTTTTCCTAGCATAAGGAGATTGGGTGTCATATTAGTGCTTTCATGAATGGTTGCTCGATAAGCACCTGCCAAACAACCTAGATTTCTGTCCCACTGCCTCTGTTCACCCTTTATATATGCTTTGATCATTCTGATCAATGTTCTATTGAATCTCTCTGTCAGACCATTACAGCGAGGATTACCGGGGGTTGTGCGTGTTTTCCTAATCTCTAACAGGTGACATAATTCTGTGAAAATGGCACTCTCATAATTTCTACCCTGGTCTGAGTGCAAATCCAGAGGGCAGCCAAATCTGGATATGACTTCGTTCAGGATGATTTCTGAACAAGTTTTTGCAGTAGTGTCTGGGATTGCAAATATCTCCACCCATTTGGTGAAATGGTCATTTACCACCAATATATATTTATTGCCTCTGTCTGATTCTGGAAATGGCCCCAAAATATCTGTGGAGAGCCGATCCATGGGCCCACCCACAGTCATACTTCCTAATGGAGCTTTGGGAGTCTTCCCTGGGGGTTTGATAGCACCACATTCATGCCATTTTGCCACCCAGGCATTCACATCTTCACGAATGCCAAACCAATAAAACCTTTGTAGAGTTTTTTCTCTAGTCTTTTTCTGGCCCAAATGACCTGATAATACACTGTTGTGCATTTCTTGCATTATCTCAGGTCTCATTTTTCCTGGTACCAAAAATTGTTGGTGGGTCCCTGTTCCATCCTTGCAATGGAATATTCGGAACAGTATCCCATCTTTTATAGCAAGGCTATCCCATAAATTCCAGTAATGCCTTGTTGCTGGGGGGGGGGGGCTTCACAAACTAATGACCTTAAAGATCTAGACCCGGACTCCTTCCATTTTAATAGCACCACATTCATGCCATTTTGCCACCCAGGCATTCACATCTTCACGAATGCCAAACCAATAAAACCTTTGTAGAGTTTTTTCTCTAGTCTTTTTCTGGCCCAAATGACCTGATAATACACTGTTGTGCATTTCTTGCATTATCTCAGGTCTCATTTTTCCTGGTACCAAAAATTGTTGGTGGGTCCCTGTTCCATCCTTGCAATGGAATATTCGGAACAGTATCCCATCTTTTATAGCAAGGCTATCCCATAAATTCCAGTAATGCCTTGTTGCTGGGGGGGGGGGGGGGGCTTCACAAACTAATGACCTTAAAGATCTAGACCCGGACTCCTTCCATTTTAATATTGGAGCAATATCTGGATCATCCATTTGTTTTTTCCTAAGAGACTTGGTTGAATTCAATGGCAACCAATCTGCACTCCCTTTGGTTCTGGTGTGCTTACAAACTCTGATTCTATGGTACATTGAACTGATTGGACCATTGGTTAACCAATTTGGCCAATCTGGCAGTCGGAACATGGTTAACATCTTACTGTCATATGACTTCAGAATGCCAGTGGGTTTAACAAGCCCTGCTGTTAGGAGCAATATGAGTAGTGCCAATGCCCATTGCAAAGATTTCCTTATGCACCACATAAAACATCTGCCTTTGGTGACAGAGCTTTGAGTGCCTCTCCCTAGCTTACAAACTTTCTGACCAATGGGCTGCTTAATCAGAGTACTTTCCATGTCTACTGCTTTTTTCTGACACTTTTTGCATGGTCTACATGGTATACTTTCTGTTGGCCCTGTTTCTTTGCAATGGCAATCCCTTGGATTGGGACAACGAGACATATTGTCAGCATTGCCATGCTTTCTCCCTGCTCTGAATTCCACCACAAAGTTGTAAACAGACAGGTCCTCTATCCACCGTGCAATTCTTGACTTAGGATTCTTTAAACTGAAAAGCCATCGAAGTGCTTGATGGTCGGATCTAACCACAGATTTGTGACCCAACAAATAGTGCTTGTAATGCACTATGAAATGTGTTTTACTGCAAGTAGTTCTTTGTCTGTGACACAATAATTGCGTTCTGCTTTGTTCAAGCAGCGACTGCCATAAGCAATGACTTTTTCCACGCCATTTTGCACTTGTGAAAGTACGGCTCCTATACTGAAATCACTGGCATCTGTGTCCAGTATAAATTCTCCACCAGGACTCAGTGGATAGGCCATAATTTCAGGACCAACCAAGTTTTCTTGATGCTGTCAAAGGCTTGTTGACATTCTTTAGTCCACTTGAAAGGATGTTGCTTTCTTGTGAGTCTTGTCATAGGCTCAGCAATCTTTGCATAGTCTTTGATGAATCTCCTGTAATAATTTCCCATGCCTAAAAAGGCACGGACATGAGTTACAGTTTTGGGGACAGGCCATTCTAGAAGTTTACTCACATTCTTTGTATTAGGCAGAACTCCTTTCCCTGATATCACATGACCCCAAAACGCTACCTGAGTTTGGAAAAAGTCACATTTCACTGGTTTAAGCTTTAAACCAGCTTTTTTGATCCTGTCAAGTACTTCCCTTAATCTGGAAATGTGTTCATGAAAATTTTTTCCATGAATGATCACGTCATCCAGATATATTATGCAAGTCTGCCACTGTAATCCACTCAAGGCTAACTCCATTAACCTTTGGAAAGTGGCTGGTGAGTTACATAATCCAAAGGGCATACTTGTGAACTCAAACAAACCACACTGTGTAACAAATGCAGTTTTGGGAATATCCTCTGTTTTAACAGGGACCTGATGATAAGCCGATGTAATATCTAATTGGAAAACAGTTTTGAACCAGTCACAGCATCCAGACATGCATTTGTATTAGGCAAAGGAAAAGCATCCTTCACTGTAACATCATTTAATCTGCGATAATCCACACAGGGATGAATGCTACCATCTTTCTTCTTTACCAAGACTCTACTGCTACTCCAAGGACTTTGGCTTGGTCTAATAAGTCCTTGTTGCAATAGCTTTTCGACTGCCTTTCGATCTTCTCCTGCATAAGCCAATGGCACTCTTCGTGGAGGCTGCTTTATGGGTTTTGCATCCCCTGTATTTACTACATGTTCAACTAGATGTGTTCTGCCTAAGTCAAACTCATCCTTGGAAAAGGTAGATTGAAATTCTTGTAACAACATGGCTATTTCCTCTCTTTCCTGTAGCTTACAGTTTTCAGTTGATTTTCTGAAAAGATCCTCTAGGTGAGCTGGGATGCTTGATGGGTTTTTCTTCTTAGATCCCCCAGCTTCATGTTTATATGAGCTATTAATCAAATCATCTTGTTTATTCACTTTTAACTTTCCAAGTTGTGTGGCATCAGAGTCACTGTGATTCTGCAGTTTTATTCTTCTGATACCATCAAAATTGTGTTTCTCATTCTCATCCTCACTAGGGACTACCATTCCTAATATACCATCCAATTCCTGTGCTACACCAACAGTGGCGTCTTGCCATATTGTCAGGGTTTCTTTGTGTGGGTTGATCACCCTGATCTTTACTGTTTCATCGCTTGTTACATCTATTAAACAAGATGCAACAACAAAGGCAGGATCATCAGTGGCCTTTGGTGCACCTTCCACCAAAAGTATATCTTCTAAATCTGTATTGCTTCTGGGTCCAGTAATGTATGCATCAATGATCCTTTCACTCAGCCCAGGAAGTTTGTATTGTTCTGCTGAATGAATTTTCCTGATCTTTGGAGGTGTTCCAACACATCTCATTGGAATATTCTTTCCCCTAAATATCATTCTTTCTTCACTCATGATTAAATCTGCTGGACCAGAAGAATCTTTCAAAAGAACATCTGAGCCAAGCAAGATATCGTCTTCTATATCCGCAACTGCAACTAATTTGTTTAACTCCAGTTGTCCAATTTTGAAATTAAAATTAGCTTGGCCCATGTACTTTATGGGACTTCCATCAGCTGTTACAATTGGTTTTCTTCTTATAATCAATTGAAGCTCTGGTTTTTGTGCAGAAGGTATGGCTCCATATATTCTCGTAGAAACTATGGTGAGTGTTGCTCCTGTGTCAACTGTTATTGCTACTGGCACACTCTCAACAGTGCCATCTATATACATCCCAACATATTGTGGTGTTTTTCTTATAACTTCCACTTCTTCTACTTGACAATTTACTAATGTATCTTGCTTTTCAAACAGGCCCTCCATATTTGGGTCAGAACTTTGGCCTGTAAGTCTGGCCCTTTTTAGTTTAATGCCTCTTTAGGTCTGGTGTCTTGTTCAACAGTCAAAACCGGTTCCTGGGATGGGACTGATTGTAAGGGAAGTTGATGTGTTGAAAGTTGTACTTGTCCAGTAACAACAGGATATGGACAATCTCTGATAAAGTAATCTGGCAAGCCACATCTAAAGCAACCACTTTTCCTCATTTCATTTGTCTGCTGACCACCAGATGCATAATTTCTTCTGGGGCCTGGTTGATTTTGGTTTTTCGGATTTCCAAGATTTTCCAATTTGTTCAACCGACTAGCAATAGTGGTGTATTTTGTAGCAATCCTTCCAATAATTTTTCAATCCTTGTGTTACTGTCATCTTTGTAAATTGCAGTAGCATCTTCAGCAATTTGTTCATTTGTTCCTTTGCTTAATGATGCCAATCCTTTATTTTGCATTTTCTGGTTTGTTTCTGGTTTATTACCTTTTGGTCGACCTGGTCCTTTACCAGCTCGGATACAATGTTCTGTATCAGACTCTGTACTTTCATCATCTGATTTGTTTATCTTCCAGATTGATTTTCGGTGCTTTTTATCATTTACTTCTGTGGCAAATGAGCCATGTGTTTCCATAAAATTCACCACTTCATCAACTGCCTCATCTATATCTTGTCGTTCTTTCACGTATTCGACATGATAGCGGGCTTGTTCATTATGTAGCCCATTCAAAAAGCGTCTTAGCAAGTCTTCTTTTCTGGTTTGGCCATGCCGCTGTTTATATGCTTTGTCATACAATATTTTAAGTTCAGCAGCATATTCTTCTACTGTTTCTATGGACTTTTGATCCCTGTTAGCAAATTGACCTTGGTAGGTTTTAGAGGTCTCCACTTTGCGAAATCTATTTTTCAATTCTTTAACCAACGTTTTGTAGTTCCCTCTGGTTTTCCTGCTAAGTTGCCCATAGACAAACTCTCCAGCCTGTCCTTGCAACCTTGGCAACAATTCATCCAATCTTTCATTGGCATCCCAGCTATGTCTGTCAGCTACATCTGTGAACCTGTTGAACCAGACTTCCCATGGTTCTTTGCCTAGGAAAGCTGGCAACTTCACTGCTTTGCCCAACTTCTTTTGTCGTAGAACTGGCCTTATTATTTCTTCAGCTGATGAATTATACCGAACTGATGTCATGTCTTCATTATTTGATGAAACATCAGTTTCACCCTGTTCCTCATCACATGAGCTTTCACCAGAGCTCTCATCTGCTTCCTCTGCTATTCTGTATCCCTGATCAGAATATTTTGTATCTCTTCTATGACCTTTACTTTTCTTTCCCTGATTTTGCCTGCCAGCACCACATTTACTAGAGGTTTTTGGTCTAGCATCTAATGACACCGGTTTTGTCTGCTGGGCATCATTACTTGCTCTACCTGCATTGAAACCATAACCATTTAATGCTCTCTGCACTGCTTGTTCCACTGAAGCAGCTAAAGTATTGCTCAGGGTCTCCATTGTTTGCCCATCCTGTTCCTCAGAATGGACCCTAATTCTGGAATTCTGTTGGTTTGCAGGGAATTGTACAGGCAAAGTACTGTGTTGACCAACACTCCTGTATTGACCTAATGCAATGCCTGTTGTGTATTGTACATTTCCGTTACCTGCCTGACCAAAAGTTGTTTTATCTTTGTTAGTCAGGGTATTTAATATATCAGTGTTTGGTGTGATTACAGAGGCGCCAAATGCCACTCCTGCTTGGTCAGGAAGTTTACTTCTTCCTGATGCCCCATCTGTAATGCCTGACAACTGTTTTTCCAGTGGCATAGACCAAACATGCCTTCTTGTGTTTGCGTAAGATGTCAAAGGTCTGTGAGTGTATTCTGCTATTGGAATGGCATGATTTGTTCTCCCAGTAAGTGAAGGAGCAACTGTGGTAATGGGAGACACTACTGTCTTTGGACAGTATTGCTGATTCCCACTGTTAACAACCCCCGCACCAAATGCACTAGGTGGTACCATGTTATTAGCTGCTCTTTTCCCCATTAATTGTGAGGGAAGACTTGGAGATTGCCTGATAAAACCTGATGAGTGTCTCAAACTCAAGTTTCCCTCATCTGGTGGGTGCTGAATGGAGGGATAACATGGCACCCCCCTATTCTCTCCTTTTGTTTCCCTGCTTACATTTGCACCCGATATCACAGGTGAGGACTCCATTTCTACTGGTGGTAGAGTCCCACCACTTCTGCCTTCACTTGACCGCATGCCACATGAATCATGCTGTCTTAAATTTTCCTCCCCAAGTCCTGCATTTGGGGAGTGCATTCTGACTGTGGAGGTAGACATGTCTACTTGCAAATTTAGGCTCTCATTGCCTAAGTTTGAATCCTCTATACCAGCCACCATTGACAACTGGCCCAGGGAAAAGGGAACATATTCCCCTTCCCTTGCTGTGATGCTAGGCCTTAATGATTGATCTATATCCCCCTTTTCAGAGGAATGTGCTGTTTCTCACTTTCAGTTGTGAGGTTTCCAGACCCAAGTTGCTTTTCTGCCATCATGGTATGATCAAGGGTCTAGGTTCGTATCACAGGATGTATTTGTTACTTGCTTAGTACATCCCACCGCTGCCACCAAAATGTAAGGACCAAGTGATCAGTAAATGATAGCTAAGTGAATAATAACTAAGGTCATTTTAACAGAAATATACTTTTATTACCGGTAGCTCAAATGTATAGCAACAATTTACAAATTGTTCAGCACCAATCTTAAAATAATCAAGTTATATTTCTACTCTGAGTTTTAAGAATAGATTGCAAAGAAGTTTGGACTTTTCAGAATATGTTCCAATACACAATCTTACAACATTTACAGGACACCAAAAATGTCTGGGAAATAGGCACACATTCCTCTTTACACAATTGTCCATGTTTATTGTGTCTCTCAATCATAGGAATTCATTCCATCCCTCTGGATAGAATATTTGGTTAGCACCACTCTTGGTGCACACACCTTCCTCTGAAAGTGTGTTCCCATCTGCCTTCAGGTAGAGAACATGTAGGCAAACTTCTCCTGTTTGCCCATCATTGCATTCCTTATCATGAGAGAAAGCACACTGGTTTGCCCCCTCTAATCATGGATACTGTTGCACTTTTCAATATATCTGCCCCTTCCACATAGCAAACTTTAGTCTGGTTACTCTCCTACTTCTGGAGAGAAATTATAATGCCCCAACAGAGAGCATTGGCCTGTATTTCCTGAGCTCCACTCCCATGGAGATATAGGTTTGCTCCCTTCTCAGACCAATTGTGACTGCTAACCCCCAATGTTATGAGGGTCAAGGGATCTCCCACAGTGACACTCACCATTAGCACTAAGGAGAAGTGCTGCTACCAATAAGCAGTCAGGAGGCTCTCTCCACGGTTGGTGACATTCTGGGAAACTTATATAAAGACTTTCTTTAAAATTTATGGTGTGCCTTATTTGCATATATGTACACAATTATGATTACAATAAACCTTCTAGACCAATAATCTTATGTTAAGTCATCTTAACTGATCTAGATGTTTCAATAAACATTCTGATACAAGAAATAGACACTGTCCCTGCACATTTGTACACTTATTAAAGATAAATAAAATAAGCCACCATACCCAGTTCAGATGAATGAAATGGCATTATAGTTCCCACAATTACCACAAGAGTACACTACTGTTCACATTTATTTGATTCTTCAAGAGCAAAGGAATAAATCCACATAATTATTTCATATTATATGGTCCAGTCCTGAAATGTATTTTCACTTCAATAATTAAACATGATATTCCTTTATCAATCCCAACTCACTCCAATATATAACCATACCGACGTACATCATGGGTTGTATTTACACTATATGGCAGTGACAATAGTAAAGTGGTTTTGATTCAAAATCCATAAAAATATGCTTTTACCAGCCATGTATTGGTGAAACATTGCAGAATAACCTTATGAAATATTTCCTACCTTACTAGTCATAATCACTGTTGAAAAAGTAATGAAATTCAGCCTCAAACACGGGAGGAGCACTTGAATCTTCCTGACCAAAACAGGGTAACAATGACAGAGAATGACTGCCCTCTATAGTTATTCTTAGGAACTAATAAGAGACCCTGTCCAGCAGGTGCTGCCATCTATTTCGATTTTCATAAGGTACAAGTCTAAGGCACATATGTACATGGAGATCATTTGAATTCATCATGTAGAAAAATAATATATAAGCAATCCATTTCGTCACAATATAATAAAAGGTGCCCTGATCATGGTGGAAGCATCAGTCTGTTGCCCCGGCAACACAGGAAGTGAGCAGGATCGCAGTTACATGTGAATATCTCCAATTGTTCTTTACAAAATGATGCTAATCTTTGTACCTGTGTATACTTAAAACAGCGATGGGCAAGAAAATACAAATTATTTCTTCCAAATTGCGCTAAAGGCTGATATGTTAAAATCATCATGAAAATAATGTGCAGCATGCAGAGAAAAAATTGAAAATCACAAATTTGCCCAAAGGGCTTTCTTTATTTTATTTTTATCCAAGAACATGTAAACGTATTAACGGAAAAGGATTCTGGCCTGTAATTTGTTGTTGTCTTTATTCCTTTGAGAACTGGTGTGTAATAAGTCTGTGTTTTGGCAATTGCTACTTGTACAGCAAATTATTTTAACCTATTTTTGTAGATTGCCAAGTAAACACTGTGTTGATCGCTTTAGGCACATGCGCGCCAATCGAGATATGTTCACTTGACCCCTTCTGTATTTGTCTGAAAGTAAGACATGCTGGTCTTTGAATCAAAGAGCGAGATAAAGGACATCGATTTTGGTCGAAATTGGCATCAGAAGAGTTAATCATCAATTAACTTAAGCTGATTTGGCCATCCAGTTGTAGCCGGCGTCCTTGTGGTTTTTTTTTTTTAAATTAAATTCTGGCGGATACGCCTAAGACTGACCCACCTCATGTGGGGAACAGTAGTCACAGCATACGGGTCATGCTGAAAGGTTTTACTCATATTGGCAGTATTTATTTGGGTCTTATAGTAGGGTAAATGTCTGTTCTATCTTATGCATCCTGCATGTAGCTTTATGGCTCGCATAATACTAAGCTGTATTGTGTTCAACTACATAGCCATGTGTCAAAGAACCGTTGTCCCTTTTCCTTGTCAACATTTGGACGGTTTTCTACTTGGATTGATTTGCGAATGTGATATTGACACTTAATAGTCTCACTCCTACCAGGTCTAAAAAGTTTTTTCAAGACCAATACTCAAAACCTTATATAATATTGACAAATCACGAACTTTGCTTTCCTTTTGTTGAGAAATTTCTCCTTATGCAACACAATGCCCTGGAAATACGAATCATGCACATTGGTACCACTTGCAGTGAGCACCATTTTAAACATGGTGCAATGCATTGCGGGGAAAAACATTGCCTAACCACCAAAAGAAAGGACAAAATGGTGAAATAAAATGCTCACATCCATGATAAATTGCAGTGTCTAACCACCAAAGAAATACAGAAAGAGTAAAAGAGAGAAAAAAGTGCTCACATTCATCCCGAGAGCAAGACCATAAGATCATGGAACCACTGTCCAAATTTACATTTAATCATGTATTTAAATGACAAATAATAATGATGTATTGTGCATGGGCAGGCTTCGCCCGCTTTTATCTCGATACCAAAGCCTGAAAAATGTTTTGATTTTGATACCAAAATGAGTCGCGGCCATAGCATATATCATACCATTAATGAGGCTCTGGAGTTATTGTAAAACATACATATTTGGTTAAATATATCGTAACATCCCAAGACCACCCCAACACTATCCATATTTATTACAAACCATTCGGAGCAGAATCCTGAATGTTCAAAATGACAGCCATTATTTTAAACAGGTAGTATCCAAAATATATGTGTGTTTAGTGTTAAGAGAAGGTTAATTTGTCGAATGAATGTTATGTACAATATATATGATGGGACTTTTCAAGATTGAGAATCACCTCAAAATGTATATACAATGCCGTATGAATAACAGTTCTAGGCAGATACAATATAGAATAACAGTTGTAGGCAGATACAATATAGAATAACAGTTCTGGAATAGGGATCAAACAATGAATTCGACATTGTATCAAACAGTGAAGTGGCCCCCAAGATATGAAATAAGTAGCACCGCTAGTCTGACCTGCCAAGCCCCCCTCTTGAGTGAAAGATGGAGCCTAGGGGAAAAGGTTCCCCCAATAGTGGAAACAGGTCCGAAAGCACTGGCAAGTATTTATATGAATGGTAATAAGATTTGTATGTTGTCTACAGTTTGGCAAAATTTGAAAGTGCTTACTCGGGTTATAGTGCACAAATAATGAGGAAATATAAAGCCACCTTCGCCAAATACAGGCTAATGTTTCTTTACCGACAGGAGCCTGACATGGCCTGCTGCCAATCCATTGATAACGTTGCAAAGCTTGGCAACTCGCCAAGTGGCCATCATTGCATAATGAATGCATGAAGAGAGCATAAACAATATACAGACACATACATATAAAGATGATAATAAGAATTATATATATATATATACATATATGTGTATATACATACAAAACTATACAAACATATGTGGATCGAGTTGAACCAAGAGAACATGGTACCTTTCTATTACAGCTTTCCTCTAATTTTTCTAGTTTCTGTTATAAATTTTTCCAAAGTCCAAATTACTTTTACTTCACCACATTTCATTAACTTAATAAATTTATCTTCCAGAGTTAAATACTCAAAATCAGCTACAAATTCTGACACGTTATTAATAAGTTGTTTCCTGGCTTCACAGAAATTTTGACAAATTAGAATGTAATGAAATATGTCTGCTAATTCAAAACACGTCACATATTCTGTCGCCAACTTGTAGTTTAACTGGCATTTTGTGCCTCCCTGTTTAAATATTTAAATTATGTGCACTGCTTTTTAATCGTGTTAAGTTTCTTCTTTCATCTATATTCTTCAATGCCAGTAAGTGATTTTCCATTTGAAACTTTGATTTAAATTTTGAATATGTTCTTATTTTTTTATTTGGAAAAGATTGTCCAGAAAAGTCAGTGTGCCATTGAATAAGAAATTTCTTCTGTAATAATTTTTGTTTAATGTTTGCCGAAAAGTCTCCAAATTCATCACCGCCATTGTTCCAAATATCTTCGCATTAGAAAGCACGATTCTGAATAGGAACAAGCTTACAACTAAGTTACTAAAATTACATGAGTATGACGATAAGAACTAAATAAATGCTACGGGATGCAACACCCAACCCAATTTAATCAAAGGGCCCCCACACATACCAGCCCAGGGGTGTCAGGTGTATTATCAAAGCAAAGGCAAGAAGTCTTTCAGGTTCGTTCGAAGACCACTAATTGGATTAAAATAGGTCTTTATTGTTTAAGAGAGCACACGTAAAATCTGACAAGTCATTGCAACACAAGAAAAGGCGGCAACATGTTACATGGGGAAATGTATGTAATATCATTGATTTTGTGCACGGAATCGTAATACATATCGTTTTCCTGGATGGAATCACAAACGGATTCACAAAATTGTAAGAGTAAATTACAAAATCGAAGTCCCACCACGAAAATTAAACTACTTGTACAATTTCGCCGACGAATCGGGAAGAAAAAAAACACAAAACTGGAATCATTTCACTAAATCAGACAAGCTTCTTGATTTTTTAGCACACAGAATTGTAATGGTTTTTCAAATTTGTGCATAAAATAGCATAATATTATGAATTTCGTGCACACAGCTGTGAAAGCTGTTATCGATTATTATCAATTTCGTCCACGAAATTGAAAATTGGGATCTACAGAATTCTTGAATATATCGATTCGGTCCACAACATCGTTACGTTTATTAATTCTGTCCGTAGAATCCTTAAGTTTACCAATTTCGTCCACAGAAATCGGTACGGTTTTGAATTAGGCTCACCAAATCTTTAAAGATTTCCAATTTTTGTCCACATAATCCATATTTTTTGGATCAAATCTTGTGGACAAAATCGAAAAACATATCACGTAACCCGTATGTTATCCAATTTCGCAAAATCCATAGCTTGCTCAATATCATGCACCCTATTGTAAGCGTTTAACAGTTTTGTTCCAGGAAATCTAAAGATAATACATTTTTGTCAACAGAATCGTTACGTGTCTCAATTTGGTTAGATTAGTCTTGTCTACAAAATTCTACCACACATGAAATTGAAAACCATGAAGCATGGCAAATGTAACAGCTTAGAATTTTATATACCATCATATACCTTGACGACGTTTTCAGAAACTAACAAGTCTCATATATAAGTCTATTTTTAATTTTGACCCTTTCGAGCGCAAAAAAATAAAAATAAAAAGATAATAGGCCTAATAGAAAAAAATAATAATAGACTAAAAATTTTTAAAAGAAGGAAAGGGACAACCGATTGCGAGAATTTCATTCATACTACAATACTACACTGACAGTCTTGTATTGCTCTGCCAACAATTCATTATTTGTCTTTGTGTCTACCATAGAGTCACCCATGACGGCTACCTTCCACAGCTTTCTGAATTGTTACAACAGCATGTGACTTATTGCGAGACGTGGAGACCATGCCTCCTCAAGTCATTATAAGAACTCACGAAAATGACCACGATAACGATTCAGTGGCTTTATACTATTTTGTAATTGTATTTGCGTTTCTGTGCACATAATCTATAAAGCATAATTCTGTCTGTCATTTTTTCAATTCTGTCTCTCTCTGGCCTCCTAAACTTCCAGTCAGTAGTAAGGCTGTAGCAGCCAATCCTGTGCAATGTTTCCAAAATATATGTGAAGTATTTTGAGTGCCAATGAGACACCACTGTTAACTATGTACAGTTTAAATATTTATTGCTTTTAAGAAGTTCTCAAATTTTACTTTTTGTAGAAAGCTGCAGAATTGTAATGTTTATCTACATATTATATAAATGGTAAATATTTTTTACCGAATTTCCTGTCTTGTGGCAAAATTTCCATCTTTCCTGACCACTTTTGCAATTTCCTGACCTTTTTCGTATCATAAAAAAAACATGACCGCTGGGAACCCATATAATGAAAAGCCCCTGCTTCTATTATATGGGCCAATACAGATGTCCCCTTCTTATGACCCCACAGACCCCACTCCCCGAAGATAGGCAACTTATATGTGCGGCATGGAAGCAATTTTCATTGCATCCTTCAAATAGATACCATCCCTCTTATAAGACACTTCTGCTGCATTTGGGCGGCGTCATAAAAGGAAGACCACTGTTTTTAAGTGCAATAAATTATCTGTGTCACATTTTTCTCTTATCCGGCTGCACTTTGTATTTTACACAAGGCCAGACTAAAAGTGCCTGTCTTGGGGATGTGGAATGGGAAACATGTAACTTGGAAGTTTTACTTTTAGGCCTATCACGGAGAGATAAATGGGGTACCTCACCTGGTCCAGCACCAACTTAGGTTGGAGCAGTCACTCTGTCACGAGCTGACCCTTTAAATTTCATTAGAGCTGGCTGGCTAGGATTTTTAAAGTCCCAGTATGTTTCAATCAGGCAACAAAAGGGCAGGTGCACAAACCTATTGTCCCCGGTTTCAAACAGGGTGGTTCTCCCATTGAAAAGCATTGTGAACAAAACATGTTAAATGCGAGTGTATACTCACTCCTGGGCCAGCCACACGAAATAATTAAAGGCTTAGACCTACTAAACTTAGTGAAATGACCTAGGATATAGGCCTAGGTCTAGATATGTTTGTAGTTTATCTGCTTTCTTTTATCTGGTGGTATTATGGGGATTGCAAAAGCCCAGTTTTGCTTTCTTTGAACATTTAGAAGAGTTCAAATGAAAAGTTACTAACTGTGGACCCATTCCATGTTTTTTTGAAACTGCGTATTGCTGACCATAGTGCCTAATTCGTTCCGCTTTTCACATTTTAGCAATATTCATAGTTTGTTTCACCCTTTTCCACATTTTCTCGAGCGTTATAGTATTTACGGTCCATTCTGCCACATTCCATATTTTATTTGCAGTAGTAATGACCTGCGTTTGCGCAAAAGAAATCCATTCCACTTCATTCCTCATTTTAGCAGTTTTCTCAAGCTGCGCGAGCGCAAATCAAATCGGAAGCGAGGCCGTTTTGATTTGGCTTCATGTTCCAAGTGTAAGTGAAGGCTCGTGCCTTTCATTGGCTTTGCCTTTTGTGATCGGGTTTGTTTGGACACCAGTTGCAATAACGCGTCTATGGATTGATGTTTTCTTGGTTGTAGCTTAAGTCGAATTATAAATGACGCAAACAACGCAAAAAGCATTTTTACTAGTAAAACAACGGAAAAAAGGGAATAGTTACAACACAAATTAATAATTTTAAACCTGGAATTATCCTAGCCTAGAGTCCCACTCGCTACCGGGACAGACTACCGACAGCTACGATTAAAAAACTTCGTCTGCTACCCAACCAGCTATAATGCCCAAGGTAAGAAACTGTAAAGTAGCAAAAGGAAAACACTTGGTGAAACCATTCAACGTGAGGAGACCCTAATACAAAATGAAGAAATTGTGTCTTCCATCCAAGTATTGGAGATTTCTACGAGAGCGATTGGGTATTAAAGGTTCGACACAAAGTTACCATATATGTTCACAGTACAATAGCATATACGACTAGTCCTTAAACTAGACATAGATGTAAACCAAGATGTAAACTTTCCTTTAGCATGTAGGTTGAGACAAAGTCTTGTTGAGCTGCTCAAGCACTTCTGTTACCAAGGTCCGGGCCATGGAATAAGGTGAAGTCCACACTGATTGACGCCAAGCCATAGAAACCATATTCTCAAAAGTGCATGCATCTGTCAAAATTCACTTTTAATGTCATATTTGTGGGTCATCCATACTGTTGTAACTTTTGACAGTTTGCAGTGTAAACCAACAGACAAAAAATTACCGAGTAATAAAAAATGTCGTGTTCGGCTGGTCCAATCTAATTATATAATTAGTGGCTGTGTTTAAGTAAAATACATGTGGCATTTCTTCCGATGGACAACCAGCAGCCAATGAGTGAGGCTGGATTTGTTAAACCACAAGGTGGCTCTGACAGTAGGAAGCTACATATTAAGTCCAAGTTACAAGTGATGCTATCTGCAAAACACATTCTTCATTGCTCCTTGAAAGAAACGCTTGTAAGATAGCGGCGTGCACTTCATTGCAGAATCTGGATTGGAGGGACAGAGGACATTCAAAATATGCCACCAGATGTTGCTTGCAAACCGTGTCGTATCACATTTCTTATCGATGAGATAAGACGACATGGGATGGGCCCCTTTAAAGGAAAAATAAACCCTAGTAAAAATATTTTATATGAAAGTTGTTCACAATGGATTTTTTTCGTATGAAGATTTTGCAGATCAGGTTACAATAGCAAAAATGTTGGTAGTTCCAAGTGTCACATATATCATGACCCGAAAGCTGCCATATTTGCAGCGATTTTCGTAGCAGGTTTTAAGTATTTGACAAATAGTCCTCTGTAAACTGTATTTTGGATAATACTGTATCACAATCGTAACCGTGAAAGACGAAGACGACATGAAGTCAATAAGACAGTTTTAAACATTTTTGTACTCAATTGGAATATTGATAATTTGCCAGTAAGGATGCCATGTGCTCGCTGTTATATTTTGGACATTTTATTTGGCCGCAAAGGCTGATTACAATGTTGGCAAAACTATAAGAATATTGTATTCCATTTTGATCATGTTTATATCATAAAATTCCTATTTCAGTGGGCTTTACAACAAATAAAGTTTCTTCATAGATTTACAATTGTAATTTTTCTTTCAACCCAAACTGTGCGGGTTCTCCAAAATCAGTCGTCATACCCTTTACCCACATTTACCATAAACAGGAAGTTGATCAGAATTAGGCCTTACGACAGGTGTTCAGTAAATAACAGGTTCTTGGTCAGTAATTGACCAATTGGTACTGCTTGGCAAAATTTTCCCAGAGCATTGGCAATAAAGACAGTTGACAGGGATAGCTATACTATAAACTACCTGTATATGCTGTCTGAACACAGACATGCAGCATGGTCACTTTAAGGCCGTTTGCCAAGATTACGAAGGAAACAATCAGCGGACTGTCTCAGACTTGGTCAGAAAGAACTCGTGTTTGAAGTAAAGTCATTGATATTATGACAGAGGTGCCAACATCCACACTGCTGGGGGTACTTCAAACCCCTTTTTACTTCAGACTGCACTTAGTGATAACAAACTGGCTAAAAACTACAGTATTCCTCTAAATTAGTGAATACTACAGATACTATGCCCAAAGGTTTGAAGTTATGTCAATAAAGGGTATCACACCTTGCGTGTTTGACAGAGCTTTATCAAGAGAACCATCCAGATGTTATAACTTTTGATGTTTGACACGGGTGCGAACGAAAAAGAGAGACCTATTTTAAGCCATCATTTACACCATTGTTCATCAAATACATTTTTCCAAACGAATGAACAACAACAACAACAACAACATTAGCTAATAAAGTTGCATGAAAACAAGATAACAAATTTAACTTTCTTGTCGTGTGACCAGAAAATCAGGCACGTCACGGGCAACACTAAAGAACGAATTCCAAGTTTCGTACTATTCACAAAATATATACCTTTTACACAGTTTCATAACTGGAAAACATTGCTTGGTTATCAGAACTAGTTCCTGCATCACAAACTGACATAGTATCAACTGAAAATGTCAAATTTTGTTGGTTTTGTTCTAAGCCTGGGAAAGTAAAGTGAAGGTAAAACAGCAAAGTACATCGGCATAAAATAGAAGGATTCAACATTATGCAATTTCTGCATAATAATAACTTCTGGTGATTATATAATACATAAACCTGGGATATGATTACAAATGTTGTACTACGGTAGTTCTTAAAAATCTCGCGCTCTCTTCCATTTTGCACCTTCCACGATACAACGGAGTGCACGGAATTAGGATAAGCGAAAATTCCAGAGAAACAATAAAGAATTTAAGGCATAGAACTCCTAGAATGATCAGAAGTTAAATGGCCGGTACACTCCTCGTTACGTACAGTTGATGCGTAGAAGCGTTCCGGCATGCAAAACATTCACTCAGTGCCGTTTCTGCTTACAACACAAACAAGCAAACAATGTGCTGACACGCTGACAAGTGAAGTGCATAAATGTTGCCATTTGGTCTCAGTTGATTTTAATTTTGCTGTCCACATCGATGCGTAAGACAAAAATCTGTGAGTTTTTTTCCACATTTTAGAAATAAATATAGTTTGTGCAAAATTTCGGCAATACGGATAAAAGTTTTGGAATTACAGTATAGTGTTCTTACTGCATGTTAGTCTCTGTGATGTCAGTATATATATATATATATATATATATATATATATATATATATATATATATATATATATATACTCAAAAGATTAGCCAGCAGTACTTACGCAGATATGTCATTGGTCATTCCTCAATCAACAATTCTTTTCTTTGTATTCCAGGATGAAAGGAATCAAATACTAACTACGTTTGGATGGTTGGAGGCCGTAAGTGACGATAGTTTAAGCACGTATGTTTACCAGCATCTTGTCCGAGAGCAATTTTGGTGCACGTGGTCCAAATGCTGTACAAATAGAATACATTGTAAGCATGTAAATGGGTGCGCGTGGCTGCAGTTCAGTAGCATGGTTAACATTTCATACCCTCTGCCTCTCAATATAAGTTTTCTAGGACCTCTGATCCTGAACGTCATCTATATACATGTACCTGTGTGAGCCGTAAGAAGATACCGTGGCTCTTGTCAGTAAAGCAATTGAAGGCTCATGGAATGATGTCCAAATCACCAGCATTCCTCTATTTGCTAACGCCACTCTAAATAGTGTCCAGTTTGAAGCCCTTGCCCGGTAAGTATGAGTGGTAAGAAACGACGATAGTTCTCCACAGTGGGGTTTAAACACCTGATGAAGTTAACAGGTTTTGAGCTTTTAATTAGGACTTAAACCAGCAATTTTCGGTAAAAATTAAAAAAAAGTTACGATTTTCTTAGTGCATACGTTTTACACTGCGTAATGTTTATCTATCAAACATCTTTTTAAGATTTACTAAATGTCGACAAGTTGGACTACTTGTAGCTTGTATAGAAATATGTTGGTCTCAAAAGGTTTTATTTACTAATTTACTAGTTGAAATGAAACTTCACCTTTGAGGGTCTCAAGAATATTAAGCCAGAGACCATTACTTATCTCCAACAACCTCCCAAGAATTGAGCCCTGACCCAGCCATACTGTAAGGCAAGGTCAGCAGTTCTCTTGGCTGCGCTCAGGGCGCGGATGAAAAGTGTTATATCTGGATAACATTATTATGAGGTATCCCCGTGATAGTTCACTTCAGAGTTTCGGCGAAAGCACAACAGTAACAATGATAATGAATGCTGCAGACGACGTGTCAGGCTACTAGTCACAGTTGACTGGTTTGGCAACTAAATGTGCAAAAGCTGGCGTTATGAATACAAAGAGACAAAGGGGAATGGCCATGGGGTTGCATAATAGTAGACCACGCCCCCCGTTATCTGTACTAAAATAGGAAGCTTGGTTTGTGTGGCAGACAAGGCCATAACGCTGGTCGCGTAAAAGTATCACAAACAGAAATGAAGATTTCCAAAACTTTTAACCAACTGAAGAGATTTCCCCTGCCATTACCCATTTGACTTGCATGTTGCCAGATGCAATTTGATCAATTGCATTTACTACCATGATCCTCCGCTTGTAATTTGATGCGCATGCTGACTGTGAAACCTGTATTTATTCACCGAGGGTGCCAGATATTTAGGGCGCTACATTCGGCGGGGGCGCTGGGGCGGGGGAGGGACCTCGCGTTTTACTACTTTCTGTTAATGCATATCCCACACAAGACAGAAACCTTAAACAGGATAAATTTGAGACATAGCATTGACGCGACACCAAGAACTTAGATATACGCAGTGCCAACTTAATCGATCGCCTAACATGAAAAACGGAACATTTTTGGAATTATTTTCAAGGAACACATTTGTAGGCAACTTAGTGTATTTGGTTCGAACGTACATATATTTAAATGTAAAGAAAAGGCGGTTGGAAGAGATATGCATTCTACAATGACCTCATCTCAACTGCTGATGGAAACTCTCGTGATTGTTAATTGATCAGGTACTGACGTTAGGCTTATTTCATTAGATTCAGCGTGGAAGATGGTAGAAGGAATTGAATTGGGCCACAAGCACGAAAATTGAAAACAAAACAGAATGATTCTTTGTATTTATTTTGTGAATAAAACAACACAAAACTGTCAAGATGTAGGTCTTTTTCCAACAACCGTGAAAGAATTGTGGACGTTATCTGGTTTATCGCTTAACTAAAGACAGGTATACTCACATGACAGTGTCAGTAGCAGCATGGTGGCTGGGCGATAAACAGTGATGAAAGTAACGAAATACCAAATTTGTCAATCAGAATTAGGCCTCCTCTTAAACGGGTTATTCAGACAGAGCCATGTTCGACAACAGGCTGATATACGTAACAGTCAAATATACAATTGTTATTATGTAATATCCGTTGAGAGCATGTTATTGGAGAGCATTACTGAATATCGATCTTTGACGAAGCAGTTGATATTCATGTGTTTAAAATTTAACATGTCCGTATCCAGTATAAAAGATGAACACTTCTGCCACTTTAAGGGCGTTTGAAAAAACAAAAAAGATATAAAAAGTGGACGCATTATGTTTCAAGGCATTTTTGACCTTGGCGTTCTGTGAAAATAAGTAAACATAAAAAGCTCTGAATTTTCTTTGTATATATCTGAGCTGAAGACTGTAATGTACATCTAGGAGAACGTCATGAGCAGTCCTCAAAAGTACCAATGGGCAGCGTACGCTCTGCAAAATCGCTCCCCTACCAGTGCTTCCGTTGTCGTAATCCCAAAGGCATGAGTTGTGATCTCATGTTGACGGTTTCATGTCGTGATGTATGCTCAAGTGTAAAAAGCCCGACAGTCGCATTCGCGGCATCAAAAGGTGCCTGCCTCGCGAATCCTTGTTGTGTTCATGGATATTGTTTGTTAACATTCCTTTCCATTCATGCGGTAGCATGACCTTAAGCACAGACACTGGACCATTATCTTTGTAGGGTGGTGGGCCAACTAGCTATTTCTAAGAGTTCTCTTATCTTTTCGTGTCACGCATACAAAAGCGGGGTGTTAGAGTCGATATACTGCATGCATCTTTAACTCATATGATATACCAGAAAATGTGTGGTGTTGTAAATGTGATCTATTTCTCCCTTCGACCTGATTTGCGCTTCTTCTTCGGTGGAAAATTATATAGTATCAGTCAACACCTTTCCTGGACAAGCTTAAATCGATTTTATCTAAAGTAGACACGGTCGTCTATTTTTTTTTCTGTGTTATTGTAGCTTTCCGTATCAGAACTTTGTTTCTTGTGCGGAATATGGGTAACTTTTTAATGGATGTCACTTTGTGCGTAACCTATCCAAACGAATTTTGTAGGTCAGTTGATGATACGTCAGTCATCTCTTCTTTGTCCAACTTTGTCTATAATTCGTATTTCATAATTTTTCTCAAAAATACAAAAAATAAAAATAAAAATAAAAAACAAACAAAAAAAAATTAAAAACAAACAAACAAACAAACAATCAAACAAACAAACAAACAAACAATCAATCAAACAAACAATCAATCAAACAAACAAACAAACAAACAAAACCCTTACCGGTTGCTAATCATTTGACAGGATACAGCTTGTTTTGGATTTCAACCAACTTTGTTTGATTTGCCATTGATTTTAAAAGCAAATCAGTGTTTTGTTAAGCTTTTCGGAAAATCGTAAACAATCTTCTCGGTAACTGTGTAGCCTATCGCTTATAACTCATAGGTGGGACTTTTAGTACCTCATTGTTACATGAAGTGGTGCTGCTAATTTTACATTTAAAATTGTTATTCAGTTTGTGATATTGTAATGTTTCAACTTTTCTTCAAAAAAACACTAGATTGACTCTTTCAGCGTGATCATGACTTGACGCAGAAGTATGGTCAGCATGACGTTAGTAGCGCAATAGCATTATGCATTTATATCATCTCTCTATGCATTTTCCCGCGTTCGGCCTCCACGCTGGCGAGGCTCGGTCAGCATTTGGGTTGCATTTACCAACTCCTGAAAAAACGTGGTGCGGATTTTTTTTTTTTTTTTATTTATAAGTAAAACAAGTATCTGGTCTACATCTTGGATTTTGTACCATATATTGATCTTGTCTGAAGGCTGATTTATCGATGATACAAGTGACCTTGACCAGCCTTTCAAAGTGACTGGACAGCTTTCTGTGTGCATGTCCAATGGAAGGATTGCCGTACCTGTGTGTGACGACAGATTTAAGCCCAAATTGGTTATCATCAATGCTTTTATCTCTAGGACGCCCATACTCATGCAAATTCGTCATTTATTGTTCTGTGCATACAAGGTTAAGCGGAATGATTTTAAAATTGCTTGTGACAGTGGCTTCCATGCAAGCACCGACAAGCCAGATCCATAATCCAGTAGTGTTGGTAGTGCCAAGAGGCACTTAAACTCCTTTGGTTAGTCGAAAAAGCAGTGCAGCACGACTTGCAGCGTAACGCGAAAGAAGTGAAAAACGACCTTACGCAATCGTATCTGTGATATATATTCGTTCCTCAATAACAGCAGGTACACGCTCATAGCAAAGCATTTGTACCCATTTGCTTCTTGTATCGCTGTTGCGGGTGATATGCAAGAGACTGATAAACTTGCACAGAAATATAACCAGGAAAGAAATGTATGGTCGACTGAACGCTTTTGGAACTTAGTCATCATCTTTCTTAAGTGTGCTTTTGGCGTTATGCGTCCAGAGGACAAGATGGTGGCTAACCGCTCATGTCATCATTTGCAAAAAAGAAAAAAAAAAAAAAAAAAAAAAATAACACCAACGATACCTACAGCGAGGACCATTTCTGATAATTTCTCATGAAATATGTTCCCTAGCCAGATGTCAGCGCCAGATCTTTCAGGCTTGCGTTTTGGTATGAAGGTATACATATTGATTTAGTGGTCACTTTCCGTCATATTATGGCTGGCCTGTAACTTGGCGTCTGCATTGTTAGGGCAGCTGACTTGTCAGTTAGCTGAGCTTATAGATGGTCTGTATTCCTTCGACCGTCCGTCCACAATCCACATTTTTGACCTCTCCAAAACCACTGGCCAGATTCACATAACAACTTGATGTGAACGTACCTTGGGCGGGTCTCTTCCAATTTTGTTCAAATGGCCAATAGTTTTATTTTTAATGAGTTTTTGTTCATTTTTTTGGCAAAACCTACAAAAAGTGTCTCCGAAACCACTCGGCATATTATGTTGAAATTGCATAGGGACACTTCTGTAGACCTTTAAACCTTATTTTTTTTTCAGAAAATTGCTCTGTGTTTGTTTACGATGTTTTGTGTGTTTTTGCTATTTTCATCTTAATCGCCAAAAGCGCTCCCCAAATTATGCTAAAACTTAAAATGCTCCTTGAGGAAAGATCAAAGATCGCGTTCGATTAGGTGGCAACACTACGAAAACTAATTTTTTGCAAATATTTTTATTTTGGTACTGATCGGTTAGTGCATGTATTTCTATTGATTACTGTGCTGTATGGCGATTGCTATATGATAATTTACATTTTCCACATCTTTTCCTAAACCACGGATCGGATTCACTGGAATGTACCGTGGATGGGTCTGTGCCAAATGATTAGGAATGGCCACGCTCCGGTGATTTTGGACTTTTTACCAATTTTAAATTAAAATTATTTTGATCTTTTTATCTTGTTGACTCAGTTAATTCGCATACTGGCTTTATCTTCATAATGGTGTATCTTAGACCAATGCATTTGGTCCCATACCAAAGTCACAGGGTTACTATCAAATATTAATAGGCAAGTACCTATGGACGTTCAATTGGTACAGTTAATTTTGACCCTGAGTGAACCTTGAAAGGTCCAACTAGAGGTCAAACCAATATGTTAGCTTTTATCTTTGTAATGGTGGAACCTAGACCCTTAGTAACTATGAAACATAAACAAGAAAGTATCTATGCGCTTCCATTTGATGTAGTTACGCTTTACCTTGACGTGACATTAAAGGTCAAACTGGAGGACAAAAACTGATATGTTGCCTTATATGTTGGTGATGGTTTATCCTAGACTCATAGTTAGTTTTAAAGATTAACAGGGAAGTGCCCATAGGCTTTCATTTGTTAAAGTTAAACTTGACCTTTTATGACATTGAAAGGTCGAACTGGAGGTCAAAATGACACGTTGGCTATTACACCTCATGCCTGGGCTCTAACTATAATGTCCTTGAATCTGGATTCATGAAATTGTACATGAATGTGCATCTGGGAAAAAGCTGAATAAGAACACTCCTTGGCAGACACCAAGACCTAGGCCTACACAGTTTATGGGTGAACTTGACCTCATTCCAAAAATTTCAGAGCCAGTACAGTGAATTTAGATCTCTATCTCTGACAACCTGAGAACCACTTCTGCCAAAACTTGATGTTTACAAGGTTCTCTGTTAGGAACACACTTATACATTGCATTGTGACCGTGATCTACTTCCTAAAAGTGGAGGGTATTAATATGAAACATTACTAACTTGAAAACAACTGGAGCTAGGGCCGTGTGGGTGTCTTTTATGAAGATCACACTTGCACACAGCACATGGGTGAATTTGATCCCATATTAAAGTCACAGGGCTACTAGTGTTATGATTTTCTTACACAATATCTGTAAATATGTATGTATGTATATATATATATATATATATATATATATATATATATATATATATATATATATATATATATATATATATATATATATATATACATATCATATTTCCCATTTCAGCTAGGCGACTGGTGCCAAAGGTTGCAGGTTCGAGTCCCGCTCGTTCCGAACATGAAACATATATTTTCGGCATTTCCGTAATGCTGGTGGATTTAAGTCCCCGATTCTGGAAATAAATGCCGACTCAGTAAATATACTGCATTACCGTGTTGATATGGCACTCGCACATATCTACCTCCATTGAACCATTCTTTTTTTAGGAATGGGGATTTGGGCGAGAGGATATGTGCGTTTCCCATTTCAGCTAGGCGACTGGTGCCAAAGGTTGCAGGTTCGAGTCCCGCTCGTTCTGAACATGAAACATACATTTTCGGCATTTCCTTAATGCTGGTGGATTTAAGTCCCCGATGCTGGCAACAAATGCCGACTCAGTAAATACACTGCATTACCGTGTTGATATGGCACTCGCACATAACTACCTCCATTGAACCATTCTTTTTTTAGGAATGGGGATTTGGGCGAGTGGATATGTGCGTTTCCCATTTCAGCCAGGCGACTGGTGCAAAAGGTTGCAGGTTCGAGTCCCGCTCGTTCCGAACATGAAACATATATATATATATATATATATATATATATATATACATATATATATATATATATATATATATATATATATACGTCATCGTTATCATCATTGTTGGCTGAGCGCAGGACCATCACAGCCCTCTTGTTTATGGGCGCAAATCTGCAGACACTGATTCTATGACTGCTGTAACATTGAGTTTGTGAGCGGAATGTGAAAGTGTAAGTTTTGTCTGTGACAATGTTCCAAAACTTGGGTATCAAAAATAAAAAGAAAGAAACCATTGCATTGACAAATGTTTTATATCTCATGACATTTATTTGCGCAGTGGCCCCTCTCATCCAGTTTATCTGCCATGTTCCGGCCTTCACATTGAAAGTCAAATGACTACTTTTATGAGAGAGGCTATTTGTGATCCCAAGTCTAAATTCGTGTATCATTCTCATATAAAGTGCAAAGGAAATAAGGGAACATTTCCTGCACGCCACAGAGGGCGGTGATATGACCATGTCACATGCGCTCATTGCTACCCACAAATCATGGTCAGTGCTTGGGCGAGTTGGCCACTCGGATGAGCTGCTTCCACAGCTTGCCAGGGCGCGGGCTGTGTGCATTGTGCTAAAAACGGCGGCCGAGACAGAACTGTTGATGTGGGGCATGCTATCAAGACAGGCCTTATTTACTATTCGCACCAAACATATTTTCCACAAACTATAAAATTAAGAATATACATTAAAAGCAACGAAAATTTACACCAATCCGATTCTGGGTGGTTTCAGCAGGAATGGATTTATTTGCGTCAATTGAATTTGAACTGAGACACAACACAACTTCTGCCACTTGTAGTTGCTGCGCCATAATTTACACTGTGTGTCCACTGGTTAGAAGATGTTAAATTGTGCTGACGAATTACGCGTTTTACACAAGTTATCACTATTGAGATACATATGGGATTATAGGTGCATTGTTGGTGCCTATGGTTAAGATGTTGCCAAATGTGGCCTCCACATTCCTGGAAATGCCGGTGTTTAACTGTCCCAGCTAGCGGTGCGCAATGACCATTCTGAGAAAAATTGCTCATCGTCTGTGGCTGTTCCGTATAAATGAAACAACAATGTAATAGTTGAACTGAAATTTTAAGGTGAAATAAAACAGAATGGGTCCTATAAGTGACGGATAAGAAAGAAGCCCAATTATGACCATTTAATTAATGTATCTGTATCTTTTGTGTTAATCACAAAGAGATACAACGTCCGTATCCTTTAAAGTGCGCGTTTGTGTGTGTGTGTGTTGTTGTTGTTTTTGTTTTTGTTGTTTTTGTTCGTATTTTTTTGTATACGTGGAACTGTGACCAGTTAGCCCATGCAACCGTCAAATCAATAACATTATTTTGTCTCCCAAGTTCAAATTGACATTAAAATGGAGGAACTGCAAACAAATGAATCCTGAAAATAGAATCAAGAATTATCTATATCGTTTATATCCGACGTTACTATATACAGTGGAATCTCTCCATAAAGACCACCTAAGGGACTGGTAAAGTGTGGTCTTTATGTGGAGTGGTCTTCAATGGAAAAATCATTTAAATGGGGATAAAGAAAAATGAACTGTAAATTTATGGTCTTCGCCAAGAAACGGTCTCATTAGCGAGGTGGTCTTAATTGGAGATTTTAATATATATATATATATATATATATATATATATATATATATATCTGTGTGTGTGGGTGTGTGTGTGTACAGATAAAACAGCTTTAAGAGAAGACTTTTTTCAATTTATTTTCTAATTCTTGCGTCACATTATTATATATCACCTTTCATAAGATAAGTATTTTTTTTCTGTTTTGCAGTCTTGGAATGACTCCAATCTTGTCTGGGTGCCAGAGAACTACGGAGGTCTTCCGCGTCTTGTCCTGCCTCCCTATAAGGTCTGGCTACCGGATTTTGGTGTCGTTAACAGGTAAAAGGAGACAATGTATATTTTTTTTTCGGTGACGCCAAAGGTTAACGTTATGTTGTCGAATTAGACTTGGCGGCTTACAACTTAATATTCTAGCTATTTTTGTTCTCTCTTTTCTGTCAGCAAAGATAAAGGAAACATTTGGCGAAAGATCACATACCTAAGGATCATGGAGATATCAAAAAGGAAAATAAAACCATAATAAATTTAGACCTCCAAAGCATGATTTGGATGTTTTGGTGTGAGATCCGCTTACCACTTTTCTTGTGAAATAATTTACGCAAGATCTTTTTAATCCTGCTGAAATATTTATTATTCTGAGTACGTTGCTGTGTTATCTTTAATATTTTTGTCTGGCAAAATCACTCCAATCAGGGAGTCGTTGACTACTTATATTTTTCACTAGAAGTCAAGCGCGTATATTATTCATTCCCCCGCAGTATAATGGGAAGCACATGAAATATGCCCTAATAAAATTGGTATAGAGTTCCATATCTCCTCTGTGGTTTCCAGTCCGTATTTATGTCCTAAATTATTGGTCTATTGTCGACCAGTTATTTTAAGGGGGTAGAGCTTGGGGTGGGGTGAGCACCTCATATTTGATTTCCTGTGTAGTCTTGTTAAATCAAGCATATGCACACTACCGTGATTTCTTGTTCAAATTCATTGCGGGAGGTACATGTCTGTATCGTGTCAAGACTGTAATGTGCGCGGTATTTCGGCCGAGCAATTTGATCGTGACTGCATGGAGGAATGTGATTATACATCCAAGATCACAATTATTACTGCGAAGTGCTCAATCGTTCCTCTGTTAAAACAACGGTACAATTTGGATCAAATGACTTTTTTCTAACTTACCTAACCGGCACTACCGGGCACCCGTAATGCCTCAAAATCGTATATATCAAAGCATGAATTATTCATTTTGTGCGGAGAAATGGTCAAATGAGCACAATTTTTCTTTTTTTTGGGGGGGGGGGGCATTAATATGAGGTATTTTAATTTGTATCATACGGCACAAAATGAACATCGCATTTTTCATGGAAGTGATGTTCTAATTGGATGTATTATAGGTTAATATACATTTGTATTATATATGTAAAAGTAGTTATGCACGTTGCGGGTGCGACAATAGAGACATCTATGTTGGCTTATTCCATCACATACAGTGTGTTTTGCTACTCTTACACTATCTCATCATTGTTTGTTTCTTGTTTTTGTTGTTTTTGTTTTTGGCTTTTTAAATCGAAGTAAATATTATGCGTCTATATAATGTCGAAAGTCGTCACTTGCCACTGTATTCGGGTGTAGTAATTTGGAAAAGGCTTTGCTATGTACAGCAAAAAATCATTTAGAGAAACGCAATATAGTGCACGTAAACGATATTCTCATACCGATGAGAGGCATTGGCCAGTAACATGTCACACTTTGTTGCATTTACACACTTTTCATATGCAACAGAACGAAGCTCTGACACAAATGAGCCGTGTTTTTTTTTCTGTTCTGTTTTTAGTAAATCTTCTCATCAGTTTTCCTAGTTACAATGATATACACATATATGTCGTATTTCATAGTGTAAAACCACTGATCAGGCAGGTCCGAAAATCATGATTAACATCAATATAGGATCCGGAACGTACGGTTAATTGTCACAATTGAGTATAAGTTTGTTAAGTAAAATATATATTTCTAGTCACGGTAATGTACACATACATGTATATAATGTCCCTCATGTAAACCTAGGACAATTGAAATAATAATAGGTTTGCTAGCTTCATGTTCTTCACCCCCACTTCATTCGTTGAACAGGCTGATAAGGGATTATAGCTTCTCTGAATGGAAATGGATTTATCTGGTAACATAGAAGGGCTACGAATTTAACCTTCTTTAAACTGGGTTCTTTCCTTTTAAAATTAAATTCAAGTTAGAAATATCCTTATACACAATGTACAGTAAATAGAATACAAGCTACACATCTTCAAAATTGAATCTCCACAACGCTAAATTTTATGTTCATTTTATTTGACCATTAATACAATGGTACACGATTTTTTAAAGAGTTTTTTTAGTCTGACCAAATGAAGTTTATATCTACAATCGTGCTGATACTATTTTAAGCTATTGATATAACAGGAATTGCCTTCTCAACAGACTAATTAATAATTTTGATGGCGTTTCAAGTCTGCAGAAGAGCAAACCCGTTTTATTTGCTGGATCCACCTAATTGACTGTCCTTAGATAGCACTACTGCAGCCAAATGAATATAGTGTGTTTTCAGGGGTTAAAGGGCTTGAGCTAATTGCAAAAGGGTACCCACCATGTTTAACGGTATGTGACTGCTTTAGAATTGTGACTCATCACAAGACAGGATATATCCCATTGGGCAGAGTTTGTGTAGGTATAGCAGCATTATGCAAGCAAACACACTCAATCGAAGAAGACAATACCAGGAGCTGTCCATAATGATGTGTACTAAGGTCAGTATTCATACAAGTTTTGTTTGTCCTTAACGTTTTGGTAAACACAAAGCTTTTGATTACTATCCTAAAGGGCTAATTTTCAACAGCCATATGCAGAGACGTGCAGTTATGTCGAGCACGTAATTGAGCTTTATTGTCATAAGAGTATCTCTATTTTCAGTGCCAAACAGATTTATGATAACCTTCACTTCAAACGTTTTAATGTGGATATAACACACGTTGGAAGAGTAGAGTGGAATTTAGGAGGAAAGATCATCACAACATGTGAATTGGATATCACGTTATACCCTTTTGATACCCAGGAATGCACTATAGACTTTGCCAATTGGGCCTATGATGGTCGGCAAGTTCTTCTTACCAACGGTACCCCCGAAATAGGCCTCTCGTCTTATAACGAGAATGGGGAGTGGCTTATATTGAGCACTGCAGTCAAAGCCTTCAATCAATATCATTTCCAACCTTCCTCCCAAGCCGAAGTGCCTTATCCGACAGTAAAGTTTGAGTTGCGTCTGAGACGTAAACCTGTGTTTTACGTCATCAATGTGATAATGCCTTGCTTATTGCTGTCAATGCTGTCAGTTCTGGTATTTTATCTGCCGCCCGAGTCCGGGGAGAAGATTTCACTGGGAGTAACACTTCTCTTATCTTTTTCGGTGACACTGCTCATGATTGCAGAAAATGTACCCAAAACGTCAGATTATGTACCACTGATAGGTGAGTGATAATATAAATGTTGTATCCCTGCACTATGTTTTCCTTTGATAGTTGTTTGACAATTATTTTGAACAAATACTGTCCATTTTTATCAGTTTCGCATGCCAAGCAAATTTGAAAATGATGAATAAATATCAGTTTCTTTGTGTCGAAATGAAGTTTAGTAAAGATGAATACTGTTGTACAGATGCTCCAAGGTGGAGGTAGATTACAGTAAAGTTACATGAAAGTTGTGTACATCACAAGATTGCAATTTTAGATCTTGCAGTCAGCGATCGAATAATAGATGTGTTGGGTGCCAAACAGTCCTATTACTAAAACAATAGCATCAAAACGGGATCAGTCTGCCAATTTGTGAGCTGAGAACATGGTCAATTTATGTGGCCCATCACACAAAAACTGATTTTTTTTCTTGTGAACTGCTATTGTGCATGAGCAATGATTTTTTCCCGTTTTCCTTGCTAAATCATATCTCTGTTTAATCATACATATGTGGCTGACAAATCATCGCATTCAAGCAAATCAGAATGCCATTTTCACAGAGATGTCACTAGACCAGACCGATTGGTAAATATAGCATCTAAAATGTTGGTCCAAGTCAATATAGCATGTATTTTTACACTTTGTTATGCAGCCTCATGTCATGCAATGAAAACAATTTTTGGTCATCTAAGAAGAGCTAAACATATTAATACAGTTTGAAAAAGAGTGGAAAAATTGACCTTTGATGCTTACTGTAATAGATATGAGATAATAACGGGACATATTCACTAAATTGCTTATAGGTTTTCGTATTGTGTAATGATGAGGGATTCTACCGACAAGCTAACTGTTGGTTTGTAAAAATACAAATGAAGATATTTATGCGCACAACGATGGTTATTTACAATCCTTTTCTGTTTTCAGGTATTTATGTAACCTTTATTATGTCAATGACTGCGACCTCAATCCTTATTAGTGTTGGAATCATGAATATTCATGCACAAGACCCAAACTCTCGGTTACCCAGCTGGTTACGAAAATTAGCGTTGTGCTATATAGCAAAACTTTTATGTATGAAACCAGATGCAAGCAAAATGAAAGGGGCTTACAAAGTTCATCATGAAGAGTGGAAATCGCCATGTCAAAATTCTTTTAAAAGTCACATGAGTGAACGAGAACGAGAGCGCCTATATGAGGACTACAGCGAGTCGTTTGTACATACAGAAGTAAATGGTGCCATTCAAATGCAGCCATTGAACACCGAGAACCGAACACCTTCGCCTTTTAATGAGATACTGATGCATATCAGAGAAATTAACGTCAGGCTCAAAGAAGATATTGATGTGGAAGAAATTAAAGCAGAATGTAAGACCGTGGCCAAGATCATAGACCGTTTCGCTCTGGTGCTCTATTTCTTGCTCATAATATTTTCCAGTCTTGCACTTCTTTACGCATATCCAGCATGGTTGGGGTGCTTCGAAACATCGTAATTTGTAGAATTTTCATTGGACATTTACATTTCCATGTCATCAAGCTACATTCTGATTGAGCGCGATAGTAAAGCCACCCTGAGCACCAAGTACTAAGTAATTTGGAGCACGGGTGATTAATCTAGCCATGAGTCATACAGACTTATTACAAAACTGTACAAGTATCATTGTAAAAAATGAACAAGCGCATACAGATTATTCCATTTTTATTCCGTCCAGAATATGTGGCTTCACTCCAGAGGTCTTTTTGTTTGTTTTTTGTTTTTTTGTTTCAATTTTCTGATGGGATAGAGGTGAACATTTACAGACTCATATTGACATTCCCAGAGACAGAGTCTCTGGAATTATACATCAACCCTGTCTTGCCACATGTGTCTTCCCAGGATGCTGATTGTCCTTCGTTAAATTCGTGGAGACATTTACCACTGACTTTTACAGCAAAGCTAATATTACATGCAATATATTTAATGAACTGCGTTGTTTCACCTCAGAATCCTCACGGTCACTGCAGTTATACAGAAAGACGGTGCAAGACAGATCGTTAATGTGCAAGTATGTTAATATCTCTGCAGGTGCGGAGAAACTATTGATTTCAACTGCATGGGAAGTACGATTGATCATCGAACGGTGGGAATATCACTTACTGGGGGCTTCAATTGAACCCCGGGTCTTGCGTGAGAAATCCTGTGAATGCATGAAAAGCAGCGAAGATGAATATATGATAAAATAGAAATTGAGGGACATTTATGCAAATAACGGGCACAGCATAAAAATGGTGCATGCAATAAGTCATCGCACAGACATCGGAGGCTTCTGGGTTTGCGGAAGCTCAGTTCTTCAAAGGACGCATTTTTGTAACTTGACGAAGCCACATGTCAGCGTGTGTTATTTCTGGTCCTACAAATAGCTAAGTAATGTGTTGTCAATATCAGACATGTTCAATTCCACTCGGATTCAACTGGTTTTAACAGGTTGCATGTGCAGCCAGTATCGCTCCTTTCCTGTGCCCATCGTGAAAAAAAAAAACATTCCGTTAATCATGTCTCTTCTTCAACCAGAGAGTTGTAATTAATTTCGGAATGTAATGCTTATATCTTTGCAACTGCTTGTTATTAGAAACTGAACTGAGAAGATTTAGTGGTATTATGAGGTATAAGCAGCATGTGAATTCCTTTGAATGATTATATATATACACATTCAGGCATGTATGTATGTATGTATGTATGTATGTATGTATGTATGTATGTATGTATGTATGTATGTATGCATGGTAAATTACAGAATCAGTATCGGTTTGCTTTACTATCAACATTTAAAGTGGCTCTTTATTCTCGTCAGTCACACGACAACATTGTATGTCAAATTAGGGTATATCCACTTGGAAATACATAACCACAGAACACACATTGTTCAGCTTAACAAATTGATATCCAGAGAGTGGTAAACTAAAATGGCGGCTTTATATCGCAGCTGTCCATGTAACTCAACTGGTGAATGGATGCTTACCCACGTTCAAAATACGTTGAAATTGGAATATAAATATTGGATTCAGTGATGACAAAATAAACGTCTTTATTAGAAAACAAATAACATTATTTGGTTCGATCAACTCAAACCAAAAACGTAAACTGCATCTGTCACTTTCATTTTTGAAGAGCATTGATTTGTTAAAGAAAAAAGACAAAAGACAAAAACAAACAAACAAATTTCTTAGTGTGTTGAAGTGAACATATGATGTTACACGTGGTGTAGCAGAACACGTCAAGTACATACACTTGAATGATGACTTTGCTCACTGGCGTTAGACCATTTTTGATCTTGAAACAATTTAAATATGCATACACTGCGCTCAAAACGTAGAATTACACACACGTGGACACATTTATCCAATGGTCAGTAATGTTATGGGTATGGTGTTGAATAACGTCTTATCGCATGCTATACTTGAAATCGAATATAACTTGACTTGACTGTACGTTGGTTCATAACAGTTAAGCTATGGGATTTAAACGGTTCCTTTAAGAATATTGTATTCACCGAGCATGTAGGATGTACGCTAATACAATTAAACAATACTCAAGAGTCTGGAGATTGTTGTGTTTTAATGACAAATACACTATTTCTTGTGCTTTTGTCGGAAAACAGATCTGCTTAAGATAAGCTTAAGTCATAACATTAACTTTAAAAACATATAAAAAATTAAATCATTTTGCAAGCTGTCTAAATACATAAAAAAATGTGAGCTCTTCCTAAAATAGAGTATATAACAAAAGATGCCTCATAAATATATCATTTCTTATGCATTTTGCACAAGGATGAGTTTGATATTTGTCTTGATTATATCAAACATTCTAATTTTTAACTAAATTGCCTCATGCGATTAAATGTGCTGGTAACATAGATATGCTCCTTCCAATGCCACCTTAATGTGTCTGCATTCATATAGCTTTAAGAAAATTATACTGTCATTAAAAATATAGTAAAGCTCTAAATGATAGGAGCAAAAAAAACGTGTTGGCTCTCTCTACAAGTATATGCAAACACACTGGCTAAGATGTTTTATTCATCGGTGATTAACTATTTGGACCAAGTGAGACAATCAGAAAAAGAAACAACTTTGCTTGTGATGCGAGTTGTTCCTGGAATATGTAGACATAAGGTCATATGACCATGGGCAAAATAAGTACATCCCCCCAAAAATAAATAAATAAATAAATAACTATTGTTATGAAAAGATTGAATAGTGCTATTGCAGAGATATTTTGTCACGACATTCGTGTCAAGCCGGGGTATATGATACATGCACATCCTACAGTTCCGAAGCAAGTCACGTACTACTGGATGCGTGTGCCGTGTTTTATTGGACCAGGTGTGTACAATATCTCTTTGTCAAGCTTATATAGCAGCAGGACCTTGTGATGATATATCTGGAGTAGTCTCTCTTAGACAAGTAACTCTTTACCCTTTACCGTCTTTGCTTAATGTTTGAATATGCCCAAATCAGGGTTAAAAACAAACAAACAACACACACACAAACACACACACACACACACACACACACACACACACACACACACACACACACATACACACACAGCTAAAAAACCCCCCTCGAATTGGCCAACGAAATGAAATTACATAAGCTTACGGGTGGTTGGCCAAAATATTTGAGAAACGTCAAATGGCTAGTTGTGACCGAAAATGTCTACAAGACTATTTACTGGATAGGCAAATGCCCTTCCTTTGTTTGATGATAGCACAGCCGAGATGAACTCAAAAATACACATTTCTAGGCATGTGAGCAAAGCTGAAGAACATCAAATTCTGATGGTTATCTTTGGGTGTTAATTAACATGCAAATTATAGAAATCTATGGCAAGGCCCACAGTTGTTGAGCACATGGATTTATTGTTCTTCCATACCCTCAAATTATGCGATGTAATTTTACTACTTGTAGAAGTGGAGTATAACTTCCGACGTACAGCTTGCTTACTAATTATTGCCCTCTATAGACTAAGTATTATAAGACAAACCTTATTTCACCAGTAGTTATATTCACAAAGAATTTCAATCTCAGCCTATCTCAGTTAATAATTTGTAATCCTAAGAGAGATTTATATTCTACCCAAAACTTGTCAAACGAATGAAAGAAAAGTTAAAATAATTTTCAGCGAATTTTTCTCCAGCGTACATTGAAATATAAGCTCTTTTCGTGAACAAGTGTGATATAACTTTTCATCCATCCATCAAAATGGTTACAGTAGAGGCAAGTAAGAAACTTTTAGGACGGAAAAGTGTTTCCAAGACATGGTAATAAATCAATCAATACAGAGATAAGATTCTCACTCTCATTCAGACTCTTTCAATCCATGGGCTTATAAATTATGACTTAGAAGACGTCTGATTCGTTTGAACCTGACAAAAAATGACAAAGTGGGGGCCCACCAATAGCACAGAATACACAATTCGATGCAATCGAGGCTACCTTATGGTGAAAAGCACTACAGTAGAACATGCCTATGAGCCCACCTCTTCTAAGGGATCACCAGTGCAAAACGACCAGTCACAACATACTCGATTAGCATGTTTTAGTTTATTGTTACCTGTCTTAAGGGGCCACCTGTTATAAAGGGCCATTTTTCACAGGTCCTGTGTGCAGTCCCCCAATAGGTCCCACTGTAATTTTTTAAAACTTCGACATGCAACAAAATGAATATATGTGTAAGAATGACATGGGAACTAGCCTGTGTTCAGGTACCAGCAGGAGCTTAGTTACAGTCATGCCTTTCCCTGCACACTACGTGAACGGGCTAAGTGGATTCAAATAATATACCCTGCCGCCATTTGCGTTTCAAAACTCAAGCTCATTAGACTTGTTTCCGAAATAGAAAGGTCTTCTTGATGGAAGATGCTCGCTAGCAACGATAGAACCATTTGGACAACACTTAATATGTATCATGTGGCAGAAGGTTATCAAATTGAGGCATTTCTCATACTCACAAACGCAGTCGTATGCCTATTACAGGATATTAGTCTATAGAGCAGAACCTTCTAATTTGGGGCTTTCTCACTGGCAATTACTTGCCAGGAAGCAAGACCAAATTTCGGCGTGTTCCAAAATAGACCATTTCTATTGGATATACCAACCCAACTTTCCACATCACTTTGACACAATTTTAACTGCCAATCAAGTCATTGCGTATAAGAAATACATTTATGAACAGGATTAATGCATACAGTACATTTTAGGAATAACGCACGCATTGATATCACCATTCAACGCTGCATTTCACGTCCATCTAAGTTATACTCTCCAGCCATGTAAGATTTTGTTTATTCTATGTTTAATTAAGTATTCATCGCAAAAATATGCTCTAGGTTTATTTTTAACGCCGCCCTGGTGTACCGTGTTTGTTTACGTTCGTCACAGTTATTTTACGTCACGCGTGACGCATTAATTATCAAACATCGCATTTGGTTTTGTCTAAATGTCAATGCGTCACAATTTACTTGCAACAATGTTTAGGTCATGTATTCTACAGTGAGTTAGTACTTTTGAATATCACTCTAGAAAATAATAACTCACTCTCAAACGTAGAATTAATATGTCGCATTTTTACTCTGGACCGACGTCATACAGGGGTCAATTGGTTCAGCTCTTTTCAGTGACTGAAGACAATGGACAGTTGGCATACCTGATTCCACAAAATCACAATTCAAAAAAAATATATTTAAAATATTTTGTGTACAATTTTCACATTTATCCGACCATTTAAGCACTTCCATTTTCAACCTGTTTGTTTTATGCTGCAAACTAAACATTTATTATTTAAGTTGTCAACACATTTGTTGTGGACCCATGCCTACCTCTGAGACCATGATGCGTAAGAAACTGAATTGTAAGTATTCAAACAACCACGGAGTAGCTTTGAGTCTGCTTGGGAAGCACACATGCATCTGAACATACAAGAGTTGTTATTTCATTCTACTTTGTCATGCAGAATTTACATTAACGCCAGGGCACCATTGTCAAGGTTACACACAAAGAGCATTCACATCCACAACCGTTTCTTTACCGAATAAAGGCATACTTTGCAACACCCACCCACACGTAAACACATCTATCTATCTATCTATCTATCTATCTATCTATCTATCTATCTATCTATCTATCTATCTGTCTGTCTGTCTGTCTGTCTGTCTGTCTGTCTGTCTGTCTGTCTGTCTGTCTGTCTGTCTGTCTGTCTGTCTATCTATCTGTCTATCTGTCTGTCTGTCTGTCTGTCTATCTATCTATCTATCCATCTATCCATCCATCCATCCATCCATCCACCCTTCCATCCAGTCTTGTCAAATGTAAATATTTTTGTACAAAACCTCTGATGCATGATTTCCAGATATTTTGTCCTCATGGCCTTTTTCGAAGAAGACTTTATTTTATACATCACATGATGGACTGACTTGGCACTTGACGTTGTGTCAGCCTTAGAATGATGATGATGATGATGATGATGATGATGATGATGATGATGATGATAAAGAGAATAGATTTATTCTGGGAATCCGATTCACCAAATGCCGTTTCTCAATCGAGTCCACCAATACATGTTTATACATATACATACATATTCAAGCAAATTAAATCAAAGGTGTGGATAAAAGTACATGATAAAATTATCGGACAAAATAAACACTTCTTTTACTAGATCACTTGACCCACAGCATCATTTATGGACGTGAATAAATTACATGCGCATATTGCCTGCATGCGGGCGCGTGTTGTATTTTCTGCCCTTCTTGTTCTTTCTTCTTCTTTTTCTTCTTCTTCTTCTTCTTCTTCTTCTTCTTCTTCTTCTTCTCCTTCTTTTGTTGCTCTTTTTCTCTCCTCATACTTATTTACAGTGTAACCTGATGGGACCACCCACAGGACCTGTGAAAAATGGTCCTTTCTGACAGGTGGTCCCTTACGGCAGGTAGAAATGAAACTAACATATGCTTATGCGGATGCTGAGACTGGTCCTTTAGTACATATGGTCCCTTAACAGAGGTGGACTCATATGCAGGTTCTACTGTATTTATTTCACTAAACGCCCAGTACTGGGGAAAATATGTACAGAAATATCTGTAAAACACAGTATACATAGGACCAATTGCATTGTTTTTTCACAATGATAGTTAAAAAACTGACAATATCCACCAGGTCAGCACACATCGTGGTTGTGGCAGAGGGAACAGAACATCAAAGCAGGGTCTCATCCTGGCAGGCTGGGTGGACACGACAGCACAATCAAAATTACTGGTATTGAGCTCTCGAGTCAACCCCCTTACCTCATGAGAGACCCTGTGAAAAGGACATAGCAATATTACCCCGCTCTCTTGACACACAAGGAGCCATGCCCCCCCCCCAGCAGTACTTCAAATCTTTAGTAAGCAAGGTTGCGAGTGTGTACTGAGAGTTCCAGGGCTTATTAAAATTTTCATTATGAACCTGATATATCAGTGACTCTACTACACCGTCCACTTGCGTACCAAAGGGCTATGATATACCAGAGCTTAAACTTAGGAAACATTTAATTGGCGAAAGTCCAGACTAAAGGAGGTGGACGACCATAGTGCCTGGGATCAGCCTGGCAGCTCCACGTGTCACGTAGCTAGATATATAATGGGATCATAATTTGCATAAGGGGTATTCAGGGATGCAGATATCTGAAATAGGGATACTATGTTATGCTTACCAATTTCCTCGATTGGAGAAACATGTAATCCGAACACAAGTGGAGAGTGATATGATCTCTTAAAAATACCTAAGGCATGCTAAAGAATTTCACCTTGAAATTTTTCAAAGTATTTCAGTGAGTTATTAGAAAATGTACACACTCAACTTCATAAGAGACAGAAGGAGCTCCTATGGTTTCCATAAGTATGTTTTAACATCAGAACTCAACCCTGGGTATGATATCCCAGCTGATGTGACATTATAAATAGCCCCCCTGAGCGGGTTGACACATTGCTCCACATGAGTAGCATAATCAGATTTATTAAAATTCACACCCATTGTGTTCACACCCTGCTCACATTACAGATGCTGGGAGCTCATATTCCATACAGGCTACTGCATAAATGGTGTGTTACCTTCTATCATACATTTCGACTTTGTATATTCCAAATTCAAATCTCCATATATGTAATGGAAGGAACACATACATCTATGAGGTTCTGTAAGCCTGGGACTACAATAGAAAACAGAGTGATGTCATTTGTGTATGCAAATGAAGTAATTATATGTTTGGCAATCCGCACATCATCCCAAATATCTTGTAAGGATGAGAGAAGGTCATTAATAAATATGTAAAAGAAAGCAGGGGAGAGGGCACTACTCTGTCTTGTGCCACAGCATATTACAAATGGGTGGCTGAGGACACCCTTATATTTTTCGATACCCTTTAACTGACGATACCATAATCATAACAGCATCTAAGGAGAGTCGAGCATTACATTAAGTAATTTATATGAAAAGGCTATCATGCCATAAACTATCAAAACCCTTCCAGCGTCAAGTTCGGAAATATAAAATGGGGTATTGGTCTCATTGAAACGGCATAAGACATCATGGAAGAAAGCGCAACCCATTTCTGTCCCCCTCCCACTACGGAAGCTGAACTGAGTATCATCAGTCTCATCTTCTAGGACCATCAAGAGTTCCACCAGTTTACTATGAGTCGAGCTCAAAGTTATAGGTCGGTTATTACATGTTTTGTCTTGGTTTGCAGTAGGGTTCTTAAGAACTGGCACAATGAGACCAATATCAAATATATTTAGGACAATACTCCACTGCAATATGGATGAGCAAGATGGGTACAAAGCTCAGTCAAGTTACCATACTTGAAGTGTTCTGCATAGATTCCAGCTAGCCCAGCAGCAATATTTCCATGAAGCAAGTCAATTAGTTCATTTACCTCATCAGCACTCACTGTAACATCATTTTCCCCCAAAACTTCTCTTTTAAGCATTCTGAACACAGTTTTTAATATCTGGCTTGGCCCCAGACAGAACGCTATCATTATCATTCATAGAACAAGCATAATATGAGGCAAGATCATGAGAATTTAAGCTTGTGTTTGACTTTGTATTTCAATGGTGTTTTATTTAATTCCAGAAACAAGATATTTTCCTTTGGTGAAAAAAGTTATTTAGCTTCAGTGTGTCCTGGTAAATGAAACCATGTCGGCATTGTATAGAAGCACGCCTAAATCGTTAATATATATATATATATACATATATATATATATATATATATATATATATATATATATGTCATGGGTGGTTTATGGGCATAATTGTAATCCTCAGACCGTCTTGTGGGCAGTTGTTTGGCTTATCAGCAGTTGAAAAATACCCATAAACCACATTTGCCTGAAATTCAATGCACTACCTAGGGGGTTTCAGAAACATTCAAATTAGCAAATCTGCCCAGATATTATAGAAAGCTTTAAATGCCCAGAAATTGAGGTTTCTTCATAATAATGCCAGTTATACTCCACTGGACAAGATTTGTCCTTTTGTCCACTTGACTGGCCCTCATGGTAATTGCATGTCCCCCAAGTCCACTTTTTCACCGACAGGGATTTCCATTCGTCTGACAAGTCGTCATCATGAATGTCCACACTATCCTAAATGTAGCCGTTGCTAGTGGCATGAGTGTTTTCCACTGACAAAATGTTCCGAAGTTGCATTTCACTTAGAGTACCTGAAAATATTTAAACACGTATGTCAGTCTACCTGTTGTGGTTTCATCCTGGATCATTAATCCTACTGCTGTGCAAAAAATTTGTGGAGTTTTAATCACTTGGTAATATTGTGGTCATGTAATTGAACACAGTTTAACAAACCTTGGACTTCAATGTCAGTCGTGAGAGCTTTGGACACAAGCCATGTTATGGAACATCAGAGGTTCATAACTTAAATCAACTGTCCACATGCAAGACATCGAGTGCTAATTTTTAAAAATATTCAATATGTGGAAGACAACAGTCACATGAGTCGGTAAGCATGTGGTAAGGACGAAGTCATATGACCCGGAGTTAAAACAATGGTACACGTGAATGGCAGCCTGTTACGCATGGCAAATTGCTATATTAAAACTTATGAAGTGATGGGTTCCTTTTAAAAGTATAGCGGTCCTCCAGTGTCTCTCCACTCTATTGGCAACTGACTGAACACTATGAAAACAGGTCGAGCAGTAATTGACACCCATTTGATAAATACACTTTGGCTATGATTTGCTCTGGGACAGTTATTCAATTTGATTGTGGCAGTGGTGGTGGATTAACATTGTGGTCCAGTGTTGTAAGGGTTTCTGGTTCCTCACTGACGACCCGATCTTACTGAAGGCTAATACAGCCTTAAACTTTCCTTAAAACTTCAAATTTTACTTTTAGTTTAGTTTTTTAGTTGAAACATATTTATTTTCACTGGATTACCCAATAGTACTGAGGATAACTGATCTGGGGGTTATCCAGACATGGAAATGCCCAAAATGATATATACAAGACGCAGAGGGCAATACAATATACAAACATTTGACTATGCACTTAGGTAGACATGCTGTGATACAATTAAACATCAAACTCAACATTTATTATTCCAATCAAATCAGAAATGTGCATATGTACAGAATAGGCTTATGAACAAGTAAATACATCCTCAACACAGGGTGCAACTAAATGAGAAGATACAGCCCAACCATATACTGACAGATGCAAAATGCATACCACTGGACACAGCTGAAGCACCCTGGCTGCATAGTCACACTGCCACTGTGGAGCTGCTTGTGCCCCCAGCAGGTTGGGTGTTCCTTTCCACCTTGTCACTGTTGACTCACCTGTGGAGTGTTAACCCCTATCTGGGAGCATTATACATTAATTCTTACAGACCTATGGGATACACCAATGATCTGATTTCAAATATGCAAATGAAACACTATACTATGGAGAACATGGTAGTATTTAATATACATACATTATATAAATACACTGCAATGGTATATGCTGATTTCGGGATACATATGGGGTAAGATACTACTCATTTACAATATAAATGGGCGTGTTTCAACCATAAAATTTTGCATTGCTCTCAAAATTAATGTATTGCATTCTTCTAAAAGTTCTTTACTGCAGAATAATAAGATAGTACTTAGTCTGTCACTTGAAACATCCACGATAAGGTTTGGATTAAAACTAGAGGCTAAGAAATCAGTGATGATAAGCAGAAACTACTTTCTTTCCTGGCCATATTAAGGGCAGTAAAGACAAAAGTGTTTAAAATCCTCAGGTGGGTTGAAGTAGGCACAAGTAGGCTCTTGAATAATATTTACTTTATATAAGTGGGAATTGAGTCGAGAGAAACTTAATCATAACCGGGTATGACAGATGCTAGCAAATGGCTGACCATGGGAGTAGAAATCCAGAGTAATGTCAGCCCATAGCAGAGTGGCCTTTAATTCTAGCTTAAAGATCTGAATGGAAAGGCAGTTACAGATACCAGTGGGGAGATTGTTCCATAGTTTGGGGGCATCAGGGAGAAGAGAATTTTCAAACCGTTGGATTCGGCATTTGATGAGGCAAAGGTTGCTGCTAGGCACAAGGTGGAGCATACGACCAGCAATGGCGGGAGCACGAGGTATAAGGTTGGATAGATAGGAAGGAGTAAAGTTAAAATTCATTTTATACAAAGGGCTTAATTTGAAATATTTGCATCTAGTGGCTAGTGTTGGCCAACCAAGTTCATCTAAGAGTTTGTTATTATAGTGTGTCCAACAATTCCGAGAGACACCTATAAATGCCTGTAATTTCCCCCAAAACCATAACTCACTCATTGTGACGCCAGGTCTTATATGCTATCCCATTACCCCAACTGTTGGCATACATTTGGGGTCCTCGTCTATCCAAGTAAAGTCAGTTTGCCGAGAAACGTACATTGAAGCGGCGTTGTGACTGCCATTTGAATACCGCGGTCGCATTCCTGACAAGCTGGATCTGTAAGTGACCCGGATGTTGAGAGGGAGCCTGCATTGTTTGCAAAGGCTCTTGGGAACAGGTCATTAAAAAAATGTTTGACGCAATAAAATCAACTGATAAAGCTTGTTTGTTTGTTTGTTTTTTTCTCATCATAGACTGCCATGTTTATTATAATATCGAATGTAACATATAGGCCCTATGTATATATGATGACGTAAATTGATATCTCTGCGGCTCGTGCAAGTCGTGCGAGTTGCAGCTGGCGAGCGTTTCGTGGCTTGCGCGAATAGTCGTTGCAGTGAAGCACGCAAGGTGTCACTAGTCAGTAAGTAGCATTTGAGTGCGATTAAGTAGTATTTACAGAAGGAAAAAAGAGAAAATGGAGAGGATAAATTTAATTTTAAATACGTATGGTTTCTGCAAGCGGGAGGCCGAGCGTGGGAGGCTTCGAATTGCCTTGAGAAATGTCATGGGACGTGTCAGCGGAATGCTGAAAGTTAGCAGAAGTACTGTGTACAGGTATATATTATATATTTATTTATTTAATGCCGTCTTGAATTTAAAAGTCTTCCTCATGCAATTTCTACCTTAGCTCTTGTGTGTTTTCCTCCAGGTTATTTACATTTTTAGGCCCTAGCCTAATTTACTCAAGTTCTCTGTTGTTTATTATCTGTAAACTACAGTGGAATCTCCAATTAAGAACATCTCCATAAAGAGAAAATTTGTTTTTGAGACCACCACTTTAACGACCCGTTTTTTTGTTGTTATTGATCCTTCATTAAATTTAATCCCCCATTTAGACCACTTCCCTATTAAGACCACACTTTTCAGTCCCTTAGGTGGTCTTAATGGGGAGATTCCACTCTATCATCAATATGAATTGTATATTCAAGTTAAATCAGTGTAAAATAATCACTAATTCAACAATAAAAGAAAGACAATGTCATCCCTCACAGTCAACTTGCACGGCCTCTGCTGATCCACTATGACCCTTGACTAGACACACAAGAAGCAGGGAAACATTATTTCCTTTTAACGTCATGGAATTGGTCCCTCGATGAGTTAAATAAGTGTCAGTTCTTCATAGGATTCACCTACTTGTGTTTTCATATAGGCCTAAACGGTATTGAATAATATATGTTAAAGTCTTGAGCTTGATAATGCTCACCTGAAATAAGCAAGTTTAGAGAGGGTGTCATAATTATGTAGTTATAATGGTGGCATACTGATATAATAAGAGTCTAGGACTTTTCGTCGAAATCAGCATCGTCGGAGGCCAACTTTGCCGAAAGTTAAATCTGGTTGAAAAGTAATCTCGTCACTTCACAACTTCGTCGATAGTCATCTTCATCGCAATGTAACATCGGCGAAATCAACTCGGTCGAAAATCAGAATGATCAAAGTGCTGTTTGGTCGAAAAGTAACTTCATTGTGAGGCCATTTCGCTCTAAAATTGGCAGTGAAACGGGTACCAGGTGAATGGGTCCGGTGAATGTTGATGGTGGCCGTATAATGATCATGTGACTGAGCATAACCTGCCAACTTTTTACACTCAAGTTCGGTTAAAAAATATCTGAACTGCCACCAAATTCAGCCATGCTGACTGGTCAACGGTCGAGAGCAGACTGAAAAACAAAGAAAAAAAAAACAAACAAAAAAAATCCCAAAAAACAACAGATAATGTATGCAGGCAAACTTTATTCACAGTTTGATATCAACCCATTAAAATTGTAGCCCCGATGGTCGCACACACGACCAATTGTCTTTTCGGTCAAACCGAATGAGCTTTCGTCGAAGTTGATCGCGACAAGATGAACTTTCGCCGAAGTTTATCGCGACCAGTTTGACCAGACGGCCAAATTGATTTCGACATATTGTCATCATGGCCATTCAGACAGTCGACAATTTTAACCTCCGATGAAGTGAATATACGGCGAAGTTGATTTCGACGAATTGTCCGATAACCATATAATATGTGTTTCCAGGCTTAAAATGTATTTTGAGCCTGGAAACACATATTAAATCAGTATGCCCTTCCACATGGGCAAGCATTGTGAACTCAGCTTCACTTTTGACTCATTTTCTAATTTAGGCCCATGTCTAAAGAAAGCACACACTGTCAGCTGGTTGCATGCCGATGTGAACATAATAAGTAAATGTTTAATTACAAACGAAAGTCCAAAACGACAGGTTATAGCACCTTAAATTTCATTCATATTTCCTTATGTCATCAATTTATTCATTAATTTGATTCCTTTCATAAACGTCTAATCAGAGTTATCAGGCAAAATGACAATACGTTAAGCCTACTGGACAAAAGGAAGGAAGACACCCGAGTAATACAAAAAAGAGGCAGAAAAGCAAAATTGGACAGTTTCTCTATGCAGATTATCCGACGAGCTGTGCATGTAGCAATGAAGAAGAAAAAATATTTATCAGTCAGGAAACTGGTTATAGAGCTGAGGAATAGCTATGGGTTATCAATTCCGAAGTCTTCGCTTTGGAATTACCTTAAGGTACGTCCTGTCAGAGAGAGAGAGAGAGAGAGAGAGAGAGAGAGAGAGAGAGAGAGAGAGAGAGAGAGAGAGAAGAGAGAGAGAGAGAGAGAGAGAGAGAGAGAATCATTTGCAGTAGAAAAAAATGAGAGGCATAACATCGTGGAAATCAATATTATGTATTTTTCTCAAAATTACTTTTCATGTATTTTAATACTACGTTTTAACCCGAAAAGTAATGTTCGAAAAATATATTGGCTATTCATACGCGAGTTGTAACAAAACGATTCTCATCATTAATGTTTCTCGTTTTTGTCTGCCATTGTAGATCTTGGAACTCATTTTTGCCCATTATTTTTTTTAAAGGAAATGAACTTCAGATACGGCAGACGGGGGGCTGATAAGGTTTTGCTGGAAAGCGCAGACATAGTGGCAAAGCGACACACATATCTGCGCAACATAAGACGCGCAAGGGAAGAAGGTATACACTACGTCGCTGAAATATGCTATTCAGTAGATAAATGGGTTATACATATACATATGCCTACATGTATATATATATACTGTTGACACTACATCATTGACTGATAACAAAATGGTCACCATGTGGTAGCTGAAAGTGTCAAGGCTGACACGAGTATAAACCCCCAAAAAATCTTTGTGATGCACATGTGTATACATATAATTGGTGGTTGATGACAGATCATGGCCAGTGGCACACCCCCGTATAACAATTTTGAAGATAGATATTTAATATTTAACATTGTTACTTTTCAAGTCCCCCCCCCCTCCAATAGATGTATATGTAAATCCAAATTCTACATTTTTTGTGGTTCAGTGGTTGCTCCTACAATACAAACCTGTAAGATTAGAATGACACCTCTCCCTATAATAATCTCGAACAAATTCAACATTTAAACTTCAATGCACCTTATTAGCATTAAGAAAACTTCTGCAAGTTTTCATTTTGGTTTTGAAGATATCAAAGATTTAAAGTTTCAAATGGCCCTGATCTGCATAATTTATTTCAAAACGGACACACTTCTTAATAAAATAAATATGCAACTCATTGGGATTTGAAAGATTAGCTGCTTCATATTTGACATAAGATTGGAGACAGATATATGATATCTTTTTTGTATTGTGACTAATACTATGGAATAACCAGCAACATATATTAGTGGGCTATTAAATGGACCATTATTGCAACTTTTCGCACACAATTTGGAATTTGAAGCCTGTAATTTAAGTTGATAAAAATTGTTTAATCAGGTCTCTACAAAATTGTATATATTGATGAGACGTGGATCAATTCTGGACATACGCCACAAAAAGAGTGGCAAACTAAAGATGGACAGTACAGGAGTGGTATACCAAAAGGCAAAGGAGGAAGAATTATCATCCTCGATGCCGGGAGCGAAGACGGGTTTCTTCCTGGTGCTTCCAAGATATTTACATCACAGAAAACGTCAGATTATCATGAGGAAATGTGTGGTCAGTATTTGTTTTTCATAAATGGAAGCTTTGATAGCGAAATTGACTACATGTAATGATGACTTGGAGTTGCAAAGGACATGACCATAGACATATCCTATACATTTTAAATCTATTGGTTGAAATAATACATGGGCAAAATCCTTTTGAATGCGTGTCACTTTTACATTTGAAACTTAGTACAGTGTACATACATTTATATTTAGGAATAGGGCTGTGAATACCTATAAAGAAATCAGACATGTAGTATTTCTACCACAATTATTTTCCGAGACTAAACCTTTTTTTGGTCTCCAATGAAGTACACTTTTGAAGCACAAAGTACATAAATTCACAGCATATGCGATCACATACGAGGTGGGGGGATACATGGCAAACTCACATAATATGTCATTTTAATATTAAGGTGATACATTTTTGGCATGGATGGAAAATATCGTTTATCATTTGGAAGAGCCGCACCTGTTTGTGTTAGATAATGCCAGCTACCATTCGATGCTCACTGAGAACAGTAAAAGCCCCACGTCTTCCTCCATGAAGGAGGATATACGCAAATGGTTGACCGAAAGGCACATCGCTTTCGAGGAAGACATGCTTAAGGTAATTAGAGTCCTGCACTGGCAAACTAGAAATTTGAAACCCTTAACCGCGCAGCTGGGATAAATTATAATGCATAGATTGTGATTGTTGATTGAGTAATTTCCAAAATACCATTTCAATTTGTAATAACTTTTTGTATTCTTACCACATGAAACGGAGATAGGGTATTGTAAAATCATTGTTCTTTTGTTGTTATCCAGCACCACTGATAAAACACACAAGATGTACAGTATAACGTTTATTGACTTGTAAATAAATCTCCGTTACAGGAAAACTGCGTCACACTGTTTCTTTAAATACCGCTATATTTGTAACTTCAATACACAACCCAATAATACTTTGTTTCTTGCAAAGGGGGAATTATTGGAACTCGTGAGACAACACAAACCAGCCAAGGAATATGTCTTAGATAACATGCTTATGAATCACGGCCATGCTGTTATTCGTTTGCCTCCATATCATAGGTACATTCATGTTAAGCGTGCACCATTAGTCCATTTTTGTGTTACATTTATGTTTTCCTTTCGTCTGAAGTTTGAGGGGGCTCTAGGTAGCCAGGTATCCATGCATTCAATATGGCAACCTTTTTAGGTCTTTAGTCACAAGAATCCTTGATTAAAATGCACTATGTGGGTAGTTGACTGTTGGAGGTTACTAGGTGTCCTTTTAAATGCCTTCAGTTCGCAAGTTGCCATATATACCCATCTGGAGCTCCTTCTACTTTAACATTCCTTTCGCTAACTTTGCTGTCGAAAGGGACAAAACCTCAGTGTCCAGCCCATTCTACCTTCTTTTTTAAGTGTTCATTATTATTATTATTATTATTATTATTATTATTATTATTATTATTATTATTATTATTATTATCAATAATAATAATAATAATAATGGTTCGATTGGTCCAAGTGGAATGACAATGACATTTTCCCTCAAAATGCATTTTGTGCAGTTCGAGGAAAACTGTTGACCTGGACTCTTTTTTTTATGTTCGCTTGAACTACATTCATGGCAAAAGAAAAAAATATATAAATATATATGTTTTACAATAATAGCCTGTTTACCAATATAACCAATCCGGTACCTTGATAGCCATTCAGTGTAGTTCGACTTCAGCTCTGGTATATTACAATACAGAATTTAAGATGGTAACTCGGAGAATTTGGTGATAAATTCGAAAGTCTTTCATAATTTACCAGTAAGAGTTCTTGTGATACAGTAGAATCAGTTTGGTAAAGCTAAATGACGCATTTGATCATGTTACTTTTATGTTTCGCTCTTAATTTTCCTTTTTTCCCTATTTTTTTGTTTTTGTTTTGTTTTGTTTTTTGTACAATGCGTAATCAATTGTACCGGGATGACGATATATTATTGACAAATTGCGTTTACCGTCTCCATTCACTTTTTTACCTTAAAGTTCACATTTTTGTTCTTGAGTTTGACTTACTTCATCCGATTATTTTCTCATGCCCTGGATAATTTTTGGAAGGAATTTTATTTTACAGTGAACTAAACCCTATTGAGGAAATTTGGGCATACATGAAAAATTATGTTGCCTACAATAACATCAAATTCACAAAAAAACCATGTATGCGAGTTGTTCCTGGAGGCACGACAGAAGGTGAGCTTAAATCAATATCCATTTCACAATAAAAACAGTTATCTGCGGGTCATCATTAGGATTTGTGAGTGAGATATATGCGCCGTTTTTGTACCCATGTAAAAGTAATGATAATTATAAAGAGACCAAAACAAGTTGCGATGTCCTGTTATATACTGTTTATACTAGGATTATGACTAAACAGAACACAGAATCGGCCAAAAAAAAAAACCCTTTGGGGGGTGTACTGATGTTATTTTAAAATGTATTAGAGCATTGAAACTTCACCTCATGCCATCGTTGTATTCGCATATTGTTAGGCTGAGGAAGAGAATATGTGGCAGAAGGTGGTGAGGAGAACGATGGAAAAGGAGGAGCTTATGTGGGAAATTGATGGGGTGACAGAGGCAATTGAGCCATTTATAATATCAGTGGATTCGGATGACAGCAGTGATGAAGAGGTCAGAAGTCTTAATGTCAAAGTTGTCCATACGAAATGACAATGCTCATCATCAGGATAACCCTGGTGGCATATTGCCGAAATCTTAAGAAACTCAGAAACCATTTAATTTTAACAATACCTGCTAATTGCACTGTAAAAAAAATTCTATAATCTTAAAAACACATACATGTAAATGCATGTGAAAGGACTCATGGATGCACTTGAGGACATGAATGCATCACAATAGATATATAAATAAATAAATAAATAAATATATATGTATATATATTGTATATCATAGACATTTTATGTACTGCCGAATACGGCCAAAATTCAGAATGGTTTAATTTTTATCATTTTTTGCAGAGTTTATGCCATCCATGAATGAATTAATTTGCGATTATTTTTTTAAAAATAGCTAAAAAAAGCTTTTAACTGTTGTATTATTTTGCTGCAAATCATTCTTCTATTGAAACATTATTCGCCTTCTTAATATGTTTGAAAACATATTTACCATATCCCTTAGGAACTAGACGAACAGCATATCTCAGACCAGGAATCAGAAACTGCTTACCAGGATAGTGCTGAGGATGAAAATACAAAATGTGCTCTTTGTGGGGAAAGGGATTCGCCAGGTGTCCAGGATGTAGTTTCATGGCATGACTGTGACTTTTGTGAAAGGTGCGGGTGCAGCAATACAATAAGTTTTTTGCAGTCCTTTTTAGAAGATTACCATTAAACAATGATGGTCCTGGTAATTTTTCCCAGTAAATGTGTCAATTATATGATCATATCTATATAATGATACGCATGTGCATGGGAATCTGATTCACATGTGGGAATCATCTTAAACTTGGGAATTGATTTTTGGTGGGGCTTGTGCATGGGATCCGGTGTGATATTCCCAGTTAAAGGTTGTGTTGTTGCTGTACGTACAAAATTTTGCAGGTTTCTGCGTTGTGAAACCAATTACAGGCCACCGGTGTAATTAATTAATGGCATATCCTGTAGGATTGAAGAGCTTTCTGCTTTCCATTATTGGCTATGGAATCACCTACCCTACAACATGCTTTCATTATATTTTTACACAGATGGATACATTCAGTCTGCTGGCCGGAAGGTAACATTGAAATAGTTAATGGGAAGAGACGGTTTTGCTGCCCAGAATGTAAATCAGTTATCACAAGGGAACTGTAAACAGGATGACAAGGTGATTCCTCCAGTTGCACACAAGCATCAAGTGTCAGTTTCTCTTGATATGTCTACACTTGTCCAGTCACACCAAATGTTACGGAGCTGGCTGCATGCGTTGTAAACATTCTGCACCAGTTCTGACAGATGCACGTACGATAGAATTTTAGCCAAAGTTGCTCACGTAATTGACAACCAGTCTGGATAGCTGAAACAAATAAAAACAATTACTATTAGTCAATTCAACAGTGTCTCCTGTCCGACAGTACACTAACAACATCTGCCAACATCGTAGACCAAACCCGTCAATACCCTGATGAATATGATTAAGTATACTGTAAACAGATTCTTGAGACTCCATTGATATCTCTCATTAACTACAAACTACTGCTGCTGGTCTCATTACTATCGAGTTGTCTCATTTTTAAAGGGACAATGTTTCTCTCCATCTTTAGAATATCCATTTTTAGGCATGTTCCCAAAGGATCTGCCTTATTGTGAGCGCTAGAGAACAAAAACACTGCTAATCACGAAAATATTCGCCATTAAATACATGCATGTGTAATATTAAAATTCCAAGTAAGACGACTTTCCATGCAGGTAACAACATGCTCGTTCTAAATTTAATACTAGTTGTTTCATAAATGTCATTTATTAAATGATGATATTGGTCAACAGCTTTCCTGGTGCTTTAAGTATATCTGGAAAATCGTTGTCTACATCTAAAATTATATATTGAAAGACTGAATCCAATGCTCTGTCATTCTTTAGTTATACCACAATATTGGGCTATAGGCCTATATAAGCTTAAATGAAACAATGTTACGCACCAGGCTGTGGGGTTTTTGCTCCCTTCCCCCCCCCCCCATTTGTGAATGAGATAGGCCTAACCAATGATTGACAATATGAAATCATCATTGTCTAATTATCGCATTTAAATGAATAAACGTGTGAAAAATTAGGCCCACGTTTTAAAAAATTTTGTACGGTCTGAGTCCATATATTTCAACCCATTTCAAGACTGTTATTTCCAAAAATGGCAAAAATATTATTAATATGCAGCCTTGGCCCATAATGTTATATTTATAAAGGCTTACCTGTCTTAATCACCATCATCGCCAGGCGTTTCATAGCGTATGGGTGTAATTGTGGAAGACCTACTTGTGGCACTAGAAATAGGACGCGCATGGTGCTTGGTCTGCTCGTATGAGTGTGGCAATTCATAATCATCGTCGAACGACTGCATGTGCTCTTTAAACTCTCGCGATACAAGCACAAGCATCTTTTCGGACATGGCCTAGGAAGGTGGTGGTGGTGATCCTCTTCCTGTCCATACTTTTTTATTTTGACTTATTTCCGCCTTGGCATTGGTTTTTTTAACTTTTTCCATTGGTCTTTTTTTCTATCGTTGTACACCATCTTGGCCAGGGTAACGCGAAGTTGATCATAACGCAAATTCCCTTCCAGGCAACATGTGTTATTTATCCGCTTATCTTCTTACGACTTGGATTCTTTCTTCCACTGACTGAAACAAATAATCCCTGTCTTTCGTAATCCAATTACAGGAGCTAACTTTTTTCAGGCCTTTTTGAATATCTTGAACACAGACAGACAACGGGTAAAAATGAAATTTCTTTCCACCGAAACCACGTGCAACATTCCAGCTGGATTTCCCTGACGTCATCAATAATTGCTTGTCACAAGGCACTTGCAACTTGATTTAAACGCGACTCCATGGTCAAACTTTAATAGCCTACGCCTCTCTGGATACGGAATGTGAAATTTGGTATGCCAAACCAGTATTAAGGAGTCGGAGTTTCAGAAAAATCCGGATTAATTTAGCCGCTTTTTCTACACACGGCTCTTAGTTTTAGCCTGTGGTGTGAATCCATGTTAAATAATGAAGTCCGCGCGCACCTGTCAACAAATGAATTGGGTTGTTATCAAACAATGGAGGCTCCCTCTCAACATCCGGGTCACTTACAGATCCAGCTTGTCAGGAATGGCGACCGCGGTATTCAAATGGCAGTCACAACGCCGCTTCAATGTACGTTTCTCGGCAAACTGACTTTACTTGGATAGACGAGGACCCCAAATGTATGCCAACAGTTGGGGTAATGGGATAGTATATAAGACCTGGCGTCACAATGAGTGAGTTATGGTTTTTGGGGAAATTACAGGCATTTATAGGTGTCTCTCGGAATTGTTGGACACACTATAGCTATATGCCTTAGTGTGCCAGTGCATATTTTAGCTGCCTCGTAGTGAATCGACCCCAGTAAATAACTCACACCTGGCCCACAATTATCAAAGGTAACACAAACATATTCAAGAATTGGCCTAACCATTGAAAAATATAATCTTTCCAGAGTTTTTTCGGGATAACTTATATTTGAATCTTCAAAGACGTCCAATATGCTGGCTGGCTTTGTTTGTGATACGGGTGACATGCACACGCCAATAAAGATTGTTGGTTAGGGTAATTTCAAGTTGGGTTTGGATGCCTTCCTCTGGTATGGAAGTGCCACCAACAAGGACAGGGAGATGATGAGGGTTTTTATTTTGGCCAAGAAAATAACTAAAATGGACTTTCTGGCATTGAAAACTATAATTTACCCCAGTGGTAGATAATTAAAAGATTTGTGTTCAAGTGGTGTGCTGAGTCTGTATGGTATTGAACTATACATTAATTATGCTAGTGTCATCAGCGAAAATGCAGACGTCACAGGTCAAATCCTCTTCAATATTATTTATATACTCAAACAAAAAATAAGGGGCCTGGAACTGATCCCTGAGGTACGCCGGCCTGAACGGGAAGTCAAGAGGAGGTTTGCTCATGGATAAAAACACGTTGAAAGTGGTTTGAGAGGTAGCTGTTTATCCACCTAAGAAGTCCTTCAGATAACCCCAGGTCACGAAGTTTAAAGAGGAGGCCTACATGCCACACTTTGTCAAAGGCCTTCGAGATATCCAAGAATACCATATTAGCCTTCTTGGAATTATTAGCCCATTGTAGATATTGTGGAGCATACTTACTAGTTGGTTGGAAGTTGAATCATTAGCTTTTAACCCAGAGTGGTTATCAGTAAGCAGATTGTTGCCTTTTAAATAGTCATAAAGAAAATTAAAGACCAGTCGCTAGAACGCATTAGATACGTTACACAGCAAGGGAATTTGACGATAGTTACTCTTGATTTGTTTATTGATTTTTTTAGCACAGGGCAGATATTAGAGCGTTTCCAAGAATCGGGAAATTGGGAGACACTGAGAGACAGGTTGAAAAATGTTGTCAAGGGCTTGGCGATGGACTCAGCAGTATATTTTACGAGAATATCGCCTATATTGGCTGAAGTTAATCATAATGATAGTAAAACTTTCTTGACACTTCCTTCATTGAGCGTGAAATCACTTATGCATGCCTCAGTATGATAAGTAAAGTTTGGCAGGGGTGGTGCATCATTATGGGCATGAGTAACAATTGACTACTGAAGTAAGCATTAAATACGTCACACTTTTCGGTAATGCTAGAAATAAATTCACTTTCTCCAATAATAGGAGGTATATCTTCATGGATTTTGTGTCCAAGTAAGGACTTAGACAAGTTCCACCATTGGGTGGGATTCATATTTTTCTTATATAATTGTGTACGTAGTTTAGAAAAGTGGGAGTTTATTGAGACTTTTATTGCGTTGACAACCTTATTGTGTCACTTTTTGTAATACTGATAAAACCTGAGAATGTTGATACAGATATCAAGAGTAAAAGGGCGAGGTGTTTGAGTTAATGTCTTAAATCGTTTCCATGCAAGATTATGCTGATGCATAAGTTCTTTAGTATCAGCTGTTTTCCAAGGTTTATCCTTTGTCTGAATGGTAACTTCTTTGTATGGTATAAACTGTTTGGCAGTATTTAGGAAAAGGCCAGACCAGTAAGCTGCTACATCATCAATAGAATTGAAGATGTTGATGGCAGTGTTCCAGGGACTAGAGGATAAGGTAGTATTCAGACCTTGAAAATTAGCTTTTTTGCAATTCTATACCCCTCTTTTGAAGAGCGGGCTCTGTGGTAGGAGAGGGAAAAGGAGCAAAAAATAACCGAATGGTCAGAATTTGAAATAGGAGCAAAGACTCCACTCTCCAGGATAAGTCCAGGCGAGTCAGTTATTACCAGGTCCAACAGACTGGTTTCAATGCTCGATTATTCTAGTAGGGTCATCTATTATCTGTAAAAGATTTAATTGAGCAATGAGATTGAAGAGAGACATGACAAGATTGTTATTTTGATTAGTGGAGTTCCAATCAACATACCAATCATTAAAGTCGCCAGTGAGTATCAATATACAGGTTACTTTCAATTGCAGATGAGATGGAATTGAACAGCGACTTAAGAAAAGTATCACAGATCTCTGAGGGGGGACCAGGAGGTTGATAGTAATATCCTATCATAACTGACCCATGTTGGGTCGAGATTTTCGCCCTGATACATTCACAGTTTGGACCTTCCAGATCGAGACACTGTGTGCTTGGCACGCATGTATGTATATGGTTTAAGAGGACACTTCCTCTCCTGGTTGGGCAGTCTCTTCTGAAGGGAGGTTGAAAGTTACCAATATGTAGGAGTTGATCTGGATGACTTTCATCTGGCCAAGTTTCGGAAATAATAATAATATCAATTTTTTCATTTTGAGCCAGACATTGTATTTCATTTATATTTCCATCAACTTTGATGCCACGAACGTTGCAATGACATAACTTCAACTGATTAACAGCATAAGTATCACTAGGGCCTGGGTTGGGATGATCGTCAGTGGATAAAGCAAAGCTTTATTGTAGTAAGAACAAGATGTGTCGTGATCTCAAAAAGCCACAAAAAATAAAGTTTGAGAGTAGCATTACAAAATTCATAGCTTGTACAGGAATAACACAATTGATGCCAAATAGTGGACACTTATAATTAGATCATTTACCAAATTTGTAAATAAAACGTATAGATTCTCATCAGACTGTCTGAACAGCCTCAAGGATGAATACAGTATCTGTGCCTGGCAAATCCTCACTACCTTTCAACAGAATATTCAATAAAATATCACAAGGGCAATGAACTATTAGAGTTAGATTTACACCTGGAGCGAGTAAGTGACACACAGTGTTCAATAGACGGACCCTTTGCACAGTGGACTTCGGTCAGAACAAAAGATAATGTTTTGTAACTTCAGTAGGATGAGAGCATGCGCATGTTGAGTGTGGAAGGATATTGACATGATATAGATGGGCATTTAAAACAGAGAAGTTAAGACGTAGCTGCTTGTGGCATATGTTTAGGAAACAATTTTCACGTTAAAAGTACAAGGGCTTTTTGTAAACATTTAAGAGTAATATATTTAAGGTGCCAGGATGGTTTGGTCTATGACAGCTGTGCCGAAAAAAATAACAAAATGACTTTTGTTCTCTATTTGAAAGATAAACAACTAAAATATGTGGTCACCAAACATTGTTTGAAAAAAAATCAATATTCATATGAGAAAATCGATGAAAAACTATGAAAAGTTTCAGAGGGCCACTGCACGTGCATCTTCTGTCTACTTTGGTATGGTAATGGTCCACAATGTTTGAACAGCCATCAGCCGTGCTGACCTGCCCCTGACAACGACAAAGTCACATGACCACAGGGAAATGGCGGCACGCTTGGCTTGATTCGATGTACATATCAGTCAAAGAGCGACACACCAAAGGAAGAAGTGCCGCTTAAACAACTTCCTTTTTGCTGTTACAGTGACTTATGATATTATTGGCGATCTAGAAGTATCTGAATAGCCAAGTGTTGTGAACTTTCATCATAGTCTGCACGTTCAGACACCTTTGGAGAAAGAGACGTTGCTGCTTTTGGATTTTGGCTTTTGCACTGGCAATGCCCAATTCCAAATAAATTACATCATTTGGGGTCTGTGTACGAACGCCCAAAAGCTCTTTTGCCGATGATAAATACACACTGTCTGCTGCAGAGAGATCATGAGAGAGCCAGCTCTCACATCCATACAGAAGAGCACTAGACAGTGCACTATCCCACACAAGTCGCTTTATTGGGAAGGAAGCATCTTTGCTTTTAGCTAGAAATGAAGTAAATTTCCTCATGTGACCCATCTTTGATTTGATATGGTCAGCTACTTGTTTTCTTACAGGTACATTTGATATTGGCGATCCTAAATATGTGTAAGATTCTGTATATTCTATCACGCTGTCACCTATCAAAAATGACTCTCTATCGCTGGAATATACTGTCAAATACTTTGATTTTGTTCTGTGACAGCTCATTTGTCGATTCCATTAGCAACAAGTTTTTTTCGCATAGCTTATCGTGAAGTATCAAATACCACGGTATCGTCCATGAAGAGCAAACAATGCAGTGTTTTCAGGAAACCATCGCGGCCATACTCTTTAATCTTTCGTATGGTTGAATTGATATAAAATATGAAAAGGGAACAACTGGAAGTACCACCCTGCCTCACACCAGTTGTTGCAATGAAAGTTTTGTGTCCTATAATGTTTTCGGTGCACCTCAAAGCATATGCAATGGTAAAAAGGAATGCTTTGCCGCAACGGCTGAAAGCTAGCAGTTGCAGAAGAGTTTGAACGATTTACACGATCGTAGGCTTTTTCGTAATCTATAAAAGCCATATATAAAGTATTTCTTGTTTTTCTGGCTGTGTCAATCAACAGACGGAGCACTTATAAATGTTCTGGGCATCCACAGCCTTTCTGAGCTCCTGCCTGTTCTGCGTCCGGTTTAAACCAACAAATGAACAGTATGTTTGATATCCCATCATAAAGTTTGCAAAGAGAAAACAGGATACTAATCCCTCTGCAATTTTGAGTCAATGATTTCAAACCTTTCTTGAATCTTTTGAAAAAACGCGCAAGAGCCCACTCTCTAGGATATGCAACAGAGAAAATAAAATTAAACAGAAATGTCAGTAACCATATCCATGAGGTAGATAAACATTTGAGGATTCCTTGTGGTATCCCATAAGGTCCGGGGGCTTTGTTACTGGACATTTTCTTTATTTGTTCTTCTACTTCCATTTCTGAAATTGGATCATCCAGTATTGGGCAATACATGTTGGTTTCAGGGAATTCAAGTGGTGGGCTATTTGACGGGTTTAATAAATCCTTAAAGTACTTTGTGAACTGTTCGTCACTTGGTATTTCTTCCTCGTTGTTTGCTATTGAGAATTTCCCATACCATCTAATGGCATTCCATATTTTCTTTGGGTCCTTTAGATTTTGCAGGTTTTCCCATCCTTGTTTTGCATTTCTTGCAAGCGGTAAGGTCGTGTTCGTTTTAGGTTTGATTGCACTTTGGCAAGTTTTGTATATTATATCAGTTATAGAGGTACAAAGATGTTGTAAATCAGCGTCACTTGTAGGCAAAATCGTTTCTATCTCTGGTAAATTTGCTTTAAACTTTGCTATATCAATGCATCTTAAGTGAAGCGGTTTTGTCACTCAACTTTGTTTTTGTTCAGGATACCACACTAAAAAGTCAGCACGTTCTTTTATACTTTGAGGCGTGTGAGTCAGCACAGATAATGTCAATATGATCGGAGCATGGTTGGAAGGATATAATGTTTGATTCAGGATCTTGAAGGACAATACATGCTTCAGGGCAGTTTTTGAGCAAAGTGCCCAGTCCAACTGCGAAATCCAATTTGCTTTTTGTCTGAACGTTAAGCCTCCATCGCATATTATATCTCCTACTCTCAGATGATTTACTGGGAGAAGTCCCAGGGAATCACATAGGTTTACGATATCTCTGCCATGGGCATTGGTTGCACCGTCAGGATTAACTGTGTATTTTGCACATAAACTTTCGTCATTGAAACACTCAAGATTCTGAATCCTGGCATTAAGATCTCCAAGCAGAATGATCTTGTCACTTGAATTAATACACTGTTCCTGTATAAGGACAAATTGCTTGTATTCAAAATGGGGCGAGTTGGTGTAATATAAGCAGCTCCAAATCTGAAGCCTGGTGCTTGTCTTAAGCTAAACCACACTTGGTCTTTGAACAAGTTTACTTTGTGTACTTTTGGCCATATATAATGCTTGAACAGTACGGCAATTCCACCTCTTGCGTGTTCACCATCCAGTACCCTACTTCTTATGCACTGAAAACCTGGTACTGAGAATGCATACGTAGTTTTTATTTCTGACAAAAATACAATATCACACTTGTTAAGTAAAGATAAAAGAATATCGTCTTCTAACTTTCCAACTGATCCATTTATATTGAACTATAAAATACAAAGGTTGTGCTTCACCCCAGTGTCTAGAAAAAAATCGGCTGGAACCTGTCAACAACTTTATTGTCTACCAACACCGTGCACGTTGCTTGATCATAATGGACAACACGGCCTTGATTCTCTGCTTTCTCTTTTTCTTCTTTTTCGACCTTTTGTAGCCTCTGAAATTCCTTTCTAACCAGGGGATGAATGTCTTTCTTTATGTAGATTTTGTCGCAGGGGTTTCCACTTTGCTTTAAAGCTTTTGTGTTATCTAGTATTTCTTTCCTGGTTTTGGGGTCTGTCAGTTTTACCCGTATTGGTCTTGATCTTCCCTCAACAGGTTTACCTAGATGCTCAATCTTGTCCAACTGTATTTCTGCCTTTCCAATTTTAGCTCAAACTACATCACAGCAGCTGGTCACCTTGACAAGGCTCCATCGTTTGGACTTCAAAGCTTGTCAAAATTTAACAGGATTTAACACCTAGCGTCACTGAACACTGCGCACAATTACCGTGTTTGCTAATGAATTTAATGTTTTCCGAGCTATTGGAAGCCATCTTTTTGATAATGTTCACTGGGTTATATATGTGATTTCAGCCATTTTGGCTACCCAAGGAGGCTACGTGAAAGGAAAGTCCATATATCATGTTTAACTCTCATCTCCTCACAACTGCTTTCAGTGCATAAACAAACTAATAGAATAAGTGGATATTCTAATGTTGAAAAATAACAGTTTTTAGTTAAGTTCCTGTGAGATTTGAGCCCTAAACCTTTGACATCACCACCTAGCTAACCTCATCTGATGGTTATTGATTCACCAGGACAAGACTGTGGTGATTTGGCACCAGTTTGAAATTCTCTTATCTTCTGTTATGCTTCTCGTTCTGCGTTTAAAGAAAAACCTCTCAAAAGACCTACAAGGAATTTTAATAAGATATAATTATCCTGCTCTGAATGCAGCACACTCTCAAGCCCCTTGAGATACCACCCACGGAAGTTTGTGTCATACTGGTCTAAATCCACATATCAACACAGCCAAAGATTGCACCGGTTGTAAAATCCTTATATCAGTACTGCCAAAGATTTTACCCCTTGCAAGGGAGTCCCTTATCCAGCCTACAGATAAGCAGTGCAAATCGTCTGATATGTGTCACCAAAATCATGCCTGGAAACATCAGAAGGATATATGATGAGATAAACTTTCACAAAATTCCCATGTCTGTGATATTTCAGTGTGACATGCTGAAAACATTGAACTTCCAGTTGCAACATTCAAATGTTTTGAAGGATGAATACAAAGAGTAGATTTTTGGGAAAGATAAAACTCTGTCTCGATTGTTCTGCATGGTGTATTGTTGGTAATCCTTTGTGTTTTAAGTCCAACCTACAAAGGTTTCATTTATAATTCGTCAAGTGAGCTACCAGTTTCATTGGCAGTCTATTGTTTCGTATTTTATCGGCCATCTTGGCGACGAGATGCCAGTCGCAAGCCCTTTTGACCAATCACAGCGTAGTGGGGAAGCCACACCCAAACACAAGTGACACAGTAAGCAAAGCCAGAGTCGAGGTTCGTCATTTTGATCTAAAATACCTCTAAAATGAATAATAGAAATTATTGAAGTTGAAAACGAAAGACCAGTCATAATAATCGCCAAGGAATGCTCTGGATTAGCTAGGTGTTACATGAAACAAAGGCAACGGAAATTACGCAAATCTTACTGAAGGCAACGTTTCCTTTAAAGTCCTTTTTCTTGACATAAATTGAAGGAGCACACATACATTTTGAGTCGTAAAGACTTTTCAGTGGTGCTCCTAAAGACCTCAAGTTTGTTGCAGTTTTACTGTTATAGTATCTATTAACGTTTCACTATTCTGCGTGATTTACAGGGGAGCCTTTCAACGTCAGCAGCTTTGATGTTTGAATGGATTATTATCTTCTCAGTTTCCACGGCTCCTAACTCAAGAACGATGTAAAAAGTATGACTTTTTTGGCTAAGCATATTAGATAATATTTGCAACAAAAATTTTCAAATCGACTCATAAATAAAAAAGTAGATGTAAGTTATGTGTGAAATTGAAAAGAAAATTTTGCGTTAATGTTTATAAAACTCTCGCACATCGTTGCAAATACACAATAGGCAATCTTCAGCTTGTTAACTTTCAGAAAAAAAGGTACTTTGTAGCACTTTTCATGAGGACATTCTGTATGACTGAGTGATGTGGGAACCTGTATCAAAACGTTTCATATATTCGTCAACTTGCACTATATAACTGGCCTCGTCCATAGAGTTTTGATGCCCATACTTAGCTCGAAAGAATCTACCAGCTGTACAAAAAGTCTACAAAAAGGCACTCAATCTTGTGCAACATTCTGTGCATTTATATGTTTTTTTAATTGCTAAAAAATATATAATAAAGATATTAACCCCGAACAACAATGGACTGTATCTAAGTCAGTTTTAGGCGGTGAAATCCAAAAAGACATACCATCTATAATTGAAGACGATAAAATCATTTACATTTATTTTAAATAATGCCACTTGTGTTGCAATTACTTTGCTACCAATATACAATCCAACCCAATACAAATGCCCCACCACTGCCAGAATTCGCTTTCCGAACAGATGCACAAGATAGTTCTTTTCACGAAAATAGCGTCTGCAAAGTGTTTTTTTTCTTCAGACGTACTTTTTTATCGAGTCAAGACAACATAGGAAATATGTTACTCAACACTCCAGTGAGCTCTATCAGCAAGCCACTAATCAATATCTTTTAACTTCCACTATGTCTTTCCCAATTTCTCGATTTTTGGAAGAGATCTAATTGATGCCCTGTATTCAGATTCCATCAGACAACTAAATGTAATGACTGCCCCATCCCCTTGTTGTGCAATGTGCCCAGAGGTTTTGAAAGACTGGTTCATAATGTGCTTTATTGGTACTTTTTAGGAAATGATATTATCACACCACAAAAATTCTGAGTTCAAAGTTGACGAATCCGCTTTGATCAACTTGTCCATTTTGTTCATTATATTTACAAAAGCATGGAGCACACCAAAGAAGCCAGCCTGGTCTTCCTAGACATATCCAAGCCATTGCACAAAGTTTGACATCCTGGCCGTCTATTTAAACTGCGCCAATTTGGCGTATCTGATCACCTGGGAGATTGGATATGCACTTACTTGACAAACCGCCTTCTGCATGTTGTGATATTTGGCCAGAATTTTCACTGGTTTCCCATTTAAGCCGGAGTTCTGCAGGAATCCATGCTTAGCTCTCTTCTGCTCATGTAAATAATCTTGTAGATAACAATTGTGATATCAGACTCTTTGCTGATCAAACCAGCCTGCTAGGGATTATTCAAAATCACATGAAATTTTCTGGACACTTCAATACCAATATATCCTGTCTTTCATAAATGGATCTGGTGTGTTATACACAGTGGTGGTACGTCTATATCTGTTGTTTTGACAGTCAAAGTGTCCAAGCCATATCATCTACCAGTCAATCTTGCTCAGTGAGCCATTCTCAAAGCATATAAAAACATTCGCATCTTGCATTACTTTAACCAGTGATTTATCCTCGTCCCCTGACACACCCAAAGCACCAATGAAGGTAGGTACACTTTATTTTTCCACAATTCGACCCATCCTGGAATATGGTTGTGTTCTCTTCCACAACTGAGGTGGAGGTCTATGTGACATTGTGGCATCCATGCAGTTTGAAGCAGCAACAATATATACTGGACCCCTGAGGTACTCATCTCATGCTAAACTACTTTAGGAACTATATTCAACACTCGAAACAGACGTAAACATTTCGAGTTGATCCTTTCGTACAAATAATGCATAATTTTGCATGCAAAAATCCAACTCCAACTCAGCTCTCGAGCATCTTACCTTCTTTTTCCATGGACTTTCTTCATGTCATTATATCTCTATACGCCACATCGAATGCAGCACTTAAATAATACTTTTCTTCCATATACTACCCGCCTTTATTTCAAAGTCTGCCTATGGACAACCAAATGTTCCTTTCGTTCCACATCTTCAAGTCTGCCTATGGACAACCAAAAGTTCCTTTCATTCCACATCTTCAAGTCTATGCTTAAATACATCTTACTATAACCAGGCAATATTCCAGACTGTTAATCTTTTCGTGATTGCTTCCCTAACATGTATCATACTCAAATGCACCTTGGGTTATATGAGCTTAACTATAACCTTTATAAGGTCAACATCCTTTGTAGTCCTGTGTGTGCGTGCTCCTGCCCTATTGAAGACCAGAAGCATTTCTTCCTGTTTTGACAGGAGAAAATGCTTCTATCTTTTGAAGAGCGAAACATACATATAAGACTAAATACTATGCACCAGTTCCAGACTGTCACTTTTAAACTGCAGAAATGTATAACGACAATGACATTAAATCATATAAATGACACCTGATTCCAGGAGTTCATGGAAGCACGGTTTTGTAAAGAAGGCTTACTTGTTTTATGTCAATATTTTCTCAGACGTCGGTAAATACCTGAAATTACTTCGTTATTCAAGCAATAAAAAACGAACCACTAAAATATGCTGCCACAAAACTAAACATTCGTAAATTCCAAACCAACAATGACAGCAAAGTTGAATACAGCAAAAGGTAGATATTCCAGAATGACCAAAACATTAACTTTTAGCTATCAATTCTGATGTGAAGAAACAAATTTCACCCTTGACGTCAGACAGGCAGTCACGCATAAAAAGCAACTAGTGGTTTTAAACCTGTCCTCTAAACCTTTGAAATTTTCTTCATTCACTACAAACTTTAATTTTTTTTTATGAGTAGTTCTGCACCATATTGGCGAAGCCAAAGTTGCCTGATTAATGAAACTGTCAGAAAACCATATTCATTTATTTACATAGGTAACTGTGTTGAATATATTCTGCTACAAAAGTTTCACCGTCGCATATTGCAGTGCATTATATTCACAAAATATTTTCAAGGATAGTTCGATAGGAGACGTAACTCTAAGAGGTAAAACGGGGTAAACGGTTATTAATATATATATATATATATATATATATATATGTATATATATATATATATATATATATATATATATATATATATATAGATGGAATGCGATGTATATATTACAGTAGCGACATTAATCATTCTGCATTTTAGCTGAATGTTTAATATCACCAGGTAACCACATTCACTAGGTATCAACAGACCAAAATTAGAGCAAGAGTACAAACCAATGAACAGATCCCACCTCCCCCCCCCCCCCAAAAAATGGAACATACATCAAATTGATAAAAAGAAGTCACTTTTGGATGGAATGTGTTGATGTATAGTGCCATATACTGGTAAGTGACCTTATGTAGTCCCGTTTCTGCGGTTCTGCAGGTGTGCCCCATCTGTGCCATGGGGCCCTGGTGTTGTGATCTCACGCTGTGTTTGACGGCCAAAGGTTTTCATAACTGCAAGTCGACATTTAGTAACCTCTGGCGTGTGCATTCCACAGGCTTCCATATGAGCAGCGTCTTACATCAAACGGCTTTAGTGAGTGTACCAATATTTTGCCAATTTGTACAAAATGTCGGTCGCCAAGTGCTTTGAAGGATAAATATTTCACGAACAGAAAAGATGCATCGCCAACTCCTAGTTTAATTTTTGCAGAGGAAAATATCTGTCCTCGTTTTCCTTTATGTGTATGTCGCTCGGAGTAAATATATATGAAGTGATAACTGCAACAATTGTACCGGATCACAGACACGCCGGCAGAATTTATTGAGCCAACATTTCAGGGAATGCTTTATCATCAAATGATATCAGGTTTATTTGGAATTTTAAAAAAAGCAGAACGGCGAATATTCGTAACATAATTTGCATACTTTTCATGTTGCCTCTAATTGCAATGACATGATCACAAACAAGTTTAAATGGTCGTATCTTAGTTCGATAATACACTGTATAGAACAATAATCTTTGAAACTTCAGCTGTGTGCAACAAGGGTAGTTTGCCCAGCATGTGGATCAATACTTTTCATTTAAATAGTTGTGAATAGGTGGCTGTAAACATGTGTCCCATTGTTTGCAGTTAAAATAGCAAAGCGAAATGATAAAGAATTATGTCCCGGTTAGCATACAAATTCTCTTCCAGTTCTTTTTTAATACGCTTATAGAAACCACCTTTACGAGAAACAGTAAAACACTAAACCAACTCACGCCCAAAAATAGGTGACAATCAGAATCAGTTTACTTCAAATTAATGCATACCAAGATCATATATTTATATTTTATTCCGTGGTAGTACAGTCAGGCAGATAAATGTTGACGGCGTTACCAGCTGATATCTGTGATATGATACGTTTTTGCCAATCTGTCACAATCTGCAGCTCAGTAACCAGTTCCACATATCCTGCAACGTGTCCTGCTGACACTCCTTTGCAAACTACCTTAAAAGATGAAAAGCCGTTCCTACTCTTGCCTTTAAAAAGTAATTGACCTACGGGTCCTCCTCGTTTACACAAGAAAACCGAACTGCAACCTGAAAATGTACTGCTAAAGTGTTAACCTTGCAGCTGGTTGCTTCCTAAGATATCGTTAAACATGCGCAGTACACTCCAAAGGGAATTTAAGAGGTTCCTTGCAAATGAAAACATTACTTCGTGAAGTGACAGCAATTATGCAGAAAATTACACGTTTCACATTTTGATGACGCCACCTTTGAACATTCCTGGTATAGAAAATTAATAATTTCTTTGCACTGTACAAGACCATTCCCTCCGTACTCGGATACCAGTGTCTACCTCGTAAACCCTGACATTCTTACTGGGAGTCAATTATCCAACACTAAAGATTGGCTTCCTGATTCGGGTCATCACATTTTAGCAGCATTAACGGACCACTTTCAGACATATTTATTGCCTAACAAAACATATCTTACATTCTAGTTTAACGTTATGAAAACCTAAAAGGTTGAAATACAAGCAGTGGTTGTAGTAGTAGTAGTAGTAGTAGTAGTAGTAGTAGTTGTAGTAGTAGTATTGCTAGTAGTAGTAATGACGATATATTGTAAACACATTTAAGGCAAACACTATCACCAGGATAAACAAGTGTCTGCAATTGCCCCACATTCTAGATTTTGACAAAATTCCCACTTATGCATTACTGACAGTGTAAAGGCTTTCGATGGGGCAGTTCATTTTGAAAGTATAACTGACGGAAATGCTACGTTTATATTTGAATTGTTTTATTTTTAATATCCGGGTTGTACTTGTATCGAATTTTGTTGCTACTATTATTGATATTGTATTTGCGCAAATAAGTAGGCCAATATTAGGAAAGTACACAACTAATGGATGAAGAGATGACATTATTTTCTGGGGCTTATATTTCTTTCAAACAGGAATGACACTTCTCTGCACAAGACGGTTAATGAAGAAAATGTACATACATACGTGCAGAAAATGTGCAATACGCTAGTTACGATTACTTACTGGACCATGTTACCAAAAATCACTTAGAAGAATACAGAGGTAACAGGAACCATTTTCTGTTTTGCATTTTTGTATTGTCCAAGTAGTTCTAATGTATGCACAGATGTGTACCAGTATGTGTTCTCAAAGTCAGTTACAAGTGGATAACGAACATGCACATGGCATTGTTCATAGGACAGTATACGGGTCACCACATACATGAGGTAACGTACAGCAGGTAATGTGTATAGTGTGACCTATGGAATGATGATAGCTACATGTGCATTTGGTAAATAGCTGTAACCGTGGTTGACCCTTTTTTCGTATTGCGCATAGATGAATTTACCTTAGCTGTTCTAATGGAGAGCAGTTGTCTTTTTTTTCGCCACCCCATGTGTTGCAAGTCCCGATAAAAGCATTCCAGTCAGCCTGCAGTCTTAAATTGGCTGATTATGGAAGGGTTCATGCACACACGCAATTTAAGGAGGAGGTGTAGATTTGTTCAAGTAGAAGCTTTCACAATAACTATAAGAAAAAGATATGAGTCGTTCTGGGGTGGCTGCATGTATATTTTACTAATACCTTTATAATAATATATGCCGTATTATCCGGCATGGTGATCACAATAATTTCCATCCATCAAAAGAATGCATTTTCATAATCAATAGTAACAATTTATATTTAAATGTCCAATGTGTCTAATTCTGAAATAGACGATGGTTTGCCAAGACAAATCAAGGCGTTTGTGTAGGCTTGACTGAGAAATGTATGTACGCTGTTAGACAACATTTTCAAGGTGATATATCGAACATTCCGCGTAAAGTGGCTTACACAAGCAGAAGACTGACCTATAGCATGGTCTTACGTATGCTCCCAAACGTTGCCAAGCAGGTGTCAGGCTACATCCCGGACTGGTATTGTTACTGAAAAGAGACACACTTGACCGTACTGTTTAAACAAAACTGTGGTAATCTTTGACGTATTGTAAAAAAGACCCCCACCCCCCCACCCCTTTCAACAGGGGCATGTAATGATAGCAGCATGACTCACTAGCAGGTACACTGCCACGTTTGTATAAGAAAGCCTGGATCCTCTTTGACATGCCACTGGTGAGCTTGGTGATCTCAGCCTTTGTTTATTGGCTGGTGGTTGTCAACAGGGAGTAGTGTACCATGTACATATAAGTACAGCCTCTGAACCAGAACAAGCCTCACTGGTCCAGGGTGCCCATGGGTTCTTTGGGTTCCTCCCTGCTTCCAGGATCAAGAATATCTCACAACTGCTCAATAGGGCACAGGTTAGGAGAATGTGCTCGCTTGACAATACTGGGACGTTGTGCTGTTGAAACGTGGTCCTTGATGTTCTTGGAAACATTTGGCAACTGTTAGCAGGATCTCATCCACATAAGGCTGGCATGTTAGTGTCTCTTATGAGAGTTGTTCTCTATGTTGCCGTGATTGCTACCACCTCATGACGCTGCCTCCTCCATGGTGATCATGTTCCATCATTCATCCCTCAGTAAACCTCTGGAAAGGCATTCGTGAAACCCTTATTCTCAGATCACTCTCCTCCACTGATCTCCGGTTCAACCTGTGTGTTTCTGACACAAATTTAGTCATGCAGCCTAGCGTGCAGGACGGAAATGGATGCGAACAGCAGGGCTGTGATGTTTCAGACCTTGTGCCACTGCTGATGATACATTTTTTCTGCTGATGAAACATTTGCCTCTTCACATACTGTACCCGGTAACAGTCGTCCCTCTTATCATCAGACTTTATTGGTCTTCTATCACCTTCCCGGAACGTGATATTCATCAATACATATCAGATTACTGATAAGTCCTACAAATGAGTTTCTGGAATTTGTTTTTGTATTGCAGATTTTTTTTTTCTTTTTTGTTTGTTTGTTTGTTTGTTTGTTTGTTTTTTGTTTGTTACAGTGTTTAGTACATCAATGGCTGATCTAACAGCAATCATCATTACATAAACAAGACAAGAGGGCTGGGAGAACAGCCCATGCTCAGCTGATCTAGAGATTCATCACACTTTTGGTTTTGTGAACTTTTAAAAGAATCAAGGTCACCCATGCACTGAGTAAGTCTGACCTTTATGGAAGAACACATGCATGTGCAACATCAAGGTCCCACTTCAAGTAGTTCTCAGGCTATAGTGAAGGGTTAAATTCATGTATGTTGAACTGTGATCCCAGTTAGAAGTTAAGGTCACTTGTGTACTGTCTATGCGCGACCTTCATAGAGAAACAGTAACAGGTGCAACATCAAGGTCCCAACTGTTGAAACGTGGTCCTTGATGTTCTTGGAAACATTTGGCAACTGTTAGCAGGATCTCATCCACATAAGGCTGGCATGTTAGTGTCTCTTATGAGAGTTGTTCTCTATGTTGCCGTGATTGCTACCACCTCATGACGCTGCCTCCTCCATGGTGATCATGTTCCATCATTCATCCCTCAGTAAACCTCTGGAAAGGCATTCGTGAAACCCTTATTCTCAGATCACTCTCCTCCACTGATCTCCGGTTCAACCTGTGTGTTTCTGACACAAATTTAGTCATGCAGCCTAGTGTGCAGGACGGAAATGGATGCGAACAGCAGGGCTGTGATGTTTCAGACCTTGTGCCACTGCTGATGATACATTTTTTCTGCTGATGAAACATTTGCCTCTTCACATACTGTACCCGGTAACAGTCGTCCCTCTTATCATCAGACTTTATTGGTCTTCTATCACCTTCCTGGAACGTGATATTCATCAATACATATCAGATTACTGATAAGTCCTACAAATGAGTTTCTGGAATTTGTTTTTGTATTGCAGATTTTTTTTTTCTTTTTTTTTTTTTGTTTGTTTGTTTGTTTGTTTTTTGTTTGTTACAGTTGTTAGTACATCAATGGCTGATCTAACAGCAATCATCATTACATAAACAAGACAAGAGGGCTGGGAGAACAGCCCATGCTCAGCTGATCTAGAGATTCATCACACTTTTGGTTTTGTGAACTTTTAAAAGAATCAAGGTCACCCATGCACTGAGTAAGTCTGACCTTTATGGAAGAACACATGCATGTGCAACATCAAGGTCCCACTTCAAGTAGTTCTCAGGCTATAGTGAAGGGTTAAATTCATGTATGTTGAACTGTGATCCCAGTTAGAAGTTAAGGTCACTTGTGTACTGTCTATGCGCGACCTTCATAGAGAAACAGTAACAGGTGCAACATCAAGGTCCCAACTCAAAACAGATCTCAAATTATCAAGTGGACAGTAAATTTCACTTCCGTTGTCTTGTGACGTTGGGAATGTGGTCAAGGTCCATAAATTACTGGAGCATGACCACTGCACAAATAGGTAGACGCTTATAGAAGGTACATCCCTAACAAGTTTGACACAAATCTGGCCAAAATTAATAAAGTTATAATCATTACAAGAAATCGTCATGTAAAACTTTCATATTCATTTTTTTAAGTTATTCAGAAAAAAAAGTCACGAGAGCTTAACCATTCGAACAAGCTAGGTAAAAACCCACCCAAGGTACATTGCCACCAAGTTTGAAATCATTATGTCTCACAGTTTCTTCAGAGAAGACCACAATGTGATTTAGCATTAGAATGCCCATTTACTTGCATAATATCAATAGAAAAGGTTTATTTATCTATAAGTACCCAAATTGGAAAAAATCGTTAAAATCAGGAATCCACAGCAGGCCGCTGCCATGTGACCATATGAATGACACAAAAAAAATCATGATGAAATAGAAAACAATTGCATCGCCACCCGGTGAACAAATTAAGAACAAGGAGTCCCTAGCAGTGTTTCAGTCTTTTATGTAAGCAAGGGGGTCAGCGGTTTCAGAGAATGTTTTTTCACGATTTTCCCTATAAAAGAACAAAGAGTTCAATAAAAAAATTTTAAAAAATCACTGGAGCGTGACCAGTCGAACAAACCTGGTAGAAACCTACCCGAGGTACTTGTTTTAAGTCAATCTGGCAAATGGCTTTGGACAAGAAGTTGAAAATGTGAATTAGTATTTCAAAGCCCATTGACTTACATTGTAATCAATGGAAAAGGTGCGTTAACCAATAAGTACTCAAATTTAAAAACTCGTTCAAAATCATGAATCAATAGCAGTGCCACCTAGTAAACAGCTTTGACCTTTCCACAAGAAACATATCAGGAAACTTTTAGCTTTGTCTCAGTGCGGCTCTGGAGTAGAAGACCAAAAAGCAAAAAAAACACAAAAAATCATACAAAATTTGAAAAAATGCAGCGCCACATGGTGAACAAATTAAGAACTAAGAGCCCCAACAAGTGTTCCTGTTATGAAAGTAAATGGGCCAGCGGATTTGGAGAAGAATATTTTTCATATTCCCCCCAAAAGAACAAAAAAATTCATAATATATCCAAAAAGCTACCCAACGTACATTGCTACCAAGTAAGAAATAAATCTGGTTGACGGTTTTGGAGAAGAATTAAAAAATATGAATTGTGGATTGATGGATGACGGATGGCAGATGACAGATGGGCGGATGACGGACAGATAGAAAATGGATGACGGACCATCGTATAAGCTCAGATGACTGACAAGTCAGCCGAGATAAAAATTCTTCAATGGATGCTTGCACAGATATCATTACGGTATGTCATGCATCAATGGAGGGTTGCACAGCCTCAGTACAGTAAGGAACTTCTCAATGAGTGCTGTTACAGCGAATCATACAGTTTGTAATACAATGATGGATACCCGCACAGCCGCCACTCCAGTTTTCTCTGCATTAATGGGTGGCTAAACAGTCATCGTTACAGTTTGGAATTCATTAATGGGTTGTTGTACATCCAAAGTTATGGCTTGGAACGCATCAGTGGATGGCCATGCGGTCATCATCGGATGTTTGAGTGTGTTAATATATGGTGCCATCCATACAGTGCCAGACAGTTTTTTTTGTAGTTCTAATAGAGTGAATCAACGGATGATAGCACAGCTATCATTGCCAAACAACCACGGATCTTCGCAACAGCATTGCCTTGCATATTTTCCTGCAGGGCACCATAATTAGAATATTGAACAGGCTGAAGAAAATCCTCCTTGCATGTAACAATACGAGTCCCACTACCGCTATCGCTACTTGTTGGTTCACTGTGTATGAAAGCTGTGGGAACAGGCGCAAGGAAACCCTCACCGTGCTTATTTCTAAACTGAGGTAACAACTTCCATTAACACTTCAGAAACAATTTTTCGTAGAAGGCTGTTGACCTTGACGTTTCCCTGGAACCACCCAACTTCGACCAGACATGTTGATACTTGCGTGAGGAATTTGAAGGCGGACTCATTCTTATAATCAGATAAATGACTGTGGGATTAAACATATTTTATTGACCAAGTACATCAAATATATATTATATATTTAGCAGTTTGGGAAAAAAAGGTAAAGCCTTTAATATACAAATCCCTCGGAAAAAACCCACAAGAGTGTGACTGTTGTAGCATATGTATGTATGTATGTATGTATGTATGTATGTATGTATGTATGTATGTATGTATGTATGTGTGAGTGTGTGTAGCACTCAAGTTGATATTCCTTGTTAACGATCTTTGGTGTAAAGTGTGTAGATGATTTGAATCTAATTACAGTGAGCATTACACAACAATATAGGGAACATCGTCACTACGAGATCATCAGTTGTTATTACAAGATAAGAAATCGTTGTTACAGCATTAAAAGTGAAATAAGTTTAAAATAAATTCGTTTTCATGATGTACTTTCTTTTTTAATCTTGACTAATCATTCGTTTTCATTTTCTTTAATAGACCCCCAGCTATAAAATGTGGGGTCCTGATTTTGTCAGTTAAGTTTGGTGTTAATGTTATGTGGAAGTTGACTGATTAACTATGATGAACGTATAACTGAAATGTAATTCCACCCGTTAGGCAGATTAAATTTACTGATTGTACTTGATTAGTGTAGATTCTGTGTTTTTGGTCTTTTTAGAAAATCTGGTCCACAACAAATGGCAGTCATTTATATTTTTAACCTCTTTTATAATAGTGCTGGGCTTTCATTAATTGTTTAAATTAAATTAGTAGAGGAGGCCAATCAGCTAAATCATTAAGAAAAAACATGACCATATGAACCAATTTCAATCAAAGAATGACCGCAAAGTTACATTTATCAAAACTCAGATATCCAAAAGTTGGCAAAAGACAAACATTCATCTTCCTTTAGCAATATGAAGAAATGAATTTCACTTCAGACTTGAGACAGGCAGTCAGCCATAAAAGGCAAATGGTGGTTTCAAGCAGGGTCTTCTCGATCTTACAATATATTCTGTACTAATTATGGGCTTTAATTTTATGAAAAATGCCGGCCTAACCACTAAAAAAACCCCAAAAAGTTAACAATTGCGCCAAAGTGACATGGTATAACTGCCACTGTTTTGTTCTTCTATCTTGTCAGTTGGCAGCTTTTTTGATGCTTATGAGTCTGGTTTATCAATAAAACACTCTATCTCCAATGTAACTATGGGTCAGAATGCCCACCTAACAGCACAACATAGCCATTGAAGTATTTATAAAATAGGTCAGAAAAACATGACCATCTTTACAAATTTCAACCTAACAATGAAATCAAAGTTAAATACAAAAAAAAGCACAGCAAAGTAGGACTAATCATGAGTTTTGGCCAGAAGGAACTTTGCGCACTTTGTGTCTGAAGCACGTTGTATTAATACATCGATCCTGCATAAGAAGACCAAATTAGGGTTTGATTGTGCAATGGTTCCCTGATGATTGATGAGCCAGACATGAACTTACAGTGACTGAATTGTGTATCATTTCAGTGGCGTTTCGGGTTATTTACAAGATTTTTTCGATCTTGAAGTGTCACAACATAAGCATTAAGCTAGTCATAAAACACCTGCGACCAGACTACCACTACCTCACCAACACCTGAGGAATGGCAAGACTGGCAAAAACATGTCACGGTGGTCCTGCAGACCTATAAAAGCATGTTATTTTAATCAAATGAGTAGCAACTCGCTTAAAATCGTATTTTGCACAATGCAGAGTATAGGCATTTAGCCCATCTTAGCTGGATCCTACTTGAATCGAATTCAAATTGGTTACAAAGATCACTCTAACCTGATCATCATCATTTTCTTACATTACGACAAATCATGTGAAGGTGAATATTTGAAATGAAAGATTTTTTTTTGTTTTGTTTATTGACTGTTTTTTACGTGAATCCTTTCTGATCGATCGAATATGTGGCGTGCTGACTCTTGTATGTTATTTTTTCAAGACGAGGTACCCGGGTATTTACTGTTTATATAGCATTCCCCAAATTCATGCTTACCTCATTTCTATTTCATTTTTTTTTCGCTGAGGGGGCATTGCATAAATCACCTAATGTGGCGAGAGCTTGTATCCATTCACTGAATGCCAGCTTAGTTATATACTTCGAACAAGCATGAAATATATATATATATATATATATATATATATATATATATATATATATATATATATATATATATATATATATATACTTATATCTGTACCTGAATCGGCTGCCTCTTTCAATGTTTTGGTGCATCTACATTCTGCCAAATGTATGGGACATATGGTTTAACGTATTAACTCTTTGGTGCACCATATGTACATTTATAATAAAAAGTTACATTTTCAGTACCATGTTTCAAATCATTAGTACTCTATAGCCATTAACCAAGGCCTATACTCCCCATCATGCCTATTCCTGTCACAACCTAAATCTAAAATACAAAATTAGGATACATTATAAATATATGTATTCCTTATTTCCATGCTAGCCTGAAGGTAAATACAAGGTCTTCAGCGGATAACCATTAGAAAATGTTTCGGAGCCTGGGACATGAACATGGGGACAGTCATTCTTGTTTTAGTTCAGTCGATATGCCAAACATGTGAAAGAATTGCGCTTTTTATCATACAAGCATGAAATGTGGCAGGTGGATAGACTACAGCCTAGTACAGATTTTAATATGTAGGGCCGCTGGAAATATCCCATATTCTGGGTTTGACAGTTATATTATGTTGTTGCCATTATGTAAAAATTACATTTTTTTTCAATTACTTGGGAACTATTTATAGTTACCTTTGAAATATGGTTTATATACCTATGTTTATATGATCAACGAGCAACATGAGACCATTAAAAATAAGCAAACGTTCGTTTTAACCTTATATTACAGGTTTGAGTTGAGTCAACAGCTTTCTTCATCCCAGAGCAGGCTTAGAAAAGGTGTTGACTGAGATTAGGTTTTTGTTTTGCTGTTTCTGTAACATTCAGTCAGTATACGGCCTTAATGGACTAAAATAAGGAAAATTGATGCAGAGCAGAAATTTGTCCCAAAAATTAAAGACATTTGGAGCAGAAAAGTGTTGTATCATTATGTGCAAGCTATTTGACCAATAGCAAAAAGACAATTTTTGGTACCTATATTAATGTCAGTAGTACACTCTCCATGGGAAATCAATTATTGCTGATCAGTTCGACAAATAAAGAGATATACAGTGAAACTTTGTTATAATGACATTATCTGTTCTCTTACAAATGTGTTAGATGACTGAATATCTCAGATAAATGAGTCAAATAACAAAGAAAAGGATTTTTCCCCCTAAAAATTGTGTGTTTAAATTGAATTTGTCAGATATTTGAGTGTCGTTATAATGAGGTTTCACTGTACCTCATCACAGTGCCCAGAAAAGGGATTGATTTCAAAAGTTATATGCAGCTGAAAAATCAACTGGTCCTCTCTGATTCACAAGACACTGGACTATTTTGGGTTCAGCAGCGATTACACTGAAACATTATTTCTTTGCAATCAGCAATATGGTTGATAAAGTTAGAAGTACAGTTTCGTTACATACTTTTGTCATGAAAGACTCAAGATAATGCTGTCTCATCAAAAAGATGGCATAGATGCCATCTTTTTGATGAGACAGCATTATCTTGAGTCAAAGTCAATATTGCAACATATCATAATACCAGCTACTATTATTATGGAGAATTAGATGATACTGTGCGATAAATTTCTTTTAGTCATCAAAATCCCCTCCTTACTCACACAAAGCTGTTCATTTTAAACCTGCATTCTTGCATTTATACGTTCTGCAACTTTCTTTGTAGATACAACACAGCTATTCACGTGCAGACTAACTTGCTGCTCAAGAATTGTTGCCCACAGGGCCCTCCTTTCTCTAACTTCATTTGGGCTGGTCCACCCCCAGTTTGCTTGAGATGGTACGTTTGGGGCTACCTTGAGTGTTTGTCCCAAGCAGTATCCACCTTGGTACACAGCCCTTCCTATATGTTGTATCATACCATCTTTTCTGGGAGGTATTGCCTCCATACCTGTAGATTTCTTGACAAACAGTTGTTGACGAGCACTATTGATGTCCTCTAGACAACTTGTTCTATCATATAAAACTTTTCTGAACCATTCAATAACTGCAGTAGGATCCCCAGGCACATGGGAGGGTAGGGAAGAGCCAGTAGCTTCATCATATACTTTCCATGTTTCCTAGGCTGTATTTTTACCTTCTTTTGCAAATGATGAAACTGTTTTGCAGCCCTCACGGGCATGGAAAAGTGGGAAGAGCTTTTGATTTGTCAGGACCCAGAGATCTAGCAATTTCAAGTGCAGGAATATACTTGAAGTGATTCCATACTCCAAATACCACCCACAATTCTTCTGGACAAAGCTTCGGAACAGACATAGCAGACAAAACAACAGCATCAGTATCAACTGGTCTTAAGATAACTTTAAGATACTCCTTCCTCACACCATCTGGTGCGTGCAGGAGCATATGTGTATCTGCTTCATGGTGATTGCAATGAGCAAGTTGGCCTATGTCTTGAAAATGTTTAGTGAGTACATCCAGCCCAATTGATCTGACAATTAACTTGTCAGGTGCAAACTGTAACTGGTTTGCTAAAAAAGCAAACAACCCAGCCTTACTTTCATCGACTCTGAGAAATTGCTGGCAGTTTCTTGCAAGTGAGTTTGACTTTTCAACTTATACTCTAATACTCTTTCCAAGGTCCTCTCTAGTCTTGATTAAAGGCTATTTTTAAAGTAACAGTCAAATACTATATCCACTCAGCTTACTCTCTAAACCTGACATTGAACATTTGGAATGAGGACTTTCTGAGCATAATCACCAAAAGTTTGCGAGCAGTAGGCCTTATCATATTGACTATTGCAGCTCTACCTAAGATGATAACATCAGTTTCTGGAATGTCACTTTTGGCATCAACAAGCTCTCAAGGCAAGTAGGAGATCAGACTTTGTATGAGGAAGAAGGTCCCCATGCTTAGATAGTGATGGAGGGTATGGATGGTTCTCATGTTTGAAGAATTTTTGGAGGTTACCATCTCTGGTCTGGCATGCTATGTACAGCCTTGAAAACAAACGTACAATTAATTCTTTAGTGATAAAAGTTGCAGCTTTGCCTTGGGCTGTTTCTGAGCAGGAGGCCATATAAACAAGGGCAGTATATTTTTTGCTATTGGGTCAAAAATGGATTTGTTCACTAGCAGATGCTCACCAACAAAGGCATTACAGATATCCTGTCCAATCTTCTCAGCCCTTTGAGTTGTATTTATCACAGTTTTGGTAGCAATTTCTCTGCTGTCTAGCTAAAACAGGTCGAAGCTTTTACTCTCTGAATGGGTTTCCCATAACTTCCATGACTTCAGCCAGTGTTGTGACATGTTTACCAAACATGGACTGGACACTTTTTGTCTGTTTATGGTGATGTGTCTTCTCGTTGACCGTATGAATTTCCTCCAGTGTGGCTTCAAAGTCAGAGATCATCCGAGGGGTTCTGGCCCAGCAACTGCCAAGTGAGTAAGGAGGCCTTGATTTTGAGTTAAGCCAATGGCTCCACCATCTCTTTTTACTACTGTATTTTTCTCCTCATAAGCGTGATCAATGGCCACAGAAGAGAAACTACTATTTCTTTTTCTGGACTGTGAAGTTGGCCTTTGAAAATTGTTGGAAAACCTGTGGATGTGTTTTATGTAGACTGGCTATGTCTCTAACAATGTACTGGCAGTCAACATGGATAGTTGGTATGTTCTAAACTGAAACACCAGGTTGCCAGTTTTGTCAGGCAGTTTATGAACTAGTCAAAATTTATTTCTTGCTGGGCTATCAAATGTGAAAAAAAATCCCAAAAAACTAAAAGTTCGCGACATAAGGTTGTGTACCGAAAGTAAAACTGATGACTTTCTTCCTTCCTGCCTATACACCAATCATCAACATCAGCTGGTCTACACCCTTTCTGGATTGATTGTAGGCTTTCTTTAGCAAAATGTATAGGCAGGCAGCAGGTATCTGTTAGATTTAAAGGGCACACGCGTGTCTCAGACGATGCTGGTCACACACTTGATTTTCCACCAGAGTGTTTATACTCATCACTCTATTATAAGGTACTGACAGTCCCAAGTCAAACACTACATCAATAAGGTAATGCCTGTGAGTTTTTGGATAAACATTTAGTCCTATATACAATGGCAAAGGGTTTTTGGGGTACATTCTGGGATAGGCGCCCCTTACTGCCCACAGGCCTACGTATATGGCTGTCAAATTGCAGCCGCTGTGTTACACTAAGCATTGCTTGAGATCGCCCATCAGACTGAGATTTCATGTTTGCACCATCAAGCACCATGCCCAGCGGTGCTGTTAGAGACTCTGCTATAGCTTGTTTTTGAGTTTTAGGTTCAAAAATGCCTGTGAACTTTGTCTTCAACTGAGACATGTTTCTTCATACAATTTTAGCTGCTTTGGGTAGACACATGTCATCCTCATCATGGTCTTTCTCGCATGCTTTTTTCAGGGCAAAATCTATGTCCTCATTAAATGCAAGTAGTATATCGTGCCCTCACCCATAGTCCTTCATATCTTGCAAATGACTGAAAATTTAGTTCTGAAGTCTTTTGCTGGGAAAACGAGAATATTTCCAACACCAAGTAGTTCAACTTCATTAAAATACAAGTCTGCTAGCTTTTAGCCTGGTGCTATCTCTTCATTTGCATGTAGTTTTTCTATATAAGATACCAGAGTCACAAAGGCAATTCCATGACAGACTTTGCCATGAGTGTCACTCTCATCTTTTTCTTTGAGTTCTGTAGCTTTATTGTACAAGGAAGTCAAACAGCATGCATGATAGTTTGCCTCTTGTGCTACCGTGTCACCTGCACATAATTTAGCAAGGATGAGTCTCTCATCTTATAGATCTAATGCACACTTCCATGACATGACTGTCCAGGTGAAAAGTACAAACTTCATGAATGGACTCTGGTGGTGGGGTTTTTTCACAAAAGAAACAGACAGTCTTCTGGTTTATTAGAGCAGTATCACTAAAGCTGGTGTATTTCTCAGATGAAGGTTGTTTGAGATGGCTTGTTACATCCCTTTTCTCTCTTCCCTGAAGATTTTTGGAGTTAAACTTGATTTGTGCCACAGTGAAAACTCTGTGTAATGACACCATCTGTACCCTCAGAAATGTATAGATAACTGATTATGTCAAATAAATGAGTCAAATAACAGAGAAAGTTAACTTTTTCCCATGAAAATTTGTGTCATTATATCGAATATGAGTGACACTATAAAGAGGTTTGTCTGTACTTGGTTTGATGTTCTAGAAGAGTTGCTGTAAATCCATTCTCAACATCAAGCCTACGAACATCAATTGGCATTGGTAGTTGTTTGAACTCAACAGACCTTGAAAGATTTTATACATACCTGTATATTTTATTATTATTATTATTTTTTTCTGTTTTGTATTTTTGTATGGTGGCACTGATGTGTATGGGTTTACGCGTTCTCTCTGCCCGTACTCATAATCACATTGTTTTCTATACCATGGGACAGTATCCACAAAATAATGGAGAAGTATCCTTCATACTTTAATAACTTTTACATTGTTACTTTTCGTGTATAATCCTAGACGCAGGTAGGTTTATTATATGTTACATGGCACATATAGACCCCAGCAAATCCTGCATGAGGTGACAGTAATACATGAATCCCCTTGTGGGATATTTGAACAATCAAAGTTTTTGTATACGTCATCATCTGTCCATGATTGAAATATGTCTGGTACCGCTATAAAACTGAGGTCATAAATACGGTTGGCTTTTCTTTATGTTGCAAGTAATGTATACTGTATCCCAGACTAGTCATATACCGCTGCATGATTATTGTTATATGTGATAAGTTCATAGACTCGCTGAGTATATTATACAATGTAGTTCTGAGGATTCTTATCTAATGCCATGAAAATGCTGGGGCCTGTTTCTTGGGGGCTTCGCTGCGGGCTGCGGCCGATACACCTATCGCTGTTTCTCAGTGGTGAGTGTGTTGGTCGCGGGCGGTGGGGGCGCGTCGGAGAGGCAGGCCCCGGGTCTCCATATAGTTGACACTATGTTTTGTTTAATGATGGTGGCTGGTCGCTGTTTTCTGCGTCAATGGGCGTGGAGTGTAGCGAGTGGTTTTGTTATGGATGAGGCACGTTTGTTTGGGTTTTTTTTGTTTTTGTTTGTTTTGTTTTTTCCAGAGCTACATTATAAATCTAGTATGCTTTGATTACCATCCTCTCCTATTGGGGTAACCCGCTGTTACCACATATTACATGTACTTTTTCTTTTGTTTCCATTTTTGTATGGTGGCGCAGATGTGTATAAGTCTACACTTTCTCTCTGCCATAACTTTATTCCCTGTTGCACTGTTTTCTATTCAAGTGCAAATTTCAGGTTCTAACAAATATCAGCTCAGTGAATTGGTTACATCTTTAGACTTCCGACTTTGCTATATATGGTGCTTCTTGGAAATCTTGTTGATATTTAAATCCTATGGGTTGCCAGGTCTTGGTCCATAATGTACTTAAACATTTTGGTGGCATCTCTAAAAATAACCTAAATGAATTATTACATAATGTTGATGATTTGGACAATGCATTATCTATTGCATCCGACAGCCCCTATGTTGACACCAGTAACCTAATAAACTTCATTACACCCTTTTCTCAAAATTTTTCTGTTTTAGGCCTAAATGTTCAATGTTTAAACAGTAAATTTGACGAACTTAAAATTTTTCTGGATGAATTATCCAAAAATCGTTTTGAATTTAGTGCCATTTGCCTCCAGGAAACTTGGGTTGATGGCGAGAATTGTGACATGTCGCAATTTCATCTGAGTAATTATACATCTATTCATTTACCCGCGACCTGCAGCTCTCATGGAGGCTGCTTAATATATCTACATAAACAATTTCAGTTTGTTGTTCGAGACTTGTATTCCCCTAACAGGTTGTGGGAAGGCCAATTCATAGATATAACTGGTGATGGGTTAAAACAAAAAGTCACCTTGTGTAATGTGTACCGACCTCCAAGAGACAGAAATGAGGATATTGAATCTTTCATTAATGACATGGTACCTATATTATCAACTCTATCCAATGAACGGTCCGACAAAATGATTGTAGGTGACTACAATATTGACATGCTAAAAACAAATATAAGGGAAAAATACTCAGATTTTCTAGACTTAATGCTCAACAACGACTTTCGACCCCAAATTACCTTACCAACTCGTTTTGCTGAGAAATGTGCAACAATAATTGATAATGTTTCTGTAATTTCTCCCATGCTACAAAGTCATGCCACTCCGGCATCATTTTTACTAATTTACCGGATCACCTTCCTTACTTTGTCTGCCTGAATCAGAAAACAAATTCACAAGGCCCTCCCAAATATGTGCAAGTTCAGAAGCAAGATGCTGAGTCTGTACAGGATTTCTATAATGAAATAAATAACACTAATATAATGGAATCTTTCATCAAAGATCCAAATTCAAATCCAAATATAAATTATAATAAGTTTGTTGGCATCATACAGTATGCCAAGGAGAAGCATTTGCCTATCAAAACCGTAAAATTTAACAAATATAAACATAAATTCTCTCCTTGGGTGACGAATGGTATTCTGCGATCCATAAAATATAAAGATAACTCATATCGCGAATTAAAGTGTAATAATCCTGAATCTTATCAATATTAAATTATCAAACTGAACATAAAGACTTACAAGTGCATCCTGGATAAAACAAAACTATTACAATTACCAATTTGATAAATTCAAAAAAGACACCAGGAAGACATGGGATACTATCAGGTCTATTCTCAGTATAAATAAAAAGAAAAAAAAATTCCCACAGTTTTTCAAAGTGGATGGCACACACACGTCAAACAAAAGTGAAATAGCCAAACGTTTCAATGAATTTTTACAGAAATTGGCCCCAAACTAGCTTCTAAACTAAATTCAAGTAATGTACCAGCCTTTACTACTTACCTTACCAATCAACATGACAACGTGTTTCTCTTTTCTCCAGTATCTTGTAATGATGTTCAAAAGATTTTCAATAAGTTGAAGCCTAAAACGAGCTCTGGCCACGATTTATTATCTATGAAACTTCTCAAAGGCATTAATAATACTCTAGTTCAACCTCTGACGCTAATCATTAACCAGTCGTTAGTCAATGGCATTTTCCCTGATAAGTTAAAGTTAGCAAAAGTGATACCTGTGTATAAAAAAGGGGATAATGCCAGTTTTGATAATTATAGACCAATCTCACTCCTTCCCGCGCTCTCAAAAGTCTTTGAAAAAGCTGTCTATCGTCAATTATATGATTTTTTCACTTTAAACAATTTGTTTTATAACAGTCAACATGGTTTCAAACAGTTACACTCTACAGAAACAGCCGCACTTGAATTCATAGACAGAACCTACCAACTTCTAGATTCGGGAAAAATACCCATAAGCATCTATCTTGACCTGTCAAAGGCATTTGATACCTTGGATCATGGCACTCTCCTTCATAAATTAAACTACTATGGAATACGTGGCACTGCTTTAAATTGGTTTAAAAGTTACTTGACTAATAGACTTCAATTTGTCGGGTACGATGGTGTGCAATCTGAATCATTACCTATTGCTACAGGCGTACCACAGGGTTCCATTTTAGGTCCCCTTCTTTTCATTATATATATAAATGATATTTATCTGGCCTCCTCAAAATTTACTGCTATTCTCTATGCCGATGACACAACCCTCATAAACTCTCTATGCTCCTTTCATTTCAACAGTGGATCGAATAATGAAAATCTCTCAGCAAATATTAATTTCCAGCTAGACAAAGTACACAGCTGGCTTGTAGCAAATAAACTATCCTTAAATGTTTCCAAAACTACATTCATGATCTTCCATTTTCCACAACGTAAGCTTAATTTAAACATTAATTTATCAATTAATAACATTCCCATAGAAAGAACAACCGAATTTGACTTCCTGGGACTCGTGATACATGAAAATCTTAACTGGAAAGCCCATATTAATAAAATATCAAGTAAACTCTCTCGTATAATAGGTACGCTAAAAAGACTTCACAATTATTTACCCACTTCAGGTCTCTTGCTCATTTATAACTCTTTGTTCCTGCCACACCTTAACTATTCTATTCTTGCTTGGGGCCATTCATGTGATCGAGTTGTAACATTACAAAAGAAAGCAGTCCGCCTTGTAAGTTCTTCAACCTACTATGCACATACGGAACCCATTTTTAAACAATTTAACTTGCTAAAGGTCCAGGAACTATTGTATCTAAAAGCACTGAAATTCTACCATAGATATAACCAAAATCAGTTGCCTAGATACTTTGATAATATGTTTGCTCCCTTACCGATTACCCATACGCATAACACCCGACATCGACACATTCCTCGTCATCCCCTCCCTTCAAAAGCCTCCACCAAGAACTGTATTCGTTATTACATCCCTGAAATTCTATAAGAGTTGCCACCAAATATTAAAGAAAAAGTCACAACCCATTCATACTATGGTTTCTCCAATTATATAAAAAATTTCCTTATCAATAAGTACTCTGAATCTGCACCATAGCAAATTGTTTTGTCTGTAATTATAATTGATTGACTTACATTTTGCACTTCAGTTTCTTTGTGAAATATTATGTTTAATATTTGATTGACTTTCATTTTTACTTCAGTTTTTGTACAATGTTAACGACTATATAAATATATTCACACTTCATGTAACCATACCCAAAGGTGGTCCCCCCGATAGCGGATTGAATATCCTTAGCGGGGTTCATCCTGACTTTTTGTGTTGAAATACCTTCTTCCGTTTCCTATATGTAAGTCATATATTTGTTTACAATTTTGTATTGGTATTATCTGCCTATATGATTTTGTAATCAGTCAAATAAAACTATGTCTGAGTTTGAAGCAGCGTTTGATATTCCATGCCCTTGTCAATTTGTGTACTTTGTGCTGGGCACTGCTACCATTCTTTAGCAACAGCTTGACAGAATATACACTTTGTCCAGTCTGTGAGTTGATCAGTTTCATTCTGCTTGCCATAATGTTGTACGCTAGCAAATGCCAAGGCCCTCCACCAATACTTATCTACCTTATCCTATGTACCTGGAAGCATAAACCAAAGCCACGTGTCACATAGTTACTCTACAGCTATACACAATACCACAAATCCTTCAATCGCCACAAAATTAGGAATACCATAATATTTTACGACACACAAGCTTGTAACTTTGGGTCTTTGTACACATGAAACATGGACTTGGGTATATTATATCAGTACATACTACTCTGCACATTGATAAATAGTCTACCAATAATGACTGTTATGCTACTGCTTGGGGTATGGGGTGGGGGTCTTGGGTTTGATTCCATTTAGACCTTGGTATATAATTCAGTCCAGGCTCTCAGTTAAAAATGCTATATGATATGTTGTGACCTTTGGTGAATCTCAGTTTACTCTGATCATGTCTGTTTGGAAGCTGAGAGTAAGAACCTGTAAGATTAACATGGTATTCATTGAAAATGGTCTTGTTACAGTATTGTGTGCACACTCCATGTATTGTTCCTGTGGATGCAGGAATATAAAGAGAAAGAAACAGACATGAACACTGATGAAGGATTTTGCTAACAGTGAAGTCATTTGGATAGATACTCATATTAGATATGACACTAGTCTGCATCTTTAAATAAATGATAACTTTATTGATACCAGATACATATATAATATATATCTGTATGGAAATGTGCATGGCTGTTTATTTTGTATTTGGAGAGGTCCCTGTAATCACTGAGTATTTGCCGGGTCATCGAGTTCAAGGAATACTTTGCAGGGTCACTGCAGAGTCATTAAGTTGGCCTGTTTTGTGGATGACTCACATCTAACTGGTAAACATGTGGAATAAGCTAAAATGGTCACTTACATTCATATGAGGTGATCCAGACAGGTCTCAGTACACTGGGATGGTGACTAATTAAAACATTCTGGAAAAAAATAGAGATTTCTGTGAGTGTACATATATATATATATATATATATAAAGCAGATATTTTTCAGGCTTGGAGAGAGAATTCTGCAGATCTGAAAGAAGCTGTTTGTTGTCATCAAGCCATTGGGACTGTGAGCCATTGTTGTACATTGGAGTGTGGACAGTGTCTTTGAGTGGACTGGTATATTTTGTGATAATTGCATCAATTTGGAACCAAACTGCCCCTCTGTGGGATTTGATCAGCACAACACCTTTCAGTACCAAATTGGAAACAATCCATACCTCTGTGGCATTTGTACCAGATCATTTGGCACCTGTCATAGGACTTGGAACTGTAGGATGGTAACTGTGGATAATCCCACCAGGGATTACGATTTACCTAATACTGTTGACTGTTGAAGTACCAGTGGAGATAAGTGTACCTACTTTGTACCGATTTTGATTGTTAATAGATTGTTATTGTTCAAGTTATATCTTTGTTGTCATTTTTTGTTGAGTTCTGCTAATATTCAGATGGTGGGCATCGTAACATTGAGACATGACACGTTTTTCACCAAATGGAATGCTGATTTTTTAAGTATCAAGTAGAATATGCATCTTACACTGTTGGTACTAGTTTTATTGGAATCCTTGACCAGGGAAACCTGGGTATAGTTACCATGTTTGGTTAGTTGCAAAACTATTGACAAAGAAATGCAAAGTGGCAATGGAAGTTTCAAAATGGCCACCTTGGTCAAAATAAGGCCCATTTCCTGATGGCTCAACATCCAGAAAACTTTGACTGATCAATATCAAGGTTTCTGCTAAGTTTTATGCTTTTATGATAAAAGGCACACCTTTTATACATATCACCTGGACTATTTAAGGCATTTACCATTAAGCACTGGCCATGTTTTTGAAGACCTGACATTTAATTCATGTGTCTGGAGCAGAACGAAAATCTTTCACAAACCTTTTGACATTGTACTGGGAAAAAAAACGTCAGACAATTCGGCTTTATATGGACCACTTTATGTTTGTTTCACCAGAAGAATATATACATTCATTCTACCTAAAGAACAAAATTTGAACTTTTGTTTATAAACCCCAACAAAATCGTAATTAACCGCTTCTTTATTGTTTGGAGGATATTAACCATGACACTTTCTCTGTGCCAAGGTCATTTCTCCTTGTAACGCTCCTATGATCAAGTTTGCAAACACACGTGGGAACACATTTGAGATTGTGAGATTTTGGTTCTTCAATGGGCAAATAGAAAGATCACATCTATACTGGACCCAAAGATAATCTTGTCGACATACAAAAATTAGAAACAATAAAAGCCTGCAGCTTCGGCACACCCCAGCCACCTTCTCGTTAATGAACTGGGCTGGCAACCCCTACCCACCAGATGTAAATTTGTCAAACTTATGTTACTGTACAAAATGATTCACAATTTTACCCCAGCTTACCTAAGTAGCCTTGTACCAGGTGATATTGGAGGCAACTACCAAATACATGTTAAGAAATCATTTGAAAAAATATTTGAAAAATCGGCCGGTAAGTTTTCGCGAAATAAAATTAACGAGTTCGAGTAGACGGCCTTTCATCTTTGTGCAGGAGCGGCAATCAAAGGATCACTCGTCATCTTTGAACCGGGTCTGAGAACAATAACTCGCGCAATTTTTCTCAAACACTCATGCATTTTTGCACAACAAGAGTTCAGAGTATGTTTGAACAAACATGATAACGGTCACTCATGTTGTTTACTTCTGAAGAGCTTAATCGCGTTGTTTATTTGCTATTTGCGATAAGGTAACAAAACATGGTTTGTCTTTGAAGCGTGCCGCTTTGCTACGCTTCATTTTGATTGGCCAATTGCGGTGACGCGAGATACCAATCATCATCGTGTGGCCTCTGCTTGACGATGGCGCGCTTACATTTCAATAGCATTGATATCACAGCTTGCTTGCCGCAGTTTTGAAGGCTTTGTAAAAAAAGAAAATCGCAACTTATCTTCAAAGCATGGCATGTGTTTTATATGATTGTACATTCTGAGAGCATTTGACAGTTGAGCATTGGATGCAACGGAAAGTACACGTACAAGACAAATTGGCAACCACAATGGGGACAAAAATATAAAAAAATGTCCGATGGACCCAGCAAAAAGCAAAGACTAAGCTCAGAGTACAACCAAGGGCGTTGGGGCAATAACAAGGGACCAACAGAGTTATTCAGTAATTGAAAGTAATTTCTAGACAACTGGACTGTAGTGTTGGTTTCTATGCTTAGGCTGCATGTAAGTGTACTGTTCGACACGGTCACGTTGCATTAGGTAGGCTCCTTCTACCTATATACGGTACTTTCACAGGATCAAATAAAACGGAATATTTTGTCGCAAGAAGTAAGCTGTATCTTTCCTTACCCACAACAAATACAACGATGTCGAATTACAATGTATGTTGGATCAAATTGCCACCCGATTAGTCATGCTAATTGATAGTTTTGGGACCTGGTTAGCGGGTCGGACCCTACTATAATATCTGAATTGTACATACTCAAGGTCAGTCATTCTGTTCACCAGAATCTTTTCTTGCGTCGGTCGTAGCATCTTTTGCTGGCTGCATCGCTTATTTTTCCTTCCTACCTTTAGGTAGTTTGAGACTGATTGTGCTAGCTTAGCGATACAACTCCTGACGAACGTACTAAGATAAGACCGACAGTGCAATGACCAAGTCGCAAGTGAGGGTTCTGAGCTCGCAAGAACTTCATTTACAATTTAGACAAAGGCTTAAATTTTTCTGTTGAATTTAAATGTAAAGAGAACTTGTGCGTGAATTATGAAATCTGATTAGAAATATTGGTTTCTTTGGGTGAGAAAACAATCGCTGCCACGTCGGTGATGAAAGACCGCATTGAAACAGCAATTCTTTTGAAGTAGGATTAGGACGTGAAGTCATGTCATGATCTCGGCTGACTGTACGCCTTGTGTTGAACACTTTTCTTCGGATTAAATGTCAAAAACGCAAGATAGCATAAAGAAAAAAAAAAAAACAAAAACAAAAACAAAAAACAAAAAACAAAGTACATGTGACAATGGCGACCTAATGCACAAATGTATGACCATATGGTTTGGGAACCACGGCGCTAATGCATCATCGTCATCGCTAGAGCGCACGCAGCGGTGGCCATTTTTAAACGAGCTGTTGCCACAGCCGGTCATGTGATCACTTTCTCGAGCCCTTCCCCTTCACACTAACAACAAACACGGTCGGCGTGACTGTCCACGCTCAGCAAGAAGCTCTACTAAATACCCCCCGTTTTTCGTTTTGCAATTTCAGCAGAAATTTGATTTTTACGTGACAGATACATAAGATTATCATCCATACAAAGATCAAAAAAAAAAAAAAAAAAAATATTGGGGGGCCGAAATATTGGGTGATTTGTATATCGCTACCTTAAAACTTCTCTATTGATGTAAAGACAAATTACCACAATCCACTTACTGGGCCCCAGAGATAGAAAGCCGAAACCCAAACAAAGCAAGTGTGGTTACATTTGAGGTTTCCAAGTTAAAAAGAGTCGCGTTTTAAGCCACAACATATTTTTTTTTTGAATGACATCATGGAGGTAAAGCTACTAGTTTATTTCATTACCACTTATAAAAACTCGCCAGTATTTTCGGACCTGTATCCACTATCTGGGCAACCTTTCGCATTAAGCTTTATCTTTTACGCAGTGGGGCACTTGGTACTCAGCCTATTGCTGACCCTTATTTCATTGCTTCAGGGCAACTTCTATGTCTGATACAAAGTACTATCTCTGGGGCCTACAACTGGTCACTGTTTGTCGTTGTATTCACATTTCCAGGTAATGCACGCTCTGGAAGGGTACGATTATATATTGTATATTACATTCATTAGACAAATTAACCTTCTCTTAACACTAATCACCCAAATATTTTGGATGCTACCTCTTCAAAATATCCAATCGATTTGAAGAAGTGAACATATGTCTTATTACAGCTATAAATCCATAAGAATTGACAACATTTTCTTTCAACGCAATTTTCCAGGAACTGTTGTTGCACAACCTGTGCAATTTGTATCTAACCTCACAAACAAACGAATTGCCCTATCACATTGAAATCAATGGACATCAATGGCAAAAATCATATCCAGGAGCTTACCTCTTCTGTGAATTTTGGAACAGTTTAGATAAAGAAAATAAACAACCTGTTAGGACCAGCATAAAAATAATATAACTTTTTCTTTATGCTATTTCAGGACTCACCATAGAGTTATATCCTGAACATAGATATATGTTTTCAATTTTCGTCTGATTTCAACTTTTAAAAAAAGTATGCGACTTCCGCGCAGAAAATGTGAAACTTCTGGCAAGTCAGAAACAATTTTATAAAATCTCATTACAATGCCGTTTCCGATCGTTAATAATAGCAAAGTATATCTGAAACCAGAAGCTTTCTGGCTATCGTTCCCTGTCTATTATTAACAATGGTCCGTCCGTTGCTTACAATTATACATTTTCAGTTTCACCCCCAAAACAACTGACCAAATTGTCCACAAAAGTATTAGGAATGTGCTTTGACAAGGACCTTACAAGGCTAGTTTAATAGGTTATGGTCTATAATTTCTGGGTATCTTATGAAGTATTTGTTCATTTTCTGCGGCCAACCCCCCCCCCCTTAAAAAATGTCTAAAAACCACTAGGCCCATTGTATCATTTTTTACAAGCACACCTGTGGCTTCCTAATGACCTTAATTTGTTCAGCATGTAGCAGTAAGCTGCTAAATGTGCTAAACAGACTGTTTGTTTTTTTTTTGGTAAGCGAAAATAATTGTGATTAAACACTGTGTAAGGTGGAACGTACATGTACAGAATGTTAGCGACTTTTAATCGCTGCTTCCGAAATTTCTTGAAACGTGTTTAGGATACAAGTTCGAAGTGTTAGGATCACTTACAGACAATTTCAGATCTCATTTCCAATCACGTTTATAATATAAAATTTTGTGTAAATGTACAATTTTAGCTTGTGTGTCTCTTCTACATTCAATTTTGTTTTTCTCATATAATTTGGCCTTTTACAAGAACTGCGAACCAGGCCAGAAGGTGTAACAGTGCAAATATGTCAAATGAAAAGATTTTGCTCCATAATATCATTATTTGTTATTTTGAATAATTCCCGATTCATTTTGCAGCACACAAATGGCCTGTCATGCCATATTGGGCACTCAAGACCCGTTTCGAACGAGGACATTAAAAGCACGTTTAATTACTAATGTATTGACAGATTGGTGAAGTTTAGATATTCCATCTGAACACCTTGATATGTTTCGTTGGGGACAGCTATGATTTTGAACCACCGTGTGTGTCCAGTAGTTTTATGCCTTGACGTCCGCCAATTTTGTTACACTTTAACGTGTCAAGCTGTGCTAGTGCTGGCCTATAATGTCAATGTTTTGCCCTGAAATGTAACGTTATTATCAAACAATTCATTAAGTAATAGGGTAACATTTCAACTATAACTTGAACATGGAATTACTGTAGTAACTCTGGTCAGTACAACTGGTTTTATTATGCTAAACACTAAAGGAAGTAAGAAAGCATGATCAAAATCATCAATTCAACACATTCCCTTGGTCTTCTTTAAGTTGAAACTAGATTAATTTTGCCAACTATTGCGATTTTCATATGAATAGAACATATATAAGTTACAACATCGATCGCAAGCATGTATGGGGATGTATTTTTTATGAACTGTGAACGGTACTGTCAACAGCGCAACCTGCTTTGACAGCACCGATCACACCTTACAGTAATACCCCCGATTCACGCGAGTGACCCATATAGTAACTGATTAATTCTACAGATTGACTGTCAAGCACAACATCAGTAGAAAGAGGAATGTAACTGGGCAGACGTTATGGTTTTCCATATATGGTAAAAATATTTGATTTGTGCAGATCAAGGTCAGTTATCTGTAAAGATCGCAAGATAATTTTTATTTGGAATAATCATGGTGAATTGACATTTGCAATGTTTTTATGTATTATTACACTATGTTCGGTTATAACAAATGAAATAAGATGTATGAACACACTTGAGTTTAAATAGCTGATGTAAATTTCAATTAGCATTAAATTGAATTTTATCACATGAATGTTTAGATGTATTTAATTTTATTTATTTCGCTGACTATTTTAATTTGCTTATACTTGTGCTGAAGGAAAGTTGTAACTTCCCACAGGCCATCTTGTGTTTTCTGCCATGTCTGAGCTCGAATATACATATGATGCTGCTGATGTTTTGTATATTGAGTGGATATCTAAGATACAGTGGGTATATACGTATGAGCCTTACGTTTCATCATTCATTTTATGCAAAACGGACGATTTTGACCACGAGAGTTTGACTGAATTGTAAAGTGGTACATGTCGAGATACGTCAGTTGGTAATGATTCTAAGGTTTACCTGCTTGTAACTTGCTGTGATGCGTGGATGAATGTCTGTTGTGTTTATAGAGAATTCCACAGATCGAAATCGTACCTCTCATAAGTTAATTCCCTCGAGCACTTTAAAATAGCAATTGGATGAAGATTCGAACTCAAGGTCACTCTTGAGGCTTAAAAGTTGATATAAATTAAACGCTCATTAAAGTTTGTGTCTGTACAGTACAGACGTACCAGTAGACCCAGAGGTACCAGTTGGTGAGGAATCCGGTATCGAACCCAGTCTATCAGAAGACCCAGACGTAACAAAAATGTTATTTGTCAAGAAATTAAAAATGCACGTGGTGTAATACAGTGAGAAAATAGGACCAGTGCTGAGGTGCATAGTTATCAAAGAAAGTCTCTTTGCAGATTTGAAAGGTTCTGCAGTGGCAGAGTTTGCCTGTCGGTAACAATGTCAAGCTGGTTCATTCAAGTCCATTTACGCTTTTGGGCGATTTGAACTTCAGATTTACTATGTAACAGAGTGTCTTTCGAAGTGGACGCATGTGACAAAAGTAGCGCCATTAAAGTAGATGGGGTAGCAATGATCCATTGAAAGCTGATTGGAAGAAAGTGTTGCTTTTGCGTGAAACAATACAGGCAGTTATTAGACATGCTTTATTTGATGTATTATGAAATTATTCGATACTTCAATAAGAGAGCACAAAAAATATGCATTGTGAGAGACAGGCGTCTTAATTTACATCTCGGTCAGTGACACAATCCAACCTTAATTGTCAGTAGCCAGGGGCACAGTCTGACTGGGAAATAAAAAAATAAAAAAAAACCCTGAGAGCCCTTTTCCAATTTGGGAATCTCTCAGGCAAATATTTAACTGTCGCATTACTTCAACGACAAAAAAAGGACTTGCAAGTTTATCGAGTGTTTCTGGCCAGTATTAAATTGTTCCCGGTCAAGACAAGTGACCACGAGCTATGTTAGCCAAATGAGCTTTGTTTACTGGAATGTATATTGGTAAGTTTTGCCATTTGTGTTTATTTACCGCTATGCCACACAATGTCGTGCATGGTTCGTGTCGGAATAAGCAAACTCAGCACATCAGTTGTCATTTAAGCACTGTTGCTGAAGCGTGTTGTCTGTCCAGGGCACAGGTCACTAGATATACATGTAGGTTTACTTAAGCCGTCCTGGAACCGGTACGTTAACCTATAAGTCGACATAAATTAGCATGCAAATGACATAGTTTACCGCAACTGATTTTCAATCGTTTTTCACATTTTGTGGTCTTTGTATCATGCCATGTCAGATGGGTTACATACGACTGGTCTATATTAATTGCCATTTCCATTTTTTTCTTCACTCTATTTCTTGCGATCCGATTAGTGAGTTCAACATATATGGTGCAGCTTTATGTGGAAATGAAACAGCACATTCGTAAATGGAGCCACACATATCAATTAAGCATGTATGTCTCTTCAAAAATGAACATGTTTTGATGCAGCGTGAAGGAAGGCAACATAATTTTAGTTAACGTTTGGTGACAATATCGACATGTCATATACTCAATTTGTGTAACGTAGTTCCTGTGTTGTTCAACATCACTTTGCTTATCCGTAATGATACATGTATTGTGTAAATGCTTTACGCGCTGCTGGGGCCAAATTGTGATGGATAATCAAGAAGCCTCTGGTATGAGCTTTGGCAAGCTATTATGGGCTGCTGCTTGGAATAGTACACCTATTGATTTGATTCTTCCATTCCACAAAATTGCATTGAAAGTGTTACACGGCACAAAACTGTTGATGACCACCTTATACCTTTGTGTATTATACTCGTGCCGCTGCCATTTTATCATTGCTTTGTTTGTGTATTAACGTCACTTTACTCTGATATGATGTCAAATGCTTTCGTTTTAGTTTTGCAGCCAAATTCAAGAATTTCAATATTATAGCTCTTTCAAAAACATGTTCAACCACCACATACCCTGATAATTTTTTCTGTGTAGATTGTTCTTAACCACCTCTTCGCAAAGACTGAGTTACTGGTACCAGAGGCGGTGTTACTCTTTACGCTAGAGATAACGCACCAAGTGCTGGACAATTCGACTTTTAAACCACATATCGTGAATGCTTATCAAACAAAATCACCGTAGGTACTTGGAAAATTTTACTTGGTGTCTACCGTCGTCGTCCTGGTCAGCTGTATATCGAATGCAATCAATTTATTAAAAGTCTGGACCATTTGATTTCTTCTGCCTTGCGGACAAATCTAATACTGTTCATCCTCACTGGTGAAATATATGAGAGTTGTCAATTGATTAGCACTCAGAACACAGTAACAGCACATTGAGCTAACTTCAACTTCATTTTGTCACAAAATACACACACACACACACACACACACACACACACACACACACACACAAAACCTTATTGCAGTTGGTACAAAGTGAAACTGGGTACACTCAGAGCCTTCTAGATCTCTTCATAACGCATTTTGTTGATCATATCCTTAACTGTTGTACCCTCATTTTTATCTTTGATGCTGACCATTCCGTTGTCTTTTTCCACTCTCTGTATTTTAAGTTCCTCTGTTCACGTCTTCAAACGAACCATCTGAAATTATAAAGGTGCATCCTTGGAAGCTCTGAACGATACATTGATATCAATTGCTTTACTGTCCCTGTGTTATTTTAATGCCTGTTTCACTGATGGCACAAAATCGTGAAAATAAAAACACAATGAAGCAGTCTTTGAATATTGTTTGAATAAGAGTAATGCCCAAAACAGTGAAATGCCAAATATATAAAAACTGTGAAAATTTAAACACGCAAAAATAAAGCAATTTTCACCATACAATGTTCCTGGGAACACTACTTTTTTGCCTTCGATTCAGGTGATTTCATACTGGTGTGATTGATTGTTAAGTATACACAATGTCTTTATTACTGTTTCAGAAATGCTGGCCGGGCCTAAAGATAAACCATTACATGTAGCATCAAAGGATCGATAAGACAGCATAAACGTGTATAGAAGAGATATAAGAAACACATACTCGAGCCCCTCCGAAACCCATTCTCAGTACATGACAATATTCAGCGTTTCCTCCAACTCTAAAAAACATAACTTACCATTTTGCTCTGGACAAAAAGACACAAACACAATAATCATGGTGTCAATGAAACTAAAATGTCTAAATGTTTGCATTTTGTTATGCACAAATTTCAATCCAAAAAGGATTGAATGTTCAGTGAATCAATAAGTTTGTGTGTGAAAGTAATGCTGCAAAACATTGGATCCAGTTTTTTCTTATCAGAACCTGGTTTCCGAATAGTTGTAAAAGCACACACAATTTCACAAAAAAGGCGGAAATGTGTGTTCTGAAGAATTAAGACCCAAATATTCATTGATTCTTGTCATGTCTGGAAATGATCAATCCCATTGGAGAAAGCCTGTAGTAAATTTTGGGCAAGGTCTTTTGCATCCACATTCCTAAATTTTCTTCTTTTTTTTTTGTGATTTTCTGTGACTTCTTCTTCTTCTTCTTTTTCTTTGAATGCCAGTCTGATTATTATGAAAAGATGTGTGCCTGCTATTGAGAATTTCAAAGTCCAAATTCCTAACATCACTGAAGCCTAAAATTCTGTCATTGAGTCCAAAAAAGAAAAGCTGAATTAAGTGTTTTGATCCAAATATCTTCCATTTGTAATAATTTCCTTGTGTTAACATAACTATCTTGGTCTTAAAAAAAGGGGTGTATGTAATCAGTAATTTGGATCTGGCAATCCAAATGTGAATGTTCCTAAGAATTCAATTGGTTAGACAAAAAAAGCGTTTATTTTGTGACTTTTAAATGTAGCTTTATGACCCCTACATCTCTTTTTTAACTGATTGAGTAGTTAGGCCCACATATTGTGATTTACATTTGATTCAGAATATCAAATAAATGACATTGGAAGATTCACAAGACAATACCAAATTTTCCGATCAGGGGTTTCAATTGGTTAGACAAAAAAAGCGTTTATTTTGTGACTTTTAATTGTAGCTTTATGACCCCTAAATCTCTTTTTTAACTGATTGAGTAGTTAGGCCCACATATTGTGATTTACATTTGATTCAGATTATCAAATTAATGATATTGGACGATTCACAAGACAATACCAAATTTTCCTATCAGGGGTTTCTCAATTTGATTTTTTGCTAGTAACGTTACTGTGAAATTCTTTGCTCGTTGTGCAATTTGACTTGCAAAATAGACAGTTACAATTTCCATCAAAATATATTTCCAAAATCAGCGCTCCAGGCTAATCCTGACCTGTTTTCACTGTTTTCTCACTGTTCATGATTCCTTTTGGTTTTATAAGTAATTTTGAAAGCCCATCTTGCCATTTATCTTTAATCATGTTCCTAAACACCATCTTGGAACGTCATTGTTACACAATAAAAATAACAATAACTAAAACCAGGAAAAAATGGGTGCTAGACTAAAGACGTTACCTGGAATCCCGGTATGCTTTGAAAATCATAGATCAGGGACCAGTCTGTACGACCTATCCACCAAGCATCAATGGTTCAAAGCGAACAGAATTGCATTTTTGTCTTTTTGTCCAGAACCACTTCCTAGTAGTCGTTACTCTATTTCGCAGTACAAACTCTTTACTCTCCATAAGATTACCTGTCCCCTATCTGACCAAAATACATATGGAAGTACTAGTGTCCATATTGCACACGTCCCTCTGTAAAATTTGTAACTACTCAGAACAAGTTTCGGAGCTTATACCCGTACACGTCTCTCTGAGTAGCGGCTCCTTGTCTATGCTAAATATTCGGCAACGGAAACCCACATAATAATGAATAAATATAAACGTGGCAAATGATAAACTAGCTAATTATGTGACGTTTTGCTTACAAATGCAGAGCTCGATTATGAAAATGAGTACGTCAAACAAACCATAATTGCTAAATTTGTATAGAACAGGTTATGATAGGAACAATGTGACTTACCGCTGAACCAGTATGTACCCTTTCTAGCTGGATCGCTTATCCTAGTTAAACCACCTGCCAGTGTATAACTGAAGTAGAAACAAACTGGGACATTATATTCACTCCCAGTGCTTGTAAAAATAAACAGTAGCAGCTGGACCACATGTACAAACCAAGGGAAATAGTAACTAGGACTGCAACAATGGACATCCTGCACCAGAAATGTAAAAAAGAAAAAAAAACCCTCCATAATGACACCTATTCCTCACGTTGAAAGTCTCTAAAAAGTTGAGCTCTATTTTACTGCCAACCCTGAATCAATGATCAACGTAATGTGTCAGGTTTGTGACGTTTGAGAAATTACTGTCAATTTCGAGTATATTTTTAATTTTGAGTGAATGTGCATTCAGGCATGTCAGAAAAGGATGAAAGTTATTAGCATTTATGCCAAAAACATGTTATCAAAACATTTTTTCTTAACAATATTTTAAGTACAATTACACAACTTGTAAGTGGCCTAGGCCGCTGTTTGCTACCGATAGCCCTGGGGGTGGGGTGGTGGGGGGTTAACCTGACAAAAAACATGTAAGCCTAAAATCTCTGAAAGTGTATATATATATATATATATATATATATATATATATATATATATATATATATATATTAAAACAAAGATAAAATTAAGTAGGAAAGGAAACAAGTCTAAGAACTATAAAATTATTGCAGCCAAACTTTCTAATAATCTTTGGATATTAGCAGCAGCTTAACAGGGCAAGTCAGAAAAGACTTAAAGTCATTTGTACTTAAGTCAAGGGAATGCAGAGAAAATATAATGTTTCTTAACCAGATATCAAGGTATAATTAGGCAACTTACAACGGTCGTAGGAAGCTGCTTGCTACCGATAGCTCCTGGGGGTTTAACCTAACAGAAAACAAACTGGCCTAAAATGTCTGAAAGATGATCATTAAATCAGAATGATGCCAAAAGACAAAATTAAGTAGCAAAACAGACCAGTCTAAAATCTCTAAAATTATAAAAGCCAAACTTTTTGACCATCTCTGCATGGTTACAGCAACATTTGTAGAAATATTTGGTCAAAAGTACATCTTTGAATCCTCTTGACTCCAGTTTATTGTAAATGAATTTTTTGTAGATGAAAAGTCCCGAAATTTAGAAGAAATACGACCAAAATCTGTGACTAAAACGTATTATATACAATATTTTCCGAAATGTTACTGTCCGGGAAAGGATGGTTAACTACTTCAAAGTTGAACTCATCTATTTTGTGATAAACTTTAATAGAAAACCTGTCATTAGTGACCTGGATATATACAAGTCCTGAAACACGTCTCTGAAACCATCTGAATTGTTACCCCACAAAGGGATATCGTTTGGGTAAATTTCCTTAGCAATTTCACTGAAATTTTGTACATTTACACAAGCAATGTCATCAAGATATCTTCCATTGTTTTATAATTCTGTAGCGATTTGAAAGTCATTTTCATCAATTTATCCATATATATAAATTCAAGCCAGGTTAAATATAAATCTGCCAGTAGCTGGGAACTGTTGCCAACCACTGATATGCCTTTTATTTGTTGAAAAACCAACGTTCAGCATTGAATTATCCAAAAGAAATTTAATGGCATCTATCAAAATCTGAACAGTGTAAAATTTAACGTTACTTTTTGAATATTTATTATGTACCCAATATGCGTTCTTTGTATATCTATTGATAATTATGTATGGTTTACCATTATGTTCAAACGTTTTGCTTATTTATTTGGAAAGAGAACTTTTGACTTCATGTATGGGCACATTTGTGTTCAGTGTAGGAAAATCAAAACATTTGATATTTTCGCTTTTACATCTTTGATTTTAGACACAAGCTCGGAAGAATCGCTAATACTAAAAAAAAAAAAAAAAAACAAAAAAAAAAAAAAAGAAAAAAAAACTAGAAATTGCATTACAGTATTTACGGAAATATTTCCTAATTGCAGTCCAACACAATGCTACTTCTCTGGACAATTGTTTTGTTGTACTTTTTGAAGCACCGGCTATGAATCTAGATTTAAAAGGGTTTTTATGTAATTTGGTTATCCAGAACAAAAGTGGAATAGAGGAGTACTCTTCAGAGATTTTGATATTAAAATTCCTTTTCATCTCATCTTTATGTGTATCTATCAAATTATCAATGGATTGTTTGTGTAATTTATGTGCGTCATTTCCAATTATGTCTGAAATATTTTTACACATCCCAAATATTTTCCAGAATCTTCTGCGTCTATGTTATTCCTGCCTGAATTCATGTAGCAAGTTTGATATTGTTTAGTCTCGTATTTGTAATTGTTCTGCCTGTGATGAGGTTGCCCAGCATTTTCAGCTCATCTGACTCCTCAGTTGGTTGAGCTAATATAATAGTTATGCGTTCATCGTTCGTCTTCTGCACAGAATTGCATTTTTGACTTATGAAAAACTGTTGACCAGATCCTCTTGAAACCTGGCGGGGATCTACCTTGGGTGGATTTTCTACACAATTTGTTCAAATGGGCACACATCAATGAGGTATAGATTTTTTAATGGTATTTTTCTTTCTCTCTCTCTTCCCCCCCCCCCCACTTTTTTTTTTTTGAAAAGCTTCAGAAAAATCTATGAAACGGCTAAGCCAATTGTTTTGAACTTGCATAGGGATATGTATGTGCACCCCTTAACCTTACTTCCTTCAGCAGGTGACGCTGCAGGTTTAAGTGATTTTTCATGTGGTTTTGCCATTTTTGACTTTTCCTGGGAAAGCGTCAATCAAATTGATCTGAAACTAAATGGAAGTGATAGCTGGTGCAAGTGTCAAATAATGTTTTCACTATGCGGTGATACCCTGGATCCCTGATTTAAACGAATTTTTCAATTCGGGAACCTGTAGGTTAATTCATACATTCCTATTGATTACTTTGTACGTCAATTGGGATTAGAATGATAATTCACAATTTCGACTAATTTTCTAAACAAGTCAGCCAAATTCACTTCAAACTTCGACAAACAGTTATTTCTTGGGTGGCCCTCTGTCAGATTTGTGAAGGAGATGATGATGCAGCAGTTTGTTATATCTTATGATTTTTCTTTTTAATATATATTTCTTCTCAGGAACTACTTGGTAAAATGCTTTGATATTGCAGACAAGATTACTAAGTTCATGTTGTGGCCACCAGGTAGCACTGCGATTTTTTTTTTTTTTTTTTTTTTGAAAAATGAACTTTTGTGTGCTAATTTTTTTTTTAATTACTTTACCAGAATGGTTGAACAGAACTGCAAGAAAGTTTTATAATATTATGATCTAACTGAAAGTAATACAGCTGCTGAAAATAACAGGGTTGTCCTAAGTTTGTATGACAAATTCGTATATCAAAGTTTGGGATCAAGGTTTAGTGAGTGCTACTACTGTATATGTGTATAACAGCATTACACTCCATCCATTGCAATATTGTTGAAACTGTTGTATGCCATACTTTGCTTTTTCTCATACATATATTGCCCACATGGACCTTCCCCAAAAATTCCCAATGGGATGATGATGATGCAATAATGTGAATTCATATAAGCTAATATCTTGGAAATGGTGGATCCTAGGACCATGGTTAAAGAATGTATCTGTAGGCTTTATTTGGGTATTGTTAATTTTGACCTTGAGTGACCATGAGGAGTAAAACGGACATATTGGTTTACATCTTGATAAAAGTGGTCTTGAAAGGTCCAACTGGCATATTGGCTGTAAATTCAAACCAACGTTTGGTCTCTTATTGGTAAGCACTAATGCACTACATGTATAAAGCATAAAAGTGTGAAATCAGCAGACTCCAGTCAGCAGAGCACATGGCCATGAACACAGCTTTATTACACATTTGGCAAGGGATATCTTACTATAATGGATACCCAGACTCAGCAAATGAAAGTTATCTAAACATTTTTGGTGCAATCTAAATTTTTGAACCAATGTTAAACTTCAGGGGCTTCCATGGTCACTTACCTATGCAACCGGTTATGTATTTTATAATATATTGTGATAATCGACATAAAATATATGTCTGTATTTGTATCTCATTATTCTCAAATGTACATAATTACACTTCCCACATATTTCGCGTATATTTATGAGTCTATACATTTACCAATTTTCCTTCTATGATAGCTTACAGGTAGTACAGATAAACTGTATTGTGCGGTGTGTCTTGTATGTAATATGTTTGCTAATTCTAAATAAACATAAAATTTTGCAGTCCTGGTCCAGATCAAATGTATGTAAGATACGACAGAGCTTGGTCTGCTTTGGAAGCAAGCCTGGAATTCTCACACACCAATGGTCCCTCCTGGGCAGCCACTGTTGTTGTCCATACACCCCACATGAACATGCAGAAACCCAACTTACACTTTGTTCTTAGATACTATGACCCCTCCTATACCTGGTGAAATATAAAATGACCACAGATATTACAGGATATTAAGCTAAGAGTGGACTCTACCAGTGGTAATATGAAACTTGTCATGCCTTCATTTAATTTCATGTCGCAAACTAATCAATGTCAATTACCTTCAGGGCCTACTAAAGTAACAGTGTTTGCAAACTTTTAATTGTTTTCGCCAGATATGTGAAAAACAGCTGTGTCCTTTTACTGACCTTACTCTCTTATCACTGTCACTAGTAAAACACCTTGGCAGCAATCAGCGGCACCAAACGCCACTGTTCCTTAGCATGTTTGGCTGTGGCTGCTGAAGATAAGCAGGCACTATTTGAGGATCACCAGGAACTCTTTGAGGATCAGCATGTACTCTTTGCAGCTCTGCATCAGCCAGTCAGCGATCATCCATAGGTAATTCTATTGTATCTTGCAGCCGAATGCCATTTTTACTCATCTCACCAACAGATGATTTAAAACATGTAATCTGAATTTGAAATTGTAGTGTTTCAGCATAGACAAAAGCGGCATTGAGATCTTTTCATCAGTTTTACTATCGTGGTACATTGATCATGTTTGATATTGTGGTACAGTAGAATCTTCCATAAAACCTAGCTCACATGAAAGAAGTAATTGCTTTTGAAGACTTCGTTGCTTGATCACCAAAAGTGCAAAGTGTCAGTTATATCGACTTTTGTATCACTGTGCTCCTGCTAGATGATATCACTCTGTTTCAAGAGGCTGCCTGCATGTGTTAGCATTAATGAAACATACCTGCCCATCTCACATGCAGAAGCCAGACCAGATAGTGTAAAGTTTATGTGCACATGTTCCTTCTCGGCAAAAAAACACCTGTTACCCACAAAACTCTGCCCAGCTTTTTAGCCAATATTTTGTTTGTTTCATTATTCTTGATAACATTTTAATATTCGGCCATACAAGTGAATGCTGGTTATAGATTTTATCACCTCTCTTTGCGTGAGCCCTGGTACCAGATTTACCATTTTGGTGGTATTAAGATTTGCAGTATGAATAAGAACGACATTAGGCTAGACTTCTTTTGCCTTCCCCGCATACTCATTGCTCATTTTACACCCTGTTTGTTTTCACCATTTTTATTATGGGTGTGTATTAGCTTATTTGATTCATGTAGCATATTATTGAACCCCTCTACCAACACGGTACATTCATTGGTCCATGTTTGCAGATCTCAGCTTCGCGACCAAATTTGGCATATAGAGCACCACTTGGGTGGAGTGTGGGACTGTGAAAATTGTGATTAGTTGCATTAGGCTGGAACCTGGAATTGAAACTCTGCAGCCCAAAATGGATCAGTGCAAGAAGCATCTACTACTTAACTGTTATCATCCAGTTAACCAGAGGCAATGCCAACACCCTCATCACCTGGTCGAGAGGAAGTAATAGCAGCAAATGGAGACACCAAGTCAGCACAAAAGCTTGACGGAGCAGTTTCAATGGATCCGACATCTTGTCGGTATTGGTGGAAGGAAGGGATGACCTAGATGCAGAATTATGAAAAATTCCAGAGAGACAGAGTATAGAAACAGCCTATCCAAAGAAAAGACAGAAGGAAGAGAAGGGACAAAATACCAAGACATCCACTGATTATGGAGAGAAAGCGGTCTTGGCAAAACATCAATTTATGGTTGATCAGGAACATCTTTTGCCACAGAGGAAAAAGGAAGAACAAAAGATAATAAGGTAACAAAGAAAGGAGGAGGTGCATCGAAGAGCAGAAAGATGCAGAAAACAGGCCAAGTGGGTGAATGCATGAGCAATGGGAGGACCAGCATGGGTTCTGACCTGGAGGGTGCAGGAGGAAGGGAATGCTTTTTGGTTGCAAGCGAGGGTGGAGATTAAGCAGGATTACTACAGGAAGATGTTAATGAAACAGCAGGAGCAAGTGGGAGCAGGCAATAAGTTACCTTTATTTAAATGGAAATCATTGGTCCTGGATGAGTTCAAGCTAACCAGGGCATCACTACAGCCTTTAACGTGCACCCTAGTACCTCTTTCAAAGGAGTGTCAAAGGAGATGTTGTACATCAAGCATGAGCAGAAGGTAACAGTAGCTAAGGATCCTTTGTTTCAATGAGTACGTCTCATATGCTCTTTAAAAAAGGAAATGGATGATCCAGCTGTAAGAACAAGTAGTCATTAACCCATGGCAATAAAAGATGAAGCAAAAATTCCAGAGGATGATCGTACAGTTATTGGGAGGTGAACCACTAATAGGAATTGTGTTGTTCATGGGTCCACATCATCAGAGAAGACATGGGTGGAATCAGGGTCAGGCCACTCTTCAAGATGTGGGACTATCAGTTCTCAAGAGGAACCCATCTTGAGGGTAAAAGAAGGGGCAACACGGAAACTAAAAACTCAGGCAGTAGAATACGGTGCAAGAGCACAGAAATTACTTACAGATGGTGCTTGGCCTGAGGTCCCACCTGGTAGGATGAACTGGGCTAATGCCAAGGAGATTCCCTTACCAGCCATGAAGAATTTTACCTGGCCACCACCTAACCAGAGACAGCTTTTACCTAATAACCTCCTTTGGGCCTGGGAAGTGGCTCTGGGATGTTGCTACATGGCTGCTGACCCAGAGGGAAACTTTCCAAAGGCTGACAGTCATCATTGTTTAGACAAATACAACTTTTGGGCCTTGCCTGTAATGTTTGATCAAGCAGTAGCATCTGCTGCGGGAAAAGTAGCTGCAGAAGCCTGCAGCCATAACCACATGTCTGCTTTCTAGGATCCATCCACTCTGTCTTCCCATTCCACTATTCCACTGCTTCGGAACAGATGTGTGTCCCAGCCAAAGGACGACTGCTGGAGAGATGTTGACCCTCATCTGGTACAGCAACTTGGAGAGGTACCTCTAGACTGGTTGAAAACCAAGGAGAAGGAAGATGCCAGTATGACAAACAAATGGCAGCAGAATGTAGAAGGATGACTGGGAGAATCTACTGAAAGGCTATCAGGGTCTCACTTCAGAGTGACGTTACAGTTGTAATTATAGGACCTGACCATCTAAGCTTCTACAGTGATGAAAGTGGCATAAAATGATGGTACTAGTTATAATGGGTCGGCAGTACTGAAAGATCCTGGCTAAAAAAAAAGAAAAAAAAACAAAAAAAACCCCAAACCGCATCACCTGGTTTTTAATTTGTATTTTATGTAGTTGTGTTTAAGGTCCCTGCCTGGGCAATTCCATGTGTGACTTATAGCAAGACATCATGTACATATGAGTGTTCATATATATGTGTATAGTGTAGCTGACATTAGGCTAATTGAAGTTCTTAAAGTTACCTTTAAGGTTGGAACGTTAAATTTCAGACATTGTTAACATGAAGTTTTGCTTACAAAAGGGAATTCGTGAATGTTTAAAGTGTAAATAGTCAGTGTAAAGTTGTGATATTTACACATGGGTACATATGTATATATAGATATATGTATTTACAATTAACATTCACTTCGTAATTATGTACAAAATGTAAAAGGGACAGAGTGAAAGTTATATGTATAGAATGTAAAAGTGTATATGAATGTAAAAGCCCGAATATTATTGTAAATGACTAGTTGTGTGGAAGCTCAAATGTAAAAAAAAAAATGGAATTGTAATTTAATACAATGCTCCTACTCCTACCAAGGGAATGTAATTTTACACTTTGTATTATTTATTTTAGATGTACATTACTTATCTTAAGTGGCATAAATACAGGAGCATTTAATTCAGAAAGTTTGGGGTAATGTAACAGTCACACTGTTACTGTAACTATGTCAATGTGTTTATTCTGTATTCCCTGAGTCGTGCACTTAGGCCTAGATTGTTTCTATGATAATTACAATGGTATGAGATAATTTGATGGTGAAAGTAACTAAGATAACTGATTCATCTGAATAATTTAGGAAATGAATGCCAGCTTACTTTTTTGTGTGTTTTTGAACACATTTAGATTACCTAGGTGCTTATTAATTGTGATTTTGTCCTGTAATCTTGAACAGAAGTGACATCCCGCTTGCGTGTCACCATTGATTCAGTTGCTTGGGAGCCATCTTGTTTGTTTACTAGTAGTCTGTGCATGCGAAAACAGTGTTAAATCTTGTGAGAGTGAAATTCCCAGAAAAAAAACTTAAAACTTCATAAATTTTGAAAATTAAGTTACAGACAGAAAAGACTTATCTATAATGGCATTAACTTTTTATGTCTAGATAATCATAATTATTGATGCGAGATGCACTTTCACTTTGGGACTCTGGCCGTGGAACGATCGGAACGCTACATTTTGGTCTCCATGAGGCTATTTAAGGAAAGGCGGCACCATATTTGGCAAACTGGCTCTGGCGAGTCCACGTGTAAGCATCTTTCTACTGCCTTTAACTGAATATTTTCAGTTGAAAATAAGAAAAAAAAAAAAAACATTCTTTTTCACTTGCATGGATAATATTTGAAAATTTAATTGGTCTTTTATTTAAAAATCGCTCACTTGAAAACATCGTTCCCTTCAGCATGTTCAGTTAAATATCGTTCCTCAGGTTTTATGGATCATTCCATTTGACTGTAGGAACGATCATTAGCTCAGTTAACCCTTGCACGACTCAAGGCCCATCATTCTGTACCTCACATCGTCTCATTTGAATAAACGGGGCAGATGATTATGTTGCTTCGGATTTAAAATACTGGCTTTGAAGTAGTTATGTTCAGATAATAAATGACATTTTATGGAGCGACGCTCTACCTGCCTAGCATTGGAACGATCAGCTTGGAACGACAACTTTGTTGGAACGACGGATCAATCATATGACACACAAGGCAAAGCATCTGGAGTATTCTCAAAGATATTTTATTATCGTAATTATATTTAAATGAGGCCCTCTTTCCTTTCATAAGTCAAAGTACCAAAATTATCATTACCAAGGGAAAGAACTTATTGGATAATTTATTTAAACACTTGAAAGTTGGAAGTAAATGAGTGACTGACCTGAGCGTGTGTCCTGTGTTGTGGTGAATCTCTGTGCGGCGTCATTGATTTGATCCATATGAAATACATGAATACATGTGATACTCCCTGATCGAAAGCGAGGTATTGGAATGGATAGTTACTATATATATATATATATATATATATATATATATATATATATATATATATATATATATTTGTACATATATATATATGTAGTTTCTAACAATATCACTTCAAACCCAAATTTGCTCTGCAATTTTATTATGAGTAGTAGTAGTAGTAGTTGTAGTAGTAGTAGTAGTAGTAGTAATAGTTGTAGTATCAGTATTATGGTTATTTAATTGAAATCCAATATGGACTGCATGCACTATTTGTGGCTCAACCTCAACAAGTTTTTTTTTAGTAATTTGAGGCTTCAGGGGTTCATCATCATCATCATCATCATCATCATCATCATCATCATCATCATCATCATCATCATCATCATCATCATCATCATCATCATCATCAGAAACTAATAAAAGCACCCCTGATCTGTTAACACATGATAATACCTTTGTGAATTTGTATCATTTGAAGACTTTTCTGGTGATAGCTGCCATAATGTGTCAAAAAATAGATATATTTCAAATGTTCCATCTCCCAACTGGCAGTAATATTTACGTATTATACCTTGCAAGTATATGTTTTTGGCATGATTCGATATATTTGACCAAATTTCTACTGGTCTCCTGGTAAATGGTTCTCTATATATGTGGAAACTCGTCCCTGTTTTCCGTGTTTCACTTTGCACATGGAAAATTCCAGAGAATATTGCTTCCGACCAGTGTAGAAGTTAAATTGCCTATGAATTTACAAATCTCAGTGTTTCATGTACAAAACTATAGGTATCGTGATAAAACAAGGGGCTTTGCCTGCAAATCCAGGGTTTCAAGACAAAACTACAAGTAGTTTACTATCATATAATTTAGGGTTTGACACAAAACTCTGGGTCTTGCCTTATTATTCAGTATGTTTGCAAATCCCAAGGAATCGTGACAAAACCTAGGCCTTTGTAAGCAAAAAACTGGGTTTTGTGCTTGAAATGTTAATGTTGTGTAATGACACAACTCATTCTGTATAAACCCGGGATTTTTTATAAAGCCCAGGGGTTTTGTGTACAAAACTGGGACATTGTTGCAAAATCGTAGGTTTTGTGCAAAATAATCATTCAAACGCAGAGTCTCACAACCAAAACTTAAGTTTTGATTCAGGAAGCCCAGGGCTTTATACATGAAACCCTTGACTTTGTACATGAAATCCTGTTTTGTAAACTATTTGACAGTACAACTTCCATAAAGAAGCACATCTCCTGAATGTAACTGGGTGACATAAGTTGAACAAAACAAGATATATTTTTATTCAACCAAATATAGCATTAACAACCGATTTTGTCTCTAATTAACGGCTACAATTGCAATCACTTTGAAACTTTAGGTTCCTTACTTTAATCAACAATATAATAAGAAGCTAATAGAAATTAACTATATATTATATATGATTACACATCCATGACGTGCAAGCACGAGCATGAACCAAAAAAAAATATCCATGAACATATATGTGCATAATAAAGTTCAGGGCTGTCATACTATAACCCATTCATATATATGTATAAACCTCTTGTAATTGTGATCAACGTCCTGCACGAACAATCATAGTCCAAACTCCATGCAAAAAAACCGTACATGACAAGCCCATTCTAGTCTTGTACAGGCCCCATTCCCGTCCTTGTCCAAATCCACGCTGTACGATATATATATATATATATATATATATATATATATATATACACATATATATATATATATACATATATACATATACATATATATACATACATATATATATATATATATATATATATATATATAGATAGATAGAGAGAGAGAGAGAGAGAGAGAGAGAGAGAGAGAGAGAGAGAGATTGTTCCATAGTTTGGTGGCATCAGGGAGAAAGGAATTTTTTTAGGCGTATGGCAGAGCGTACGACCAGCAATGGCGGGGGCGCGAGGTAAAAGGCTGGGTGGATAAGTAGGAGTTAAGTTGAAATACATTTTATAGAAAAGGATTAATTTGAAATATTTGCATCTACTGGCTAGTGTAGGCCAACCAAGTTCATGTAAGAGTTTGTTATGAGATGTGTGCCTTAGTGCGCCAGTGCAATATTTTGGCTGCCTCGTACTGAATCGACTCAAGTAAAACACTCAGACTTTGCCCACAATTATTAAAGGTAACACAAACATATTCATGAATTGGCCAAATCTTTGAAAAATATAATCTTTCCAGTGTTCCTCGGGATAACTTAAATTTGAATATTCGAAGAAGTCCAATACGCTGGCTGGTGATGCGTGTGATATGTGCACGCCAAGAAAGATTGTTGGCTAGAGTAATTGCAACATGAGTATGTGTGTCTTCCTCTGGCATGGCGGTACCACAACGAAGGACAGAGCGATGATGAGGTTTATTGATTTTGGCCGAGAAAATAACCGAAATGGACCTTATGGCAATAAAAACCATGCATCATAATTTACCCCAGTGGTAGAGAATTGAAAGATTTTAGTTGAAGTGGTGTGCTGAGTCCGTAGGTTTTTGAACTATCTCAAGTATACTAGTTTCATCGGCGAAAATACGGACATCACAGGTCAAGTCATCTACAATATCATTTATATACACAAGAAATAATTAGGGACCCCGAATTGATTCCTGGGGTACGCCGGCCTGAACGGAACGCCAAGAGGAGGTTCGCCCATGGATAATAACACACTGAAAGCGGTTTGAGATGTAACTGTTTATCCACCAAAGAAGTCCCTCAGATAACCGCCGTTGTAGTTTGAAGAGGAGGCCTCCATGCCACCCTTTGTCAAAGGCTTTCGAGATATCTAAGAATACCATTCTGGCCTCCTTAGAATTTTCAAGCCCATTGTAGATTTTGTGGAGAATACTTATTACTTGGTTGGTAGTTGAATAATTAACTTTAAACCCAGAGTTCTCATCAGTTGGTAGGTTGTAGCCTATAAGATATTCACAAAGAAAAGTAAAGACCAGTCGCTCGAACAATTTAGATACGTTGCACATCAAGGGAATTAGAAAATAGTTACTCTTGATTTGTTATTCCATTTTTAAACACAAAGAATCGGGAAATTGGGAGACACTGAGAGACAGGTTGGAAATTTTTGTCAAGGGCTTGGAGATGGAATCAGCAGTATTTTGAGGAGAGTATTATTGTCGGGGCCTGAGGAAAATGTTAATCTCTAGGATAGTAAAGCTTTCCTGACACTTTCTTCATTGAGCGTAAAATCACTCATGCGTGCCTCAGTACGATAGGTAAAGTTTGGCAGAAGAGGTGCATCATTATCGGCATGAGTAACGCATAGACTAGCGAAGTAAGTATTAAATACGTCACACTTTTCGGTAATGCTAGAGGTAATTTTACTTTCTTCAATAACAGGATGTATGTTTTCATGGACTTTGTATCCCAGTAAGGACTTATACAAGTTCCACCATTGTTTGGGATTCATTCTATTTTCACCTAATTATGTGCGTGGTTTAGAAAAGTAGGAGTTAATTGACACTTTTATTGCGTTGACAACCTTATTGCGTTGCTTTTTGAAATACTGATAAAACCTGTCAATGTTGACACAGACATCAAAAGTGAACGGGCGTGGAGTTTGAGCTAATGTCTTAAAACATTTCCATGCACGATTACGCTGATTCATAAGTTTTTAATTTCAGCTGTTATCCAAGATTTATCCGTTGACCGAATAGTAACTTCTCTGTGGGGGATAAACTCTTTGGCAGTTTTTAGGAATAGGTCAGACCAGTAAGATGCCACATCATCAATGGAATCGAAGACAAAGACATTGAAAGCAGTGTCCCAGGGAGCAGAAGATAAGCCATCATAAACACCTTGAAAATCAGCTTTTTGACATTCCATACACCTCCTTTGAACGAGCGGCCTCTGTAGTAGGAGAGTGAAAAGGAGCAAAAAATAGCCGAGTGGTCAAAGTTTGAAACAGGAGCTAAGACTCTACTATCCAGGATACGTCCAGGCGAGTCGGCGATTAAAAGGTCAAACAGACTGGTTGAGTACTCGTTTATTCTAGTAGGTTCGTCTATTTGCTGGAAAATTATTAATTGAGCTACGGCATTGGAGAAAGACATTGCAAGTTCACTATTTTGATGTGTGGAGTTCCAGTCAACACACCTATCACTGAAGTCACCTGTGAGCATCAATTTATGCGGTTAATTTCAATTGCGGATGAGATGGAATAAAACAGTGTCTGAAGAAAAGTATCACGAATCTCTGCTGGTTGACCGGGGGTCGATAGTTTTTCACTATCAGAACTGGCCCACGTTGGGTCGAGATTTCCACCCAGATACATTCACAGTTTGGACCTTCGAGATCGAGACGCCGTGTACTTGGTAAGCATGCATGACTATAGGTTAAGATGCCACCTCGGAATTGATATCAATATAACAAAACAGAACTGCTCATGACACCTGCTTGGTTATGTCATCATCATGTATGTGTGCATGCGCGGCAAGCTTGGTTGAGATATTATGACAGGAAACCAATAATTCGTAATGACTTTCACACGCATATTCTTTGTGACTAATATCCACGATGTTCATGGACGGTTTCCTGATTGAATCCTGTAGCTTTCTCGACAGAATAACTCAGTGTAGAATGAAGTGATCTATGTATCTATCTATGTATCTATCTATGTATGTATCTATCTATCTATCTATCTATCTATCTATCTATCTATCTATCTATCTATCTATATATATATATATATATATATATATATATATATATATATAGAGAGAGAGAGAGAGAGAGAGAGAGAGAGAGAGAGATATGGTCGGCTAGCAATGGGGACTGGTGTAAATCAGTGTGGTTTAAACATTTCTTAGAAGCTTAATTTAAGCTTAAACATACAGTTACAGTCATTCAAAATTCTTTTGGTATATGCCATCTTCTCGCTCTTTTCAAGTGTAGAATTAAATACTTGACTTAAACACTGAGTGGCAGTTTTCCTCAGATAACATTTGACATTTGCTATGAAGTAATATAAAGCGTTTTGTGGTACCTTGATAACATTTTAGTTGAACTGCTGACACAACAAGTATGATCGTGTTAAGACGGGATTATAATTATGAAGAATGACGTGGCTTCATTTCAGCACATTTCGACACCGATTAATTGCACAATAATTTATAGGAAAATTATGTTCAGTTTTTGGTCTAGAGTTCTGAGGATTAAAAGGAATAAAAACAGCGACAATACAGTAAATGTTACACTATTTTTTTTCTTTTTCTATTCCGTTTTATTAATTAATTCAATTATTTATTTGATTATTTATTATTATTATTATTATTATTATTATTATTATTATTATTATTATTATTATTATTTTATTTTTTCGGGGGTTCTGTAGTGATTTTTTTCACCTGAAATCTAGCATAATTGGAAATGTCAAATAGCGCAAAATCGCGTCGAAAGTGTTTAATATCAATTACAGCGCTTTGACTGCAAAAGCAACTGGTTTGTTCAACATCTTAACAACCATTGATAATGCACAATTCTTGCCCGACCTAATTGTGTGCATGTCGCTGAACACAATAACGATTGCAAATTGTGACCTCCGAGACCTGTTATTGCACTTAGAACAGAACGATGGGTTTGTAAAGCGGGATATAAAAACACCTTTGGCCTATAACTTGCAATGAAAGTGTCAGAATACGCATTATTCATTTGAGATTTATCATGTTCAGTTTCACATTGCACGGAAACAGAACAAGTAATTGCGATGATCGCGGCAGTGTATCTACCTGTATGTAACGCCTTTCTATGAAATTGGTATAGATTTGGTACAGAGAAGAAAAGAACAAACTATAAGAAACTCACGCCTCACAATGTAACTCTTGTCCCATAATCCAGATTCACTATTCGGACGGAAAATAATTAAAGAACAGACGGCAGCATTTGGCAGTGGCCTAAAGTTTTTTTCCAATTATCTGGATTTATAGTCCGGTTGTTTGTGTTAACATTATCATAAGGACATATATACTGAGTACGGATTTTTTGCCTTGTATCTATATTTTTATCAAACATGTCAAAGTTGATCTTGCTCCAAGCAAGTCCCTGTTCTCCCGAGAAGGAAGTCGTTATATTATTATGTGTCCAATCAACATAAATAAATCCATACCAGATATCAAGTGCAAGTTTCAGAAAGTGATTCGCCAACATTTTCCACGAGGCATTTTTTGATATTCTTTTAACCCAACATACTTTGAAGGAATATATAAGCGAATTAGAATGGGGGACCTGTAAATCCTCGTAACAAATTGATCATCATTAGGTTCATTTTAACGCGGTCTCTCTTTGCCCATGCATTTAAATTGAAACTTTACTGTTTTAACTCTTGAATCTTTTCATCATCTCGACCGTGCATCCCCACAGCACTGTGCAGTGTGGTTGGCAACACATTTAAATTCTTTAATGGCACATAGGGATAATTTTCGAACCTACCCCACCAGACAGTTCAGTATTGTATCATTTTAAATCAGTATTTTTAGTGTAGTAGTCTTATTTTGGAACAAGAAAAAGGAGAGTGGCTTTAAAAATGTAGTTTTATTATATTCACTCACAAGCAAAAACAGCAGCCCCAAGAGCAAGAGCAAAAGAAGATCAAATAAAAAGATGACGTCATAAGAGACTTATAACAAAGAGGAGCGAACCACTGTATTAAAATATAACATAAATCACACTTAAACCTAAAACAGTATCTTTATATTATGATCACAACAAAGAAACTTGTTATTGTATTCACTCACAAGCAAAAACTGCAGCCCCAAGAGCAAGAGCAAAAGAAGATCAAATAAAACGATGATGTAATAAGAGACTTAGAACAAACACAAGCGAAGCACTGCATTAACATATAACACAAATCACACTTAAACCTAAAACATTATCTTTATATTATGATCACAACAAAGAAACTTCGGGCGAATATTAATCAAGACACACGGCAGTGATAACCTATGGCATACTAAATCCAAAGGTAATATGAGAACGACGGTAAAAGCAGGATGGCGCTTGTCAAGAATATTTACAAACGCAGCTGCTGTTTTTGGCATGTTAACTGCAAAAAAAAAAAAAAAAAAAAAAAAAGTTATGGCCACTTTCCGAAAAAAACATCAGAAGTACTAAATACGTCTGTGCCTTATTTGTGGCATACAAAGGCGTGTATCCGATGCGAGATTCTACGGGAGTACACTGCAGCGTTTCTATTTCTGTTTATCTGAAAAGTCAAGTTGAGGTCAAAGGAGTCAGGAATCCCCTCGTCGTAAGCACTGATCAATCCTACGGTATGATGAAGTGTACAATGGCGGTTTTTATTATTGTTATGTGAAAACCTCTTATCAATATCTGCTGTCAGAAAAACTTACATATGTGTAGAGACACCGCATTGTTGACCATTTTCTTAAGGGGATTTATAACATGGAGATTCTAGCTTGCATAGTGTGAAAAGGTCTGGCCAATGATATTAGTCCAAGAGGTTTTCATTGATGGATTGATCAAAGTAAGTGACTGATCAGCATACTTAGTACAATTCTCACGTGAAAAATCAACAATGGCGTGTTATATATTTCAAAACAATGGCGGTACAAGTAAGGCTGGTATGGAGAGCGGCAAATATATAATAGTGCAAGAGCGGCCATAGTGTACCCTTGTCGATGGTCAGAATGTGCCTACCATCCAGTCACACAACGACAAGTTGTTTTTGCAGCAGATAAATATGCTCATCAACAGGTCAAGTAAGCTTTCACTCTGGGCCGACGTGAGGTGGACAAAGCTTTGGGAGTCATCAAATACATGTGATATGTTTCATCATGCCAAATTATGGACATATCATGCAAAGCGCCTCATGTGGCAGGTGAAACCAGTGAGTGCAGCTGCTTGTGATCTCGGTGGATTTAAAAGATGTGCGAAAGGCAATCGTCCATATTACGACAGCTGCCTAACATTAAAAGATCTGTGTCCTATACACATGTCTGTCAATTTCTGTTTTTTCCCCTTCATTTGCGTGAATCCCATTATGACATTGCTGATGGTGTAAAGAACCTTTTTTTTATTTCTCATGGATCAGGAAATGGACAAGAGCCTGTAAACATGTTGAAAGAAGTTACATTTCGAAAGAGAACAGAAAAGTTATTTCGTTTTTTTTAAAATATTCTATGTGAAAGTGCGACTCCTTAATCTAGCATAAATAAAGAGCACTTCCACATGATATCGCGTTACAGGTATTGCTGATCGAATGGGTAGAAGCAAAAGTAATCTGATAATTATATGTGGATTCCATGTAATACAGCAACGTTTTTCCAAGCTTGCATGCTAAATCCTTTGAAAAATGCAAAGTCAAACCATCACCACAACCTATACTTAAAACAAAATTTAATAAACAAGGTGATGCTGTCCATAAACATAGGATAAAGAGGATAAAAAAACACACGAGAACAAAACATCATCAATAATCAAATAATTGCGCATGCACATACCCAGCTTAATCTTTTGGTAGGTTATTTTTGTGAAAATTAATGTAAAAAAGGTGAAAGAAGAGGACGAAAACGAAAACTATGATTGAAATTGTGATTCTGGTGCAAATAGCAACATGGTCGTGATGTTACCATTAACGTGATCCTAGTATGACCGTCAATGAGGTCCCCGTATAACTTTCAACGTGATCCTGGTCCAATCAACAAAATTCTGGTATGACCATCGATGTCATACTTGTGACCATTATTGTTATCCTGGACTATTGTGACCATCAATTATTTCAGAATAACATTGCGCATATTCATAAATTCCATCAATGGTAGCAAAGTTAAATACGCCAGCAAAAGCAGAGTTTCAAGAATTACCAAGACATTAACTTTTAGCTTTCAATACCAATGTGAAGAAAGTCAATTCACTCCTGACTAAAGACCGGCAGTCAGTTACGAAAGGCAAATGGTGGTTCTAATCCAGTCCTCGCAACGTATGGAATAGTCTTCATTGACGACAACCTTTAGTTGTCTTTTTGTGTGTTTTTGTTTGTTTTTTGTTTTTTTCAAAACAGATAGGCCATACCATTGAAAACCCAAAATGTATCACTCGTGCCAAAGCTAAAAGACATGATTGGCATGCCACCTTTTGGTGTTTCTGACTTGTCAGTCTGCTGACAACAGAAGAAAATATGCCTACATCGTTTGTGTGACATTCAAGAACCTAGAACACTGCAATAACGCTTTATCTTCATTATAATTATGAGATGGAGAACACAGCCCACATTACAACAAAGCCAATGAAGTTTTAATCAAACAGTTAAAAAAAAAAAACCGCGGCCAAACTGATCAATTCCAACCCAACAATGACAGCACAATTAATCACAACAACTGGCATAGATTCAAAAGTCACCAAAACATTAACTTTCAACTTTGTCATATTGTTGTTATGAAAACGGGTGACATGTGTGAAAAAAAGAAGACTCCCAGAAAACAAACCAAATAGGCAAGTGTCTGTGTCTACAACAAAATCCCAGAGAAACATCATCAGGAACATAAATGTTATTTCAAAATATAGCCCTGCATTATTCCTATCACCACATTTTTGGTGGTTAAGCTACCGTACATAAAGACATGATTTAGTTGATCAGCATGGTCAACTGTAGTTTCCTATCTATAAACACAAAATGCAAATCTTTCTTCAGCCCCAGCTTGGGGAAATACATGTTTTCATGTAGTACTTCCCTTTTCTGTTATTTTAATAACATTCTCTTTATGTCTCTCCCTAACTTAATAAGATGTGGAGTCTACACCGGGACATTTCTATTGTGGTTTTGGAGAAAACAACTTTCGATTCATACTAATCACCCGGGAATATAAACGTTTCATATATAAGTCTCCCGTAGGTAGGTATTAATTGGTTTACTTCCCCTAGACCAATCTTTGCTGTGATATTAGGGATTCCTTTAAGTGTGATTGTTTAAAAATGTGAGTGAATAATTCCTGTCTAGTGAAGTTGTGGACATGTTGCACCTAGTTAGTTAATACTGCTGTTGGTATCGTTATGCTCTTCTTACTCCATACCTCACGTTGTTGCTGTTGTTAATTACTAATGTTATATTACATGCAATTATTATTGACTAATGTTTTTGCCTGCCACTGTTGTTATCTAGTGATGGAGTTTGCAGTAGCCGTTGTTATCTAATAATATAGTTACAAACTGTTGTTGTAATCTGCCAATGTTGATATCTGGTGCTGTTATGTGTGAGTGGTTTCATGTGGTACTGTTGTAAACACCTACTGTTATTATCCACTGCCGCTGACCTGCTGTTCTATAGACCACTGCTTTTTTCTGTTGTTAAATGTCGCTGTCATTATCTGATACATTTGTTTCTCCTATGTCTGAAGCGTATCCTGAATGGCTTATCTACATAGGTATGACGAATAAGGTTTTAATTGTAATCTTCGATTTGATTTGTCACTCATTGGTTAAAAGTATTCCAGAAACCAATAAAAGACCATGGTGCATTTAATAAAATACTCACCCGCACTCCTTCCACTTTCTAAATGGCGTCGTTTTAAAACATATATCTCCTATAGAACTTTGATTTGTTGTCTTCTTGCCTTTTTTAGACATAAGATAAAGAAAATCCAGTAAGGGTGATCCATTGGGGATGAAGCAGGGATGAATCGTTGTTGGACTTGCATGTTTTTGCTCGGCACAGCCTTGCGAAAACATGAAAATTCCCAAATCCCAACATTATCCTCACTGGGCAACCCATGCTGGATTCTCTGTACCCTTTGCTGCCACAACTACTATTAGCACTCAAACAACAAGAATAACTACTGCTTCTACAACTCCACTACTATGTCTGCTACAACAACTATTATTTTAACTACTTTTACTATTACTACTATACGCACTGCTACTCCCATTCTATGTGCTACCATTGGCATTACTATCACTGCTACTGATGTGAAAGATGAACGATGATAAAGATAACAGTAAGGTTATCAATGATATAGCAAAGAAAGAATGCAAACACGTCATTGACAGTATTAGCCGATAAGGTTCTCATTTCAAGAAAAATACTTATTGTAGGATTTTTTTGGTCTTCAAAAACTTGTTTTCTATCAATGTACCGAATTTTATGAGAATATAAGCATAAGCTGAACTTGTAGGTAAAGGATGTATTCTTTGCACAAACAGTGTTGATCATCAAAATGACCCTGACCCTAAATGACCTTGACTTTGTAGCTTGTTCCACCACTAGTGACACATGAGACTTACCAACATTTATCCCCCAGGAGTGCCGTTTCCAATATGATACCAATCAAAGACTTGGTCAATGACTTTAAATAAATTACACTTGGCTCTTGGTCTACAAGTACAGTGGTCCCTCTCTTGCAAGGTCCTTTGAGTAGAGGCCATTCACTCTACAGAGGCCACTTCTCCATGCATCAGGCATGGAATTTTCATTTTATATTCCCCCTCAAGAGAGGCCACAATTTCATTTTATTTTCCCCCTCAAGAGAGGCCACCCTTCTTATATGGCCACATTTCTGGTGCATTTGGGATAAGCTTAGAAAAGGGGGTGGGGCACTTTGAGGGGATCACTGTAACACTGAGTAAACCTGATCCATTGACGGCATCTACCTACGTAAGAATAACAGCCACTCAGCCAACCCTTCTGGAAATAAGGCAATCTGAATCAAACGTTATGTTGATGTGGCACCCAAGCCCATATTCCAGTGCAGCAGCCCACAAGTAGATTAATGTCAGAGCTCAATCAACACAGGCACTTCTCAAGTTACCCTCGTAACCAGAATCAAACACCTTCTTTAAGTTTAACCACTGTGGATTTCTATGCGAGGTGGTTTTTTTTGTTGTTGTTGTTTGTTTGTTTGTTTTTTTAAATGTTGTTTTTCATAACCTGTCACCTCAGGAGAAGACAAACTTCTCTGCGCATTCTCCACTCAGATGTTGACATTGGCTTATTCAACAATTTATATTCAATGATTTAGACAGCGAAAGGTGAATGAGACACTCTCACTGGCCACGTGATTTACCTTTGGATCTCCGCTGCATAAATCAAAGTGTATTGTAAGCGTTTCAGGCGCCAGCGCATGGAACCTGTCAGCAACATACACGCATGTGGACAGAAATGTCTGAATTGAACGTTACTGAAAAAATTTTTGCACACAATATATCATATAAATAGCCCTCTTGGGTCAGAGAATACGAAACAAGAAACCATGCGTAATTGAGAAACAAACTCAACACTTGCGAGTCTAAGATTTAACGGTAATATGTATCATGTATATTACTGGTCACAAGAAAGTACAAGAAAAGGAAGCAATGCAATTTAATATGAAGTATTGAGACTAAGTTTAGCTATATTTCGGAAGTACGAACTTCTAAATGAAGAGTGCACACTTTCTGCAGGTACAAGGATGGCTGCCTAAATGGGGGGGGGGGTGTTTTTCTGTCAAAATATATGAAAAAAAACTCACGTTCAAATGACTGTTTGTCCAGACTGCGTGCTGATAAAAGGAATTTGAAGCTTGTCACAACAATTGTTGGTCGTGTAAGTGGGTTAGGGAATTCGTTTACATGTATGTGCATTCAGCTTTATGATAAAACAAAAATAAAACATTTCTTGCTATTCAGCCGTTTTACCACCTCAACATTCAAATTGAGACATTTGATAAGTTTAAAAACGATGCTCAACCATTTGAGTGAAAACGCGTTTCATATCATTGTCTGCTTCGACGTATTTCACGTGTATAAAATGCAATCAAATTAAAGCAAATAAATCAAATACATATTAATTTATATGTGTTACGATGCCCACCTTTTGAATATTATCAGAACTCAACAAAGAATGACAACAATGATATAACTTTCACAAAAAATATATATTAACAATCAAAATCTGTACAGAGTAGGTACACTTATCTCCACTGGTATTTCAAGTCAAACAGTCTTGTGTAAGTCCGTATCCCTGGTGAGATGATCCGCTGGTACTGTCCCACAGTTCCAAGTCCCATGACAGGTGTCAAAAGATGTTGTACAAATCCCACGGAGGTACAGTTTGGGTCCAATCTGGTACTGAAAGATGTGGTGCTGATCCACTCCCACAGAGGTATGGTTTGGTTGCAAAGTGGTACAATAAACAAGTCCATTCAAAACACAGTCCACACTTCACAGTCACAATGTAAACAATGGCTCAGAGTCCAAATGGCTTGATTACAACACAGCTTCTGTCAGATCTTTCAGAATTCTCTCTTCTTCTCTGCTCTCTCCTGTTCTCCTGCCTCAGGAAATATCTGGTTTATATGGACACAGAGAAATATTACCACTGTCCCAGTGTTTTCCAATTAGTCATACATCACAGTGCAATCTGAGATCTGCCTGAATCACCTCACAAGAATGTAGGTTAGCATTCTAGCTTCTTCAACCTGTTTACAAATTGCATGTCAGTGACCCACAGACAGGTCAGCTCAGTGGTTCTGCAGCGACCCTGTACATTATTCAGGGAACTCACTGACCCGGCAGACACTGAAATATTACAGTGACCTGTCCAAATGAAAACGCACAGCCACACACATTTTCATAACAATATGCATGAACCACAGCGTCTAAAGCCATATCAGGTTTCAGGTTTCAGTCGCTTGGAGCAGGCTTCAATTTGTCGGATAGAAGGCAAAGGAATGAGAATCATGGACGGACATCTCTATTCCCCATCTACATGTCTTTAGATATATATACATATATATATATACATATACATATATATATATATATATATATATATATATATATATATATATATATATATATATATATATATATATATATATATATATATATATATATATATATATAGAGTCTCCTTTTCATCTTATATATCTCACAATGTTCTCATTTTTAAAGATTTTTTTTTCTGTGTGGAGTATGGAAAATATATTACAATTATATGGACAAAGTCATTTGAATTTTTGGATCAATTGTAAGGTCTTCAGGGCACGAAGGAAAGCTGTTGATTTAGTAAATGCAATTTTAATCCATTACCGTTTAAATATATTTTATTGGGCCCTAACATTGAAGTGATAACCAAGCATTTAACTGATGTTGAGACAACGGGACATCCATAAAGAACACTTTTCTGTTGGAATCCATATGGTCATTTTTCAATTAACTGAACAGTATGCGCCAGACAAAGTCATACCGATTGGATCTGGTTAAATATCATTAACTTATCAAATATGAAGTATACAATGTTAATATAGGTTACAGATAAAAGCTGCTATTGTGTAGCGACAGAGAAAGGATATAACGTAAATATGGGTTTCTAATAAAGGATTGAGGATATTAAATAAAAAGGCCAGTTGCTTTTGAAGCATGAAGAGTATAGCGTAAATAAGTTTTCATGCATATATGAATGGAAGGTATAAAGTATATATGGGTAGCATTGAAAAGATGAATGGTATAATATAAAGACGTACATTGATCAAAAGATATAAGATAAATAGAGAATTCGACATGGTTAAAAGTAAGTTACCATTTTCATCTCACAAGATATCGCTGTTGGTGGGAAAATCACTCGTGAAGGTCACACGTGACTTTCACCACCAGACAGCAATTGCGAGTGAGGGAAAAATGCTAACTCACTCTTCAGCTGTGTAAGATTTTATAAATTCTATGCCAAATTCGGTATTCATCGCCAAAAATATGGTAAAGGCCTACTCTCAATGCCAACCTGGTGTGCAATGCTTGTAATATTCATCGCAGTTGTTCCACGTTACATGTCACTTAAAAATAAAACATCCTCTGCGCACATTTGACTTTGTCTACAATTTTAATGTGCTAGGTCACTCATGCAGGCGCATCACAATTTAGTTATAACAAAATTAGGTCATGTGATGAAACGTGAGTTACTAGTTTCGAGTTTCACTCTAGAAAGTAATAATTTATCCCAAAACATATCATACATACGGTAAAGTGACGAAAGACAAAGGGTAAAATGTAAACACAAGTTACAGATATGAGATGAAAGGTATGAAATGAGAAACTTACTGATAAGGGATGGAGGGTATGAGTAAGCATGAGTAACGTATATAGGATGATCGACATGGCGTTATGAAGGGTATGAAGAACATAAAGATTTTCGTTAATGGCTACAACAACGGTAGCAGACCAATATTTACCGTCACTGTCAGTCATGACTTTGCACCTTGCTTTTCTTGGCTTAGTGAACGCACAGGCACACACAGCTATATATATATATATATATATATATATATGTGTGTGTGTGTGTGTGTGTGTGTGTATATATGTATATATATGTGTATATATATACATATATAAATATATATATATATATATATATATATATATATATATATATATATATATATATATATATGCAATCCTCGACAACCCATACAAAACCAGGGAGTATAGGAAACTAAACGATTTGGCCGTCAGGAAACATATATATATATATATATACATGGTTCCTGATACAATCCTAGTACAATCATTTTCTTCTCATTGAATTTGCTGGCTCGATAAAAATATTTCGGAGAAGATGTGGTTAAGGTTTGTGTCAGTTAATACATTACACGGGCTTTCAATCCCCGAGCAGAATACAAAATATGACGTTGATCCGAGACAGTTAATGCAGTACTTGAAATATCTGCCCATGTCAATGAAAGGGAATTTTATCAATACCTAGTGTATCATACAGGTTTTATCACTGTCGGAGGTGACTAAAATTCAGACCCGCAACAACAGCCATTCATTTGCTTGGCATTTTTCTTGACGATATAATGTGTGGTATAGAATTACATCGACCCTCTCTGGTCTTCTGTAGTTTGTCTTGTCATTAAAGTGCAAAGTGTACCATGCTGACTACGTCTAACTTCAGATACTGTCCATCGTTTAGTGCCGCGCAGAATTTGAATTAGAAACTGTTTTACGCAGGGACAAAGAAACAGACTGTTGCACACTGGAATTACAACCCAGGCTGGTGTACCATCATTGACAACGTGTGCTCACAAAACAACACATTCTGTGCCAACACCCTATTACCTTATTTCGGTTAATATTGTTTCGCCGATGGTCGACTCTGCACAGGACTGAAAAACGTGAAAGATTGCTTTCTTTCTTTCTTTCTTTTTTTCTTTCTTTCTTTCTTTCTTTCTTTCTTTCTTTCTTTCTTTCTTTCTTTCTTTCTTTCTTTCTTTCTTTCCTTCCTTCTTTTTTCTGTCTTTCCTTCTTTCCTCTCTCACGCCCCCTATTACACGTATTGCTTGCTTGACTTAAGTTTTTACTTTGGCTTAAAGAAAACTTCATGCCATTTGGTGTGCCATAATCAAACAAAAAAAATAGAAATGTGAAGGGCTGAATCATGAATAGATTTGAACTGTTGGGACAAACGAAACATTTATTTCTCAAAACGTTCCCGTTTAACAAGGTTGCATGAAGCTTTCAAGTGTTGATCCGTATTTATTTTATTTCTGGAATCGTGGGCGTCTGCAAGACGTTTTAAGTGTACTTTAGGAGAAGTCTTAGTAGATCATTTTATTCGAAAACAATCTACCCTTTTTTTTTCGTCAAAGGCTACATTGTCATTACATTTTCCTCAGGAAAAGAGAGGCCAACCCTCTTGTAAAGCCACATTTCTGACCAATGCATTTAGGGTGCTGCATTATGTTCAAAGAGTGTCCAATTCCATCAATCCGTACTGGGAGACAACAAAGCATAGTAATTAACCCTGTCAAACTTCGCAAAAGTGACTAGACATTAATTGTTATCTGCTTTAATGATCATCAAATCAATCAGTGTGTTCAGTTGTGTGCTGGCCGCTATAGACAGGGCATCATTTCCAGAAAATGAAAATCAGGAGGCATTTGAGGACAAATTGCCAAACATACTAACTTTGATAATGCAAATATGCTGAATCTCAAAATGGTGTTTATCAAGCTGAAAATTGAGCTTTAAGCCCAAAAAAATGACATCAAAATGGCTGCCATTTTAATCAGAAGAGGAAGCACCACAAAATATGTTTTGATGTCTACATTAGAGTTTGTTTGCTGAATAATAACCTGGTAGCCGTGTTTTATACATACATATATATATATATATATATATATATATATATATATATATATATATATATATATATATATATATATATATATATACTATAGTTCTAGAAAGTTTCGCGCTCGATTTAATTTCGCGCTTTTCGCGTTACCACCTAAAGCGCAAAATTAAAATTAAAAAAAGTTGCATTGTATTTCACTACATTGTTTGGCATTGGATTACGCGAAACTAAAATGCACGAAAATTCTGTAATTTCAGAAAAAAATGAGTTTGCGCGAAATTAAACACGCGCGAAAATTTCTAGAACTACAGTATATATATATATATATATATATATATATATATATATATATATATACATATGTATATATGTATATATATGTACATATATATGTACATATATATATATATATATATATATATATATATATATATATATATATATATATATATACATACACACATATATATATATTCTAATCTACTTTGTATAGAAGGAGGTGTTGCAAAGCTGCAATTCAGCTTTGTCGCCCTTCTATAGCGTTTTAAGCTTATAAGTATAGGAAGAAATAGGCTTGCCCTCTTCAGTAATTTAGATGGAAACAAGGTCTGATTTTCTGTACTTGACAATGGATTTCTTAACCGCAAATTACTATTTTGAAAACGAAATTTATTAGTTGATTCTGTCAGGAATGCATTTTATTTAACAATAGTGTTAGCAAAGCTGAATATGAAACTTTAAGCCCACTAGATTTTAAAGTAAATGTACCCACTAACTTGTCAAAGTACAAGGGTATTTCCGTGTGTAGTGAACAAAACACTATTTGACAAATATTTGCAAAGTTGATTAATGATTCCTGCATGTCTCCTGATTGCCTTTACATTTGCAAGCACCAGTGCATCTTTAGGGAACACTTCTACAACTTCACCACCTTGAATGGCACCCTTTTGTACATCCGCAAGTTATTATATTGCACAAATATTTGGAACAGGAACAAATGGCATCAACTTTGGCACCAATTTTCCATAGTCTCGTGTCCATCCTAATTTTGTGGCATTGGAAGTGATGGCTTAAGCAAATTTGCTTGCCTCCAAACAAGAGCCTGATAATGTGCTCTGTAAATGTGATGCAACAGTGCATCACTTGTAGGGAGCAATGCATCTGGGGAGCTACACGTATATTAGGGTCAATATATTCAATTTCGTGACCAACCTCTGGGGACCAAAATTTTATGATTGACTATGGTTCTTAAACACATTTGTCACAAAATAAGCTCCCATGCCCCTCTGGAAAAGCTTGGCCGAAGTCTACAGAACAGGAAATCCAAAATGGCCATCATTAAAAATACTGAGAAACGAATTAACTATCCAGACGATTTATAAATATGTATTATACCTTTATTTTGGGTAATTTTAGGGCAAAATTTCATTTTAATGTATTTGTTGAAATTAGGTCACCCCTTGATGACGTAATACAAGATGGCGATGGGTTCTTGTGATCAAAATCATATTGATAATGAAAAGGTATACATATTTCAAGGAAATAAAAGTTAGGTTGGCAAAATATATGAATGATGTGCACATGATATGCTGGAAAGACAGAGTGACAAAACTGGAAACAAATATGAAGAGCAAAGAACATAATATGGTCACCAGTAACAATGTTGGGAAAATAATTGGATGTTAGACCTATGCACCTTCTGTTTTTGTGTCATAAGGTGATGCAATTCATTTGGCATGATAGCTTTATTAAATTCCCCTCTTACTTTTAAATGCATGGTGGATAATAACTCGATATGAATGAAAATTACCATCTTGCAAATTTGTAAAGAAGCGAAATGCTGCATATAACAAGTAACCTGTAGGACCCATTTTTCTGCGGCCAAAACAACTGTATCATGTGAAAATCTGCATATATACATGAATGCACAGTTATGTTGACACATTTTTGATACATTCACACAAATTAACTTCAAAGGCCAGTACACATAGACTAGGCAAAATCATCTTGGCTAATTTGAAGATAATAAATTCATCTTTGGTGAAAATGTGTGAAATCTAAGTTAGGTATGACTATGTAAGCATTACCACAAACTACTGCAGTCCACCCAGATGATTAGAGAAGTATGCATGCTATGGCACTGCAACATCAGACATCCTCATCTGAAGATTCATAAGAATCTGTGCCCAGTCCATCCGAATTGTCTGACTTACTCTCACAGTCAGATTTGCCATCATGCTGTGGACGAGATTGGACTGTAAATACAGAGGAAGGGCAGTTTTGTGTCAGGCACTGGCCTAGAACAGCCATTAACCAGTTCCCAACCATTGCCAATGGGTAATGCATGCCTTGTAAGGTTTGGATGGTGCTGAATATATGCCAAGTAGTTGATGCACAAAATATGCTGCTCTAGACTATCGTCATCTTGAGGCATGCGCACCAGAGATTTCCCCTTCTGCTTTTTCCATTTAACTGCATTTGCCATGTCGAGAGATGCACTATGTAAATCACCATACACGTAGTGGATGACATAGGATTTTAAGTCATCCATTGATCTGGCTTGCAAGGAAAGATTTTCTTCACATTTTGAGAAGTGGCATGCCTCGGGGCTCCTCTCCATTTTCTCAAACAAGGATTTTTTGCCATAGCCCCCCAAAAAACCAGCTGTTGACATCACAACCAGTAAGGACATGGTAGGAAATGAGGCACTTGGCAATGTCATCAGAACACATACCTCTGCAAAAAAGCAGCCGTTCCTTTTTCTTGATGCAGAGAATTCCAGAGAAGTCATGAGAAATGGTGGCAGGCTGGACAAACACATGTGTGTCTTCTGTATCAATGACCACAGGGTCATTGTAGCCAGCTGACCTCAAGGCTGCCTAGATTGGGAGCATGATGGTGTCTGCTTCACTTTGCTTGAAGGCCAGATCATTCCTAATAATGCCAGATGAAAGACTGACACACTCCTCGCCTACTGAATAGAAAATCTCCTGTTTTACTGACATTGCACTTTGAGGCAGGTGGCCCTTGATTAAATGTTGGAGACGCTTCTTATTTCCAGGACTGCAAAGAAGGGTCTTAAATTCATCGGGTGAAGGAAACAGATCACTGCACTCCATGAAAACATTTGGCATGTGGCCTTGACCCTGGACACGCAAATCGTGTTCATTATCTTTAATGGATTCTGCATGGTTGTATGGGTCATTGACACAGATGATCTTTGTTGCATTCACATGACATGCTAATATGATGGAATCAACTTTCTGAGCATAGTCATCCCATGTGTAGCGAGTCCCATCACCCTCATCCCTGTCTTCAGCTGTGGGAGATGCAACTCGCCAGATCATGCCTATGTCAATTAAGGCCATACATGATGGGACATTAATTGGCAGCATTGTGTTATGTCAGCTTTTCCAGAAGCTTGCTCTTCTTGGTCTTCCTAAAATTTCTATTGGCAATGAACAGTGGAAGACATTCTTCAGTTAGACGGTGTTTCATTACTTCAGAAAGCAACAACAGACTACTAGTTTCAGCAATATTGACCACTGAAGCCATTGCTTTGCTCTCCATCTCCCCTTGCCTCATTTTCAGATTTTCACCCAGGGATTTGTTGACTGGTGCATTGGCAAAAGTCAGCCATTTGCTGAGCTTTATGAGATCATACAGAGATCTTAATTTTGCATAGATACGCTCATCCATGAAAGAATTGAGGTTAGATTCACCATCTTGTTTGGCTGTTTTGAAATCCCTAATCAATTCTGGTGAAGCAGGAATTGCTGACAGCAGGGTTCTAAGTGTGGGTGATGCAGGGTCAAAAGGGAAACAGTCAAACTCCCTCATACATGAAATGATATCCTGCACAGCTTGCTCATCTATGTGCATTCATGTAGGAGCACACTCTGTGTGTTTGTGACACAACTGTATGTGATCTACTTGCTTGTGAAGACCAGCTCTAATTCTATCAATGTTGATAGCATTGTGGGTATCAGTCATTAGCTGTTTTTCATTTCGCAGTATTGATAGCCAGCCTGCCTTCATTTTTGAGCCTGTTTTCATCATCATTTCTACCCATAGATCCCAGGGGATGGAAGAGTAGGGATTACCAGTCATTGATTGTGTTGTTACTGATAAACTCTGTGTGCTCAGCTGGAAGTGAAGAAAGCATTGGCCAGAAATGAGGAAGCCAACGTCCATAGTTTGTCTGGTCACAAATCATTAGCCAAGGCATCATCTCCCGGAGGGAGGCCAAATACTCTTGCCAGTTACATGTGTGAATGGCATGAACATTAATCATCAGTGCCTCAACCATCTTCATAAACTTTAGCCAATAGTCAGCCATATCTGATCCCTGGACGTCCTCAAACATGCTTAAAGTCACAACATCTATTGCATCATCATTCTCAAGCTCCTCATATGCAAAAGTCAAGGACTCCTGTGGGTGTGTCATGTAATCACACAGCATAGAGAATCGTGCACTTGTAGAATACGTGAGCTTTGACCATACCAGATTCCTATTGAGAAGATACAAAAGTGCCTCCTACATAAGCATAAAGCAACTCAGAGCCCGCTTGTAGTGTTTGCCCCCCAAAGCCTGATCTACAGAACCTTCAGCTATGACGTCTGCAGCTACTAGAAGTTCGGCAATGTCACTCCCCTCATGACGTTTATAGATGGCATATATCATGCTGCATTGCATATAAAAGGGGCCCAGAAATGGAATGATGTTCTCATACTTTTGTGGATTTTCACTTTTGATCTCCACAAGCAATGTGTACACTTGCTGGTCACCAAAAACTAGTGCAAACTGCATGCGTTTTCCTGCAATGGCACCATTCACCTTTTACATAACATCATTCAGTACAGACTTTTTGGGTGGATCAGGATATGTCATGTAATAGTAAGCCTTGCTCCTCTCTGCAGGGGCTGGAATTATAGCCTGGAAGCCAAAAAAAGGTGGAACTTTCTGATCATTAGGCTCACACTGTTCACCAGAGTCACTCACACCGTTCACCAAAGTCAGCTGCTCGTAACAATGAGTGAATGATACCACATTTTCTTTGAGGTTTACTGCCAGAAATTTCGGGTATGACTCTATTGCTGGCCGGTGGCTCTCCCCGTTTTTTGGTCACATAACAACTATGGGACTGCATGCTAGTTACAAGCCCTTTTATGGTGGAAATAAAACTTTACCATCTCTAATTCGTTCACAGCAAGGAGGACTGGGATGTTCAAGTGAGTATTTTTGAACATACATCACATTTGTGCGATGTGATGTGCCACCACCTGTCAGGATATCATTCATAAAATCATTATTATCAACAATAATGACACCAGGATTGTCTTCACTGATCTCATTTGGACAATCAGTGGAGAGCTGGAGGTCATGCACTGCCCAAGCATCCCGCAGAAGGAACACCGAGGGATAGCCAATACAAACTCCTGCTTTGTGAAATATATCAACTACCTCCTTGCTAAGGGTGAGTCCATGTAATGTCATTCTTAAGTTGACAGAACTGATGCTTGGATTTCCAGGTGCATAGTATGTGAGCAGTGAAGCTAGCGTACAGTTACGCTCGCGTTCAAGTTAACAAACGCCAAACGCACCGTTTCCAAACACTTTCAGTGAAAGTCAAACCTTTTGTAAACGCGAAGCAAACACTTCGCAAACACTTTCCAAACGCTTTACAAACACTTTGCCAAACGCTTTTAAACACTTTTCCAAAACGCTTGCAAACACTTTGCCGAACGCGATCAGTGAAAGCCGAACGTTTTCAAACACTTTTCCAAACGTTTTCAAACACTTTTCCAAACGCTTTCAAACACTTTACACTTTGCGCCAAACGTATGTGATACATGTACATGTACACTTTGTAATCTAATTCTAATGACAGGAATATTTTTAACAAGTGTCTAAAAAGCTTATCAGCACCTAAAAATCCCAACAACATGTGCCTGCCTTCATTTATGGATAAGCCAAAAAGCTCTACTATGTACATTTCACAATAAAGTTGAAATGCTTCTGCTTTTTCAAAAAAATCAGTTCTATCTAACAGTTTGTATATGTATCACTTACAATGCATGTGTATATATTGTAGGCTATATCGTTTTACTGTTTGCGTGACAAATTGCAACTGTTTCATGCCTGTGATACAGTGGAAAACGCAACAAAAGCGACCTTCTAAGATTAAATTGAAAATTAGGAACTATTTCGGAGTAAATTTATAGGCAATATCATGATCTGATCATGATATTGCCTATGGATTTACTCCGAAACAGTTTTTGAAAGATGAAGTATTCATGACATCTTAAATGAAGAATCGAGTTTTATGTAAATATTTACAACCTATAATGATGGATAAGTGCACATTTACATGTAGGTACATCATATATTGCTGGACCGGTTGAAAATGCGTTTGGAGATTCTTCATAATTTAAATGGAAGTGTTTGAAATGCATAGTGTTTGAATGCGTTTGTGAAGGTGTTTGAAATCGTTTGGGTAATTGTTCAACGCATTTGGAAAGTGTTTGAACGCGTTTGGAGAAGTGTTCGTTAGCTTTGTGAAAGTGTTCGAACGTTTTGTAAAAGTGTTTGAGATTTTTCCCAAACGCTTTCCAAACACATTCCAAACACTTTCCAAACACACACCAAACGTTTTCAAACGTTTCCAAACACAAGCCAAACACCAGCAAAACGCGAAAAAAGTGTTTGGCTGTTAACTTTTAGCCGGGCGTAACTTGACATGCCCTAATGTCAGGCTTGCCCTGGTCAGTTTTTTTGATTGATGAGATCAGCTGAAGAAGAAGAGAATTTCGTCTTGCGCAAGCTCAGCAATTTGTGGGGGCCAAGAGACTGTTGCTGTTTGTTTGACCTCGTCTCTCAATCTGCTTGCAACATTCCTGACCAGTTGTTCAGTACTGATACCAAGAGAAGCTATAGCAGCTTCAATATATGAAGCACTCCTACTGGTATCATAAACTATTTCACTCTGATTTCTTTGAGGACGAAAATGAAAACCTATCTGATCCCCAAATGCTTAAAGTAGAATTTGCTTTTTGAAGCTTGATTTGGTGTTGGATGAAGTAAGGCCATAATTGCCCATGATAGTGTTATACTCACGTAACAATCCATGTACTGTCCTGATCTCATGATCATCTAAAATAGTCTGTCGAACATTGTCTATAAACATAGTCTGTGTCTCACGAAAACTGACATTATTCAGGAGAGCTAGTTTCTCTTCAAAGGACACCTTTTGACAGGATGTGACATATTTCCTCCATCAACTTCGATGGTACCTAATCTCAGCTGCAAAAGGGTCAATGACAGCATCAATCAGCTGGTTGATTCTGTCTTTCATGTCATCATCTTTTAGTACTACAGTACAATTTTTAAAGGCATTCCATGCTGGCAGGGAAGATATCTGAACCAATTTCTCTAATCTTTCTGGATGCTTTGTATCCTCTGGTTTCATGCACCAAAAGCACAGCTTTTTATTATGAAGAATGCCCACATTTGATCGGAGATGCTTTGGGGCAGACATGGGCAAATCCTGATCAGTCTTACTTGGTGAATCATTATCAGCTGCATCAAGCGAAGTAGATTGCAGGTCACGTTTTTGCTGCATGGACTTAGATTGATCCAGCTTCCGTGAACTTGATACAGACAAATTGCAACATATATGCATATGTTTACCTTGGGGCCCCAATTCCCAATTCATAGTATCATACACATCCCCGAACCTATCGAGGCCCTTCCATAATAAAGCTTTAAATTTGAGCCTGTCCCATGCTTCTTTGGACATACTATCAATGGCATCTGATGCAAAACATTGGCTTCCACACTGCAGAAGACATTCAAACCCCACAGAAGATTTCATTTGGTCTTTCAATTGCCCAACATACGTCAGCTTCTGTGACAAAAATAATGCAGTAAATGAAAATAAATGGATAATATTGACACCACTCCAGTGAAAGTATCTTAAGATATTGGCCTTTGTATAAAATTGTCACGAAAGAAGAAAAATATAAACACAATATCTCAACAGCGCAAACCAAGTTTATGTAAGTCATCTGCCCCAGCACAGAACAATGCACGTAGACCTAGAAAAAAATCAATATTTTAAACCACTCTCTAAATAACCAAGCATCAAAGCCAGAGAAAATAGAGAACCATAAATATGTCAAAATCACATCTCATTGATGTTCGAATGCAAAGAACTGCCAACCAAAGTTAGACCAGTGAAACATAATGTGCACACACCAAACCACTAGAGAGAAAGTTAAATGTACATCTGAACAGAGCCACACACCACACACAAATGTGCTACATGTATGTGGGCAGGCTTCAGCCCATCCGGAAATAGCTGACTTTGCTCTCTCTGACTTGGGGATGTGACACCTGTTGTGAGTGGCTGTGAGCGTCATGCATAACGAAAAATAAAGGTGACCTAGTACATGTACAAGCACTTCCAAATTAGATCTCCCAGCTTACTTAGACAAAAGAGATATTATTTGGATTCATGTGGCATACAACAAAGGTAACACCAGTACACTAGATCCATTCAAGCTGAAAAGTCTTATATATGAAGATATTTCATTAACAAGTTGCAATATTTCCTTAATCATTTATCAATTTAGACTTATTCAGCATCTTGGTTGTACTTTGTGCACTGTGCCCCATGGTTATGTTAGATTATGTCATCATAGGGGGCCTGATTTGAAAAAAAACTGTCTTTCTAGCATATCATGTGTACATCATTCATAGATTCTGCCAACATAGCTTATATTTCCTTGAGATATGTGTACTTTTTTTATTAAACATGTGTCTTTGGTCACAAGAACCCATCGCCATCTTGGATTACGTCATCAAGAGGTGACCTAATTTCAACTAATACATAAATGATGAATTCCTTGCCCTAGAATTGCTCCAAATGGAGGTATAATACACAGTTTAAAACCGTCTGGATAGTTAATTCGTTTCTCAGCATTTCTAGTCGTGGCCATATTGGATTTCCTGTTCCGCAGACTTTCACCCAGCTTTTCCAGAGGGGCATGGGAGCTTATTTTTTGACAAATATGCTTAAGAACCATAATCAATCATAACATTTTGGTCACGGAACTTGATATATTGACCATACTATTAAAGAATAACAACACCCACACTTCATCACAGGAATTAATCTCTGGCACATTATACAGATTACACATAAACTGCTCTACAGCTTTTTGTTTTGCATCCTCAAGATCACCTTGTTTTGGATGCTTGAACAGCTGATAGTGTTATGTGAATACTTTCCAGGAAGTTTTCTTACTATGTCCAGTAATATACGAAACAGTGTCTGAGCCTGTCAATGACTGAAATGAAAGGATGCTTTCAATCTCATGTTGTGGAAGAAATGACAGAAGATTTTCATGAATTGTGTACACAGAAATGTACCTGGGAAAGAGATGCAAAACATCTGTGTCTTGGGATGAGAGTGCCACATTTTTCTTACACTACATGAATGCAGTGCAAAACGACCCTAGTGTCTGCCTCCTCATGATTTGCTTCGAGACTGATTTTGTCCATTGGGAAGATAGACCTGAGAGTGTCTTCTTTTTTTAACCACTCCCCCCCCCCCCAAAAAAAAATACAACGATGATTTTGTCTTTTTGCCCCTGGGCAATGAGCTGTACAGACAAAAAAAAGCAAGATCAGCTTTATTATCAGAGTGGGCTATAAAGTTAGACCAATTTTGGGGGAATGGAGCAGATTCGTCCTCAATAATTGTTCTAATTGGTCCTGATCCTTTAGATTGCTGTTCTTTTGATTCACATTCGATTGTGTCCTGCCTGTACCTATCAAATGTAACATCTATCCTTTGAAAGTCATGACCAGATTCGAGGACCAAAATTTATACACTTTTTTCAGCTTTCCAAGTTTCATCACTATGCCTGACCATCAATGACAATACAATAATTTGTTTTGACTGTCACTGTTGTAGGACAAGCAATTTCGCTTCCATCAACAAAGAATTATTTCCCACTTTGAGATTTCCATTAACATCAGCAAGAGTCAAGGGAACTGGAAGTAGCTCATGAAGCAAAATACTGTGCAAGTCAACTGACCTCCCTGTATAATAGGCTGTTATACTTCGCAGCAGAATGGTTCTGTTAGCCTTTCAGACAATTGCTTTGTTCTGGGTTTTTGTGTCCCTCTGAACAGTATAGAGGGAGACAAATGTGGCAGCTTTTCTTTTGTGAAGGGGATCACAAACTTTAATACCTTCAGATGGTTGGATAAGCCTTTCTTCAACGAAGGTTTCTAGTTATTTTTGGCAATAGAGTGGTTCTGCTGTGCATGGGCCAAGAATACCACTCTCTGTCCAAGCACAAGATAACCCAGATTCTTCTGTGTGCCGCCCCAATACTTTAAGGAAGTTCATAGATGTATGGAGACGTCCTAAACGTGGAATTAGGATTTCTCTATATTTAGCCACAGTCCACTTTAATCCATCAGTTGAGGGAAGAGAGCTTGATCTACAGTTAAAACAACATGTTCCTGTTGCAATGAATGAGCAACTTGGTTTATTCTTTTCACCACTGTATTTAATGTGTCTATGTCATTGGCTGCTGCCTGAATGCCAGGCATGTACCCGACAGTACTTGTTTCAGGACCTGTCTTACTGTATTTCTCATTATAAAAAGTCTAGTCAGTTTTGGGATTTTCAATTTGCCTCTTGAAACCAAATGCCATATCTTTAACGTTTGCTTTCATGGCAGCTGGATACTCACTCATGCCTTGCTTAAACCATTCTATTTCAACATTGGTTTTAAAAGATGCCTCACCAGTACGTTCCTTGATATTGATAAGAGATATAGTATTAATTGGAGGTGGTACATTCAGGGTGCATTGCTTGGACACATTTCCATTCTGCAACAGAGCTTTCTGTGCAGCGCCCTTGTGCCTGGCTGCATACTGTGTAGCATGAAATGAGTTTTGACCACCCAGTGTATATTCAATTTTATCAATATTATCAGCAGTGAAATGGGTAAATCTGACTTCAACCAAATTTGCTGGAATGACAGTACCAGTTTCAATGTTCATTTTCGAGAGGGTGTTTTGAACCAGTGCAGTGTCAACCCGCAGCACATCACTACAACTAAAAGTATGCCCAGATTTGTTGAATATCTGAACAAGTTGCTTTGATCATGTCGACTGATGAAGAGTACGAGCAAAACCAACATGTTTGGGTGTCCACTTTTCCCCTCTACTGACACTATATATCTAGTCCTATGCAATACTCACTACCCTGGATTGTCCAATTGCTTCCAGTTTTTCATCACCTGATTCTGCTTCAAATCCCATCAACTGCCTCTCCCACTTCATCTTCAAAATTATCATTTTCACCTGCATTGGTTATGGAATATGAATGTTGATGCTTTGGTAACTGTGGAATCTCTTTGATGCCATTGTTGGGTTTGAAATTCATAAATATGGGTCATGTTATTTCTAAACTATAAGTCACTGTACTCTCCGAAATGTACTCCCTGTGTGTAGGTGGTTCCTTTGAAAATGACAAAACATGCTCACGTTTGGAATTAGAATTATTTGAAGGGATAGTTTTAGCAGTGAACTGTTAAGGCCACAGACCACAGTTATAAATCCTTCTATTTTTCATATTAGCATTTTTCAGTCGAAAAAATCAGCATTTTGCTATTTTGAAATTCCGTGAACGGCATTTAACAGATAAAAATGTCAGAAAAATATGGACGGATTTTTGTCATGTAATTCCCAGCTCGTTAATTTGTGATAATTGAAATACGAAACAACACCTGGATGTCAGCTTTATACAGGTGTATGGACTGTGCTCTTGCCAGGGTCACATCATTGTCCTTCCCCACCATAAAGTTCCCACCTGGCCTGGAAGACAGTGCACCTATATGACCACCAATGAAGCAACTCTGCGTTGCAGCAAACCTGACTTAGCTAACTTTATTTAAACAGAAGCTACAGCATGCTGAAAACACAGTATTTTCACAATTACGGACTATCTCCGTTGGGATGCGCAACCAGCCAATCACAACTGTAGTGTGTAACCTTAAGATGGAAATGAAAATTGACTAATGAAAAAATATGGTGTTTTCTCCATTATAATAAAACAAAAAAAACCCCTCACTTTTATATTTGGAATAGTAGTGAACCACTTGATTTTATTATTGTTATCGGTATTTGCGCACTTTCTGCATTGCATCCAATGGGACAGTCCAATGGGATGGTCATGGATGGTTGAGATGAGTATTGACTAATGAACAAAATATGGGTGTTTTCTCAGAAAAAAAAACCCACACATTTTAAATAGTTTCATTCTATATTTGTTATTGCTAACTGTATGATTTGACACTTATACTCAGTTGGCACTTCTGCAATTTCTACACGACATCCTATGGGATTGTCCAGTGAGACGAACCAATGGGACAGTCCTATGGATTGAGACTAAATATGTACAAACAAAGAAGGGTGGTGTTTCCTTTGAAAATAACAAAATCCATAAACACATTTGGAAGCATCTGAAGGCAAACTGGTATTAAACTGAATTCATACTAGGTCTGAATATCAAAACGATCACTGTAATCAGATCTAGTATCTGCTTTATGGTCATGTAAACTTTTACAAAAAATTGGCATCACGGACAATAACCCATCACCTATGATGTATGAAGGGAATATGAATAGCTTATCACAATTAATTGCATGCATAGGTGTTAAATATAATCCAATGGGATCGATCAGAAGCTGGTGATCCAATTTGATCCCATTGGATACATGGAATCCCGTGGAATGCAAGGCCATCCTATGGGACATCCAGTAGGATCCTGTGGGATCCAATGGGATGTTTTTTCAGTATCTGAATATAATGATTCCTGCATTTTTTTTTCATATAGTTATAAGATGGTAAGGACCATATATGTGTACACGATAGATATTAGAGAATACTTGTGAATAGTTTTTCAGTGAAGTTACGAGACAGATCCGGACTGAGTTCATGGTCCGGATTTATTCTGCCACATGTTATACATTTTGCCATTTAAGCCTTTGCTACAAGTAATTCATATTCGGGCTAAAACAAATTGAAATATTATAAATTCAGGTTTCTTATAAAACATTTGCTTAGCGTTTTTCAAGCTTAAACAGTCATAGCTATGGCTTGATGTGTTTCACGCTGTAAGGCATACACAACCAGGAAAGTAATATTAAGGGTAGTAAGTGTATCGTTCAATACAAAGTGTTATACACGTGTATATGGTAATTGTATCCTTCTTGAGCATGAAGTAAAATTGATATTGTAGAACTCATGCAGTATAACGCAGAGGTAAATTTATAAGCATAAATTGTTTTGCACTTTATACACAAAAAAATTGTCGTAAAGTTCTAAGCGTAAGATTTATAGTTTATACGCAATGTAATTGTCGTAAATAGAAAGAGTTGAAGTATGAACTCGAGCTATTTTTAAATGTATAAACTTATATAAGAGTTATGGTATGTCCAGTATGTTCCAGTAGCCTGTCACGTTACTTCTAAGGGCGTTCTTGTTGTATTCGTGTTGTGGACAACTAATAAATGTGTGTGCGGCCTATACTATCCTCCATCGTCGTCATATTATTTTTCCGTATCCAAAATGTCCCCTGCATGCTGTAATGTGCAAGGCCTTCCTGCTGAATATCAGCACTAAACACTAATTAATCAATAAGATTGGTTACCTCCAACAGAGTCCCATTCTTGGCCACGTAGTTGTGTCAAAAAGAACATACTTTTCTTCTCAGGATGTTTTTCAGGTATTATGTTTAAAAAGCTCATGACCCCCACAACCAATAAGTCACTAGTCATAGCCTACGACCGCTTGGTGATAGCCAGATTTGTCCCCTTGTTCGATTGTTGAGCACATGCTTGTGCCCGAGTTATCCTGGAACTCTATCTGTGATTTGTTAACACTGTAGTACTGCCTGCAAGGCAGAATTGCTTTCCATCACTGGCGAGCCAAATTATGCACCATTGCGTATGTTTTCCAGATATGCCACCAGGAGAGGTATAAAAGGCCCGATATGTCCCCTAAACATCGAGTAGGAGGAAAAGGTTGTAGGAAACTCTTCGGAAATGTTACTGTAAAAGGTGCATTCTGATGGACTCTGAACATGGAATATAATACCTGAAAGTACCTGTTCTGCATCAGTATGTCCCTTATATTACATGTGAAAAATACAATAAATCAAAAGCATATCACACTCAGTTTCAAATAGTTTTATTGAATCAATCCAATTTTTCAAGAATTGCATGCTGCACATAAACAGCACATAAATCACTGTTAGTCCTCCCACTAAACATTGCACAATGCACGGTAGCATAGAGGCCTGGTTCCCATGGTCCAGGTAGGAAACCCACGCATATAGTGAGGTCAAGTTCATGTGTGTATCACTCTGCCATATGCCATAGTCACAAAAACAAACTTCTTCTTATTGATGGAATACAGAGTCTTGTGACAAAGCTGGTTGATAATGGTTCTTTTATTACAAGTGGCCTGCGATGAGCAGGGACATTTTTCTCTGTTCCTTTTGTTTGGTAGCTTCATCGTCTTTTGGAAACGTCCACATACAGTCTGTAGATGATAACACAGTGTTCTGTTTTCATGAGACATGAAATATTTTCCCTGTGATGAAGCTTGAGCGTTGGTGTTTTCTCGGCTTTTAAATTATATTTTACATTCTGGTATGCTGCAAATAATTGTACATCAGGCGGATTTGCTTTTTGTTGATCAAACTGTTCATTAGAATGAAACTCAAACTTAATTTGCAGTTCAGAAAATACCTTCAAAGCTTATAAGCCTCTGTTCAATAAGTTGGTATTTGTCAGTGGCAAATAATTCACAGCACCATTTGTCCACCTCAGTGGGCTTACCTTTATCGACCGATGGCAAGTTCTCAAAATCCTGAACCTGTCGTTCTGAGACCTGTTTCTCACACTCTTCCAGCTCTTCCTCTTGTAGTGCAGTTGGATAGTAGCTTGGGGGCCTTGTCATGGAGTTAGCTATTACAGAAAAGGCCATGACGTTTGAACCCGGTGCACAGAGTTTCTGCAGTAGAGCCGTATTAAGATGTATGCTCCGCATGATTTACTACCCAACATGTTTATATGCAGCATGTAAACTATGTAGGACAGATGTGGCCAGGCAAGGAGTGTTCCTTGCTTTGCTTTTTATGACAGTCACTGCCTTGCCAGTATAAATATGGTTCGTGGCACGTGAAAAGATGTAATGGTCATATCTAAGCTCTGAAGCACGTACATTCATCCCAAACTCATGCTTCAAGAAGGGAGCTGGGTATTTTTGGGGAAGACTTTTCTGCTCTGCATGGAGTCTGTGGACCACAGGACATGCTTGCTCAAATGTCAGTGTCACATTATGTGAAAATTGCCAAAATGTCCTTCTACAAATTCGTGCACAGATTTGTTTTCACTTCTTTGTGAAAACCTTTGTGATAGGTCTGTCTTTCCTCGCATTGCCGTATTACAGCCTTGTATCTTCAGCACAAACAGTCTGACTTTAATTTGCCTGGCTGTGTCTGACATGAACAATTTTGCTTTTATCCCTACTATAAACGTGTGTATGTCTCCTTTAGTTCCCGGGGTAGGTGTGCATAGCACATGACAAAGAATGCCTCTTTCATCCCCATGTTGTCCAAAGCTACATCAAAAAGAGAAAACCATTGCTAAGGAAATTGTTCCTTGGGCACATGATATAAAACCTCTATTATCCTGCATATTTCTTGGAAATAAGATCAGGGATCAGTTGAATATTTAAACTCAGCTTCTTGATCATCGTTGTTGCGATGGCATGCCAATATATTCAAAATCTAAATATTTGCTTCTGAACAATTTTTGAAAGTGACAACATGCGCAAATGTTAGTAAATTATATACATCAAAAGTTTATAATTGAGATAAACATATAGAATATATTTTCTGCGTTATATCACCTCTGTGGATATATATATATATATATATATATATATATATATATATATATGACCCAGTAGGTATTCGCTTTTGTATCTTTTTCAGCTGGATAACATGTAACTAAAGTTGCCAGTTTGAAACACTGTCATGGTGAAAACTGCTACCATGAAGCACTGTCCAGCAAGTGTAAATTCCTTATGTGAACATGGTTTATCATATTAAAAGAAATTGTGAACACTGATAAATTAAAAAAGTCCCAAAGTGACAACAAAGGAAACTACTTTTCATCGGGATAAAATGAAAGTACAAGCAAACACACCAAGGCCTAATCACACGCCTTATTACAGAAATTAGCGTAAACAAATACTTAGGGAAACATCTAAGATTATACCCATCCCTGGATTTTCCCTCGCTGCCCGGGTTGGAACCCAGTCAATGTTTCAAGCATATAAAATTCGTTATGGACGTATGCGACCAAAAGACGAAATATTCCTGCATTATGAGGGCAAAGGCATCCCTTTATGAAGAAAGATAGGAATTCAATTCTCGTGATGGTCCTGAATTACCGTGTTGAACCTCTTACAGCAGGTCGTTTTCTAGTATTTTGCCCTCGTTGGTTTTCATTCCCCATCCCTACCCCGCGGTCACCAGGCCGCTCTTTTGCAGGTGTCCAGGTCACAAGGTAACAACAATTCTGCACATGTAAGGTCGCAGGTCACTTATTTTTCCTTTTGGGTGGTGTTCCTTTTAATAAACATTGTTATCAGCACATATAATTGTGAACAGTTAAAAAAAAAGTAAAGAATAAAATTCGCACTGCAGTACATTTTTTTTCTTTACACAGTCTACATTCTATTCACTGTTTGACAATGTCGTCACCATATGAAGAAAATATTCTGTGGTAATGGCGAATTAGAACTCATGTGTCAACTTCATGTATTTATTTTGTTGCTCGTTGGCATTTGGTTATTACAGTGTGTGCAACTTTGAATATTCGAGATGACTGGTGCATACATTTCATGAAAGTAAAGTCATATTATATACTGGCACTGTATTGTTTAGATAGTTGTCCATGAAGAAGTAAACCAATTTGTGCTTTTATATATGTCATTGTGGTTATTGCCCCCATAAACATGTATTGGCGTCATTGTTCTTTTTAATAAAGCCTCACGCAATGCACATTTTGTATTTTACAAATAATAGGCCTTTCATTGTATAAGTGCACAAGATTTTTTCCTTGAATACAAGTTCGTTAATTTATATAATACACATTTACCTAACATCAGAAGTACTGGGCGTCGAAGAAGCTTAGTATATATATACACATGTAGCAGGTCAAAATGATAAAATATACAGTAAAACCTGTCCTTGTGGACATCTGTCCACTGTGGACACCTCCTTAATGCGGACAGTTTTGGCCAGGACCGAATATTTTTAAGTCATTTTCATATTGGTGATACCTGTCTACAGTGGACACCTGTCTATTGTGTATTGCGGACACTTTTTTGGGTACCAAATGCAAAAACAACCTGTCAATTGCGGACACAATAAATCAATGCATTTTTTACAACTTGTTATGTTCCAAGCTGTAATGCCTGGATAGTGTCGTGCATGTTAAGTTGGAATCATAGACTAATTAATCCATTGTTCAGTGGACTGTAACACATACTAAGCTCACTCAGCCAAGCAGTTAGGCTGCAATGCCTCAACGAACATGCCAGGTGTCTCTGAGCTCTGGTTCTCCTGTTGAGTGAGGTTGCTCACACTTTCTGTCTATCAAACAATTAAGCTCCATAGATCAATCAATAAGCCTAAAACAAAGGACCCACTGAGACTTATGTGAAGTTATTCACAATTTGTAACAATGGCACATACAGTTATAATGTACTGAAAGGATAGGATATCCCTTTGGTATGTTTGTTGTTTGTTTCTTTTCTGTTAGTAAAACAAATTACGCAAACTTTCTTTAGCCTGGTAAGCCCATACATGCACAATTTTTCCCTTCAAAGATAAAAACTGTAAAATCCCAAGTGAAGATGAGTTTGAGTAAAGTGTCAGGAGCATAATGTACAAACACTGAGAGCAAATGCTGTATGATCACCTGTGCAAACAGGCTTTACATAACAAACGTGAACTTAACATTATGTTCATACATGAACATGCACTGGTTCAATATATTTCAGCCATTTATATTGGTTAAAATTTGTGTTGTTGCAATGTTAAACAGTTATCTAACTTTGAGTTTTCTTGTTTTTTTTTTTTTTATTATAATGATTAAATGGAATAACATGGGTACACATGTGCATATTTTATGACAGTCTATACAAGTTTACCTCCTTTGATATAACTGTACTCTGGAATCCCAAAAGTTCAGCTCCTGCCTATTGTGGACACCTGTCTATTGCGGACACTTTTGTCAGAACCACAGGTGTCCGCAATAGACAGGTTTTACTGTACATAAATGACTGTACCTGATCCCTCTCTTATAAAGTAGCCTGAAGAGTGACCAACCTCCCAAAAAAAGAGTCCTTACTGTTTGTAAAAGCCAACTAAAGTTCTAAGCATTTTGCGAATATTTACATTCAAGTAACTCCATCCTTCGTACTGTTGACACATAAAATTTAATGTACTTGGGATGAATTTATAGGACAAGATCTGTATAAATTGCCAGAAATACTGTTTAAAAATCAATCCTGTTATTTTCAATAAAACTTCACATAACGTACATTATTATGCAAATTGCAATGTAGACAAATGTTGATAATTGTGAACATATCTTTATAATCACTAGTGGATGTAAAGGTTTTGTTACAATGTATAGTGAATTTAAAATTTTGGCTTGACATAAAAAAAACAATAAAGTTTCTGACGGAAATTTGTGGGTCACAAAATAAATTATTTTACTTCTGATGATGATCAAGGCAGCTGTGGGGTGGTATCGTGGCTTTTTAATGGTAGTGTATACCGTTATAGGGAGACATTAAGGAGTCTTTTTTCTAGGTTGGAAAAAATTACATAAAGTAAGGTCACAAGTTTCCTAATTTATGTTACGGTCGCTGGACGCCTAAATTTGTGTCTCAAATGACCAGCTCGCCATAAACCCCTTACAGGTTGCAAGTCGCACATACCCACCTGGGGTCCCTGGTATACCCACCAGAAGGAGCCAATTGCAGTAAGATGTCGACTACAGTTAGAGGGTGTATCGCGAAATATGTTTCAGATAATGTTTAATAAGTGCTTAGTTCATATGATCTTTGTAAGCTTTTTGATATAGTTCAGAAAAACGTTACCCATATTCAAAAATTTCAACCTAACAATGACAGCAAAGTTCAATACAGCAGGAGGATAGAGATTTCAGAATAGTCCAGGAGATGAGACACCTTTATTTATGTTTTCGAGTGCATTTTGTTTGAACATGTTTCTTAGGCAGAAATACCTGGAGAAATCAAATCTGGCAGTCTTACAAGCTGAAAGTGGTCCATTTTCTTTCCATACAGCTGTTTTGGAGGGAATTTCGCCTTCCAAAATTGGCACAAAATTAAGGGGTAGGGGAAATTTAAACGGCCACATCTTCGTCCATACTGCTTACATCAGAATGTGTTACCCCTCAAAATGTTTGACTATTGTAATGCATTTTGACTACGTTTTAAAGATTTCAGGCCTAATGTCACTTGCTTCTGGCTGATGTTTAACATTTGAATCAATGTACTTACTATATTTGGAATTCAAACACTTTTTTTTTTTTTTGTTTTTTTGTTTTTTTTGTTTTTTTTTTGAAATACTCTTAGTTTATCTCCTTTAAAACAACATCATGTCTTTAACTACATGCCTAAAACACATCGAATTATATAATCATGTTGTTTAGATTCTTATTGATGGTCATTTTAGGCCTAGAGGGCTTTTCTGATGGATTGGTGTTGGTGTCGCTTTGTGGACTTATATGGATGATGATCATTGTTGTGATGGTGGTTGCAAGTAGTACCTTTTTTAAATACTGAATTTTATTGACATTTTCAACAAGTTAAGAAGCTCCGCTTACAAATTCCCTGATGTGATGCAAATTTTGGTCCCTTTTCATAAATTGTATGGTCCTGTATGTGCATGAATGATACAACTGTTCAAGCCAATTTACTGAAATAGGTCTATAATTTCAAACTAAACTTTTTGCATTCTGTCATGTGAAAACTAAATAAGGTTTTTTCCCCTCTATGGACCTTTGTACTTACGTTTTGGTCTCTTTTGGGTAAATACGAACTATAAATTTATATGTTTCAACTATACATACCAAGGAACATTGCCTTTGGTCGGAATTGACTTGGATTCGTTTCGTTAGGACTACGATTTGGATATGGTAATGACACTGTCTAATTTGTATTTAGCCCCTCTATCCAATAAAGCAAACCAAATTTGAATATGTTAATTAGTGACATCAACAGAGGTCATAAGGTCACCAAAACGGGTCAGAGGCTATACCTCCTGGAGGCTCCAGAAAAAATACCACAAACTAGAAGAAACAAGACCAAAATGATTTATTTGACTTTTATTCAGTAGAAAAGATAATGCTTCACACATCTGCCTACAGTAAATCTTTGTAAAGACAACCTGCATTGTTTCAAACAAACTGATTCAAATTACATTGCTTTTTCATCAAATTTTGACATTTTCCACTCTGGTGCATTGCTTGACATTGTAAAGTGGTCCGCAGCTGTTAGGTTAACTTTCTGAACAACAGGATTACGCAAAGCTCGGATACATTGCTTATGGTCTTTTCTGACCACTTGGATGATAGAGAGGACTCAACAGATGAAGTTCGGTACTTGTGAATGGGACTATAACTCGTTGCCATTTCCAAACAGAGTCAGACTTGCTGCAAAATAAAGGAAATATATAGCACCCTTTGATATATCAAGAAAACTGAATCAAGGGTTTTCAAGTGCTTTATAAATCATCTTCGATTTCATAGTCTGAATCATCAGAGTCAAAGGAATTTTCATACTCATCCTGGTCATTATTGTCTGATGGTTGGTCAGCTGTAATGTGCTCAGCTATGTCTTTTGGTATTTAGTCCCCAACAAACCAGACCATCTGGTATTTGCCATCAGTTAGTTTCCAACCACACTCATTAGGATCAATTGAATCAGATATTGGGTCCTGGAGGTGTGCATTTCTCCAAATCATAGTTACATAGTTTGTCCTGTTCAGCTTTTGTGAAAGAACTCGCCTGGATGGGGGAAGAGTGGTAGCATCTGCTCCTTTAATTTTGGCTAGTGGTTCATACTCCTTTCTAGGTGCATACTTCTCTCTGAAGATTGTGTACCTGGCTTCCCCAAGGTTAGAGACTTTTGCTTTGTTGTTGCCGTCTGAGATCTCTTTGCTTTCTCCCAGCTTAGCAAAGAGATGTTAGTAATACTCTGACGACTCTACTTTGCCAACCCCGTGTCAACAGATTTTTGGGCCCCCTTTCATATTTGATTTTTGTCGCATTTCATGTGACATCTTAACTACAGTTGTAACATTGATGATGTTAACAGTGCAAAATAGCAAAATTGGTCATGTTACACTAGACTAAAGGTAAAAGGTGCTGGTCACAGTGTTTTGTCAGCTCAGCATGAGAATAGATTCTGTGCAAAATGTTAAAATGTAGTCCTGAATCATGTGAATGGCATTATAATTGATGCGGAATTATGACCAGATGACTCGATCCTAAGTTTACTTTCTAATAGAAAATGAGAAATTTAGTTTGGTGCAAGTATGTTCGCGATCTGAGTATAAAAGTAATTTTTATGAATAGCTGAGCTACCCAAACTACATGTACACACACTTCTGTAAAATAACTATAAATGGCTTTTAATTTCCAGTTATGTAGAGAGGGGCGGGAAAGGCTTTTGTTTCCCAAATGTTTTGGCCACTTGACCCCTGAACAGTATCTAAGTGCCTCAAGGTGGATATAAATGAGGAAGAGGCTCTTTGATTCCAGACTATTGGCCCCGTTTTGGTATCTAAATGCATTAAGTGGATCTTGAATATTTGGGCCCCTTACTTGTAATTATATATATATAATTATAAGTAAATGCCTTGCAGTGGATATAAATTGGGAGGGGGCCTTTTGGTTTCAGTATATTTGGCCCCTATTTGTACCAAAGGGTTCCCCCTCCCCATTTATATCCACTCTATGACACAAACAAATAGGGGGCCCAAAAATACTGGAGCCAAAGGGCCCCCTCCCCATTTATATCCACTGTAAGGCATTTACTTACAAATAGGGGGCCAAATATTTTGGAACCAAAGGGCCCCCTCCCCATTTATATTCACTGCAAGGTATTTACCAAAAAGGGGGCTCAAATATCCTGGAACCAAAGGGACCCCCTCCCCATTTATATCCACTGTAAGGCATTTACTTCCAAACAGGGGGCCCAAACATTCTGGAACCAAAGGGCCCCCTCCCCATTTGTATCCACTTCAAGACACATGCAAATGGGAGTCCCAAATATTCTGGAACCAAAGGGCCCTCCTCCCCATATATATCCACTGCAAGGCATTTACTTAAAATAGGGGGCCCAAATATTCTGGAACCAAAGGGTCCCCTCCCCATTTACATCCACTTTAAGACACAAACAAATAGGGGGCCCAAATATTCTGGAACCAAAGGCCCCTCCCTCCCCATTTATATCCACTGCAAGGCATTTACTTACAAAAAGGGGGCCCAAATATTTTGGAACCAAAGGGCCTCCTCCCCATTTATATCCACTTCAAGACACATACAAATGGTGGGCCCAAACATTCTGGAATCAAAGGGCCCCCCTTCCCATATATATATATATATCCACTGCAATGCATTTACTTAAAAACAGGGGGCCCAAATATTCTGGAATCAAAGGGCCCCCTGCCCATTCACATCCACTTTAAGACACAAACAAATAGGGGACCCAAATATTCTGGAACCAAAGGGCCCTTCCCATTTATATCCACTTTAAGATGCTTACAAACAGAGGAAATCAGCTGAAAACCCACATCCCTGAGTCCATTCCAGAATATTAAGGCCCTCCCAGTATGAAAGAGCTTTCTTTTTTAAAAAAATCTGGTGTTTTATTGTATTTTTTTCATTCATATCAAGAGCCAGATATGCTGCGTATGTATCTCCAGCAATGCAGATAACCAGGAATCAGGGGGAAATGGAGACACCCGAATCTATACATGTGGGGTAGATTTGTGCTAAAATATGTGTTGCACAAATAAAAAAAACAACTTGGAGGGATTGTGAGATAATTCCTACAAGGTATTTTTTTTTGGGGGGGGGGGGCAAACGTTTGGCAAATGAATGGGCCCCTGGGGGACCATCCGTTCGGGGGGGGGCAAGTATTCTCTGACACCGGTACTTGTTGATGGCTTATCTGACATTGTCACAACTGACATGGAGTAATGCAGACTTATCAACTATCATGTAGCTTTCACTGCATCTTTACAAAACACAAGTGCATAAAATATCACTGCATCTAGAAACAAAGCATAAGTGCATAAAATATCACTGCATCTGTACAAAACACAAGTGCATAAAACAAAGAATAAGGATGATACAAACAGCACATTCACGAAATAAAATAAAGGCTGATAACTTTCCTGCTCACCAAAAGCAAGCAGTAAACTGACTGGCTTTTCTACTGGCCTAACTTAGGCCAAGATTAAATGTCTTTCCAACAGCAGAGTGGAGAAAATGCACTGTCCTTTTGCTTACCATCCTCTTCGGCCTACTGCCTACCTAAAGCAAACAACTGGGACTTTACTAGTTAACTGCTAAAGTGTCAAAAACAAAAACAAAAAATAATAAACAGATTAAGCCCTAATTACAAACTACATTTAACCAGACCTTATTTTAGGAACAGAAATGTGGCTAGACAATTCTAACAAGGACAGTGAAATTTTCCCACCAAATTACAACATACACCACAAAGACCAGAATGCAAATGGAGGCGGCAGTTAAAGATAAAAAAACTGATAAAACGTAAGCAGAAACCATATAACCACATGCAGTCATCCCATAAACATTTCAATATTGAAATCTACAAGGAACATAAAGGACACACCCAGTCAAAAGATACGAAAATCTTATTCTTAATATCTCATTACATTATCAAAACTAGTTTTGTTCAGAAAAACAGCAAACACTTCTGGTACATCAAATCCGGACAGAAAGACAATACAAGACCTAATTGCACTCGAGCACTGGTCAAACACGTGGGGCATGAAGTTCAACACCAACAAAATTTTGTTATATCATGCAAATCAACAGGACCAAATAACCTAAACACCACTGTTATCATTCATACCAACAACAACTTCGACAAGTAACACACAACCCATATCTCTGACTTATACTTAATGAAAAACTTAATATGTACATCACAAGCCGAAAAACACAGAAACTTGTTCTTTCCAACAGTGGTCATAAACTGGAACAATCTCACCAGTCACCAAATTTCTGCAGAGACAATAGACACTTTCAAAAGCAGACTGTCTGCAACATGATACATGGACTAATTGTCCTACACCCCTGGGAACTGTTACTCCACGAAAAGATCTGCCCAGTATTTATACACAACAGAACAGAACAGAGATGGGGTTTACCCTCTTTCAGAACAATGCAATGTGCTTGAGGCAGGAATTCCCCACTTTCAGTTTCACAATGCAATGTACATGATGTACTTGAAGCAGGGATTCCCCACTTTCAGTCATTACCATGCAGTGTACTTGAAGTGGGCATTACCCACTTTCACTATGAGAAGTTCAGTTTAAGATAAATTTCACTTACTGTTGCTTGTTAGGCCTAATCACTGATTGATACATAAATTACCCCAACGTACGTAAATATAATCAAATGAATTAAGCAATATTTTGAAATATGTTCCACATACATTTATCTTTGATAGGTAATGCACAAGGGCAGAAGATGTCAATATTTGATGTAGGAACGAAAAACTTGAATCAGTTTGTTTTTAACAATGCAGATTGTCTTTTACAAAGATTTACTATAGTCAGATGTCTGAAGTATCATCTTTTCTACTGAATAAAAGTCAAATATATCATTTTGGTCTTGTTTCTTCTAGTTTGTGGTGTTTTTTCTGGAGCCTCCAGGAGGTATAGCCTCTGACCCGTTTTGGTGACCTTATGACCTCTGTTGACGTCACTAATTAACATATTCAAATTTGGTTTGCTTCTTTGGATAGAGGGGCTAAATACAAACATTTTGAGGGGTAACTCATTCTGATGTAAGCAGTATGGACGAAGATATGGCCGTTTAAATTTCCCCTACCCCTTAATTTTGTGCCAATTTTGGAAGGCGAAATTCCCTCCAAAACAGCTGCATGGAAAGAAAATGGACCACTTTCAGCTTGTAAGACTTCCAGATATGATTTCTCCAGGTATTTCTGCCTTAGAAAACATGTTCAAACAAAATGCACTCGAAAACATAAATAAAGGTGTCTCATCTCCCGGACTTACATGTTTGCAAAACATACATGCCCTCTACTATCATTTTGTTCGTTCTCATTACCCTGTTAATGGTACTAAATGGGGCATTCATGACCTTGTGGAGTGGATGCAGAAACCAAATTCACAAAAAGTGGCCTTGTGACCTTGGTGACTAGGTGAAAGTCACCCTTCTTTGAATCTGACCTAGCCCTAATTACCAATTACGTAAAAATCGGCCGGTATTTTAGGACCTGTATCCACTGTCGGAACAAAGCTCCATCTTTAACCCAGTGTGGGCGCTTGGCACTCCCGCCCAGTGCTGCTACTTGATTCATAGCCTGGGGGCACCTTCAGTGTCGGATACAATATTCCTATTGTGGGCCCACCGTCGCCCACAACTGGTAACTTCAAAGCATTGTATTTACAGTTTTTAGATAATGCTCATTCTGGAAAGGTCCCACTACATATTGTGCAGTACGTTTTTTCGATAAATTAACCTTCCCTTAACACTTATCACACACATATTTTCGATATTACTTCTTCAAAACATCGAATCGGGACTAACCCACAGAGACTTGGGTACCATTTTGACAATTGTGGGTTCAACATATAATGGTTTGTAGACGAGAATGGTAATGGGACGATGTGTGAGGGGGTTGGGTGGGGTATGTAATATGAATTCCAAAAGTATATTTTTTTTTGCAAATATATCAGAGCATCAATAATGATATATGCTGTGGAAGCGATGCGCTTTGATATCAAAGTAAAATGTATTTTTGTGCAATTGTCCCACAATGCATTGCACCATGTTTAAAGTGGGGCTCACCAACATTATTTGCCAGGCTACTGTATCACATTTGGATTTGTAACTAATGATTATAACTGCTTAAGGCACAACCGAGATGGCAGATTAAAGTTAAGAGAGTAAGTCATTTTTTCAAGTACTTTAACAAGCGTTTGCCCTGGTAGCTTGGAGAATGGACACCTGGAACCTAGTGAAATATTGCGGTAATGATCACTGAACAACCATAATTATGCTATTTCACGGCCCAAGTTAACCCTCCAGACAAGTTGAAATGAATGCTGTGCTTGTCTTGACTTTACTGCAATATAAAGGCACATGAAGGCCACTTTCTCAATAAATTCTTTCAGCCATGCTCGGACAATTTTGATTGGGGAAGGATGGTTTGATTTTATATATGGTCAGGCCTTTCCAGTAAGGTTGGTTGGCTTATCTGAACCACACATATATTTTTGTTAGGCCTGAGGTAACTTTGACATTTGTTGAAAGATGTTTAAAATCGGTGTTCTTTCCCCTATTAAACATCACGCTCTTTGGCGCTAGTTTAATTCCTTACAGCACAGGCACTTGTAAAGAAAAAAACATATATAAACATCTACTAACAATAAGTTCCGGGTAAAACAAAATATGCAGTTTTTAAGCGGAACATAAACTCAGTAATGTGGCTTTGTGCCCTTGGAAATTGACTCAAATTCACTTATTTCAGAACTAGAACTTATTCGTATAAAAGCTTATGTTCCTGTGCAATATGGAAGTCCTAAGTCAAAAATATCTTTAGTTATCATGTGGAAACCAAATTCACTAATACAACTCTAAGAAGTGACCTCGGGTATTTTGTCTAGGTCATCCATTTTCTAAGTTCACCAAGTTTTGATTGAGAACTATTACCATGTGCAGTATTGAATTCATAACTTACATTTGAGTTACAATACAGAAACTATGTTCATTAAAGTGGTCTTGTAACCTTTGAATTGACGTCAAGGTCACTTATCTTTAAACTTGACCCAGCAATGGATATGGAATATAATCCTCTAGAACATTCAGGTTCCAACGCAAAAGCGTTTTAGTTATTGTGCAAAAACAAAAGCTTACAATTGTACCTCCGGACCTTGGAAATAGGATGTCAAAGTCACCTTTCTTTGAAGCTGATGTAGCCCTTATAGAAGATTATAAACTTCTCCACAATATAAGCTCTTGTTTTTTTTTTTTTAAAAAGTGCAGTCATTAAGCAGAAACCAAATTCAGTTATGTTGTTGTGTGCTCCTGTGAATTGACTCAATGTCTCCCATTTCAGAACTTGTCGTAGCTCTTATAGAAGGCAACATTGCTATACAATATAGGTCCTAGGTCAAAAGAGTCTTTAGTTATCATACAGAAACCAAGTTGGCTGATAGGACTCTAGGTAGTGAGCTTGGGACTTTGGCTAGGGTCATCTATTACCATGTGCAATGCTGAAGTCATGACTTCTGAGTTACAATACCGAAGCCAAGTTCACTAAATTGGCCTTGTGACCTTTGAATTTAGTTTAAGGTTATTCATCCTCAGACTTGGCCTGGATAAAGGACAATAAGCATGTGCAATATACAGGTCCTATCATAGAAATGTCCCCAGTTATTGTGCAGAAACCAAAAGTTACCATGTTAGCTCCGTGACCTTGGAAATAGGGTCAAGGTCAACCATCTTCACACTTCACCTAGCCATTATATAGGAATATATACCTGGGCACTTATCAAGGTCCTATATTAAAAACTTTGTGCGTTATGGTGCGGAAACCACAGTCTTTTGACCGACCAACTGACTGACATGAGCAAAGCGATATGCGCTGTCCTCTTGGGGGGGGGGGGGGGGCTAACAAATTGCATTTCCGAGTTTAGACAGGCAGTCACCTTTGATAGGCAAATTATAATTTTAAACTGGTCCTATCAACCTTTGAAGTATTCTTTGTTAACGACAGACTTTGGTTTTTCCAAAACACATAGGTCTTACCACTTAAAACCCCAATTTATCAATTGTGCGAAAGATAAAAAGAGACATGGTAGGCCTGCACTTTTCTTTTTCTCCTTATTTGTCTTGCACAAAGTCAATGCTCACAAGAACAAAACATTGAGGTAAAGACCTTCACCACATCATTCAATCTAGGGTCCAGAGGACAGGGGTTCGCTAGAGGGTTGCAGTTTACATGACATGTACCACAACTCAATTTTATATATTTTGAAGCAAACTATCTGGAATTCATGTCAGTGTTGGAAGATTTTGAGAATTTCATTGCTAATCCTTAAAAATATGGATCAAAGATCAAAAGAAAGTTTAAAAAAAAGTAATTTCATATCTCATTACGTGGCTTTGTTACTATAGAAAAGAATCATCATTCGTATTTTGAATGTATAATAACATTTTTTAAGTTATTCACTGGTTTGTTCTTTTTAATCTAAAATGAGGTCAAGGTTGTCAATATGCAAAAACAATGGCAGGGTTGCACCCCCCCCCCAAAAAAAAATAATAATAATACACAGGTGTTTGTTCAGCCTGGAAACAGGTGTTAGTTAAGCCTGGAAGTTTGGAACTTAGTTAAAATGAAATTTAATTCCACTATTTTGATACCTTGAATTGTTTTCTAAAATATCTCGGCACATACCAGCATTTTGATAAAATATTCTCATTTGCATGGGGAAGTTATGAAACATTGTTCCTTTGCAACGCTGCATCTGATCTTGGTATAGTAAGGAATCCACATGTAACATAACCGGAGTAGTTTGTGAGAAATGTGATAAAAATAAGAGGGTTACCTTCAGCTAAATAAACAGGAATTTCTATTGAGTATTGAAGTTGAAGCTGTGAGGTGTGGTCAAGGTTATTGTCAAGCTCATTTATTAGATTAAGTGTTCTGAAGTAGAGCCCAAACTGAGGTTACAGCTTGATTGTCCCTTAACCTTCTTAAGGTATTATATAGCTCTATATGTTTCTTTATATCACCTCTAGCACCTTTATGGCCCTCATTCTGTGCACTAAAATAACCTTTTGTTTCTTACCGAATTATGTTCGTAGGCGCGACCTATGTAAAAAATGCATAATTACTAAATTCAGCATATTTGTTATCTTTATGGGACTCATGTGCACAACGTCCATGAATAGAATGGCCTTAGTGATTAAATGATGAGAAAAACCACTACAGAATAGATGAGTTCACATCTGTGCATTTTCATGCAGTTTGGTAGGGAAAAAAGGGAAGTATAAAATTGCAAGGAATAACGCGGAGATACCTGTTATGAATTCAAGTTGACCAATGTACAAGGTAATGTTACGATGCCAATCTTTCGAATATTAGCAGAACTGAACAAAGAATGACAACAATGATATAACTTGAGCAATGACAATATATTAGCAAACACCTGATATGAATGTAGGCCACCATTCTAGCTAATCCACATGTTAACCAGTTACATGTGAGTCATCCACAAAACAGGCCAACTCAGTGACTTCAGTTACCTTGCCAAGTATTCATTGAACTAATTGACCCAGCACACACTCAGTGAATACAGTGATCTCTCCAAATGAAAACAGACAGCCATACACCTTTTCATAACAACACGCCTCACTCTGAAAATATTGATGTTAAGTAAGCCTGAAAGAAACGATGCAAAAACGTAATAACTTATGAAAATGAGAGGATCCTAACAGGAAGGGTCATAAAATAAGAACGTTTAGCTAACAGTTGTTGGAAGTCTTGTAATTGTGGTGGCACACAAAATAACAAGCAAATGTTTGGCCATTAAAGGTACCGATTAAGCATATTCACATGGTGCACAAGGAACATACAGGCACTCATTGGTCCAAAAGTCTGCAGAACCAAACCATGCCAGCTTCACAATTTTGCCAATAGTTTTGGAAGATAAATAAACATAAACAGCATAAAACCTGGTCATTTTTCATTATTACTGGGTTTGTTTAACAATTAGACTGGGACACGTTCTGTTCTTTTCACCAATCTGCAGCTCATGACCTTACCAACCCCAAAGTATATGCTTTAGCTACCATTGCATCAATCAGTAGTACCCTAGAGGGCTGTACAATTGGTTACCTTCACAAATGGTCCCATGTATTTAGAGTCCTTAAATGACTTTGACCTTCATTTTGGCGATGCGTAATTATCCCTCTTTTAAACGACAAATCATTATGATGATTTGAAAATTGGTAGCTTTTTCTCTCAGCATATAATGGTATATGAGTAAATTGAAATTACTACAGACTTTTTCTTTAATTTTCACAAGTTTTTACCTTTGACCTCAGATTTCCAAAACCAGGCAATGACATTTTGAAAATCTTCAATCTGTTTCCTTTGGGCACGATTGTTTCTTCCCCCACCCCCTCCAAAAAAAAAAAAAAAAAAAAAAAAACTCTTCATTTATTAGGTAAATTAGCAAAATGGGTTTAAGCCAATTTTATAATTATATATTGAAAGAAAATTGCCATGAAAACTGAATTTCAAACCGTTAATTATTCAACAAACCATGCCTCAAGATGAGGCGTCAGAGAGTTTATTGACAAGGACAAATCGTTTCCTGCATAACAGCTCAATGTTACATGTATTTTACGCCTCTACCTTTCGGATTTATCAATAGTTAAGACATATATTTGCAAACCTCATTTTCTATGCGTGGTGCCATAAACTATAGAACCGCTCCTATGACAAACTTCAAGATTCTAGAATACTCTCAAACCATAAACTCGCAGGCAAGATTGATATCCTGTACCCCTGATGGCAATTGTCTCTTTTTAAATAATTGCAGGTGACCCATCAGTACTTCAGGCGCATATTTGTATGCACGCGATCCTACAAAGAGTTTAAACCTTCCCTGCTCAAGTCAAGTGATAGATCCAACAACGTCCTTCATTAGCCAAGTCTAGGAACTCACGATCAAAAAGTAGGCTGTAAAGGTAGATTATCTAGGGAAAGGGGTTATTTGAATTAAATATTATCTTTCAGACTATTTGTAAAAAAATAACATCAACAGGAAAAATATAAAGAATACCAATATAGTTGCTGTTCATACGTTTTGCCACAGAAGTGTCCAAAAATGACCTAAGATCGTGAAAACGGAAAATAGACAAGTATCCATACCTGTTAAAGAAAGCAGAAAAACAAAAACCACAAAAAACGTGAATAAGACTAAGAAAAAAACTTCCCCGAAACAAACCAGAGACACAAAAAAGCAAAAAGACCATCAACGCCCCGGAACAAATGGCAGGATAAAGCAAAATGCTATTGCAAGATAACGGAATGGTGACGATGGGTGCCATGTCTTTCTGGTGTTTCTGGGTGTCTCTAGAGCTGATAAATACCGTGTCGAGACGGCGTTAAGTAGTAAACATATTGATTGAATTTGATAACGAATTTCTTAAATGCCGAGTAATTCAGCTGTCACAAACATTCGTTCATCATATTATATCCGTGGTGTGGTCATGGAGGTCATCCACTTCTGACGAATGCACAATGTGTTGAGCTGCCACGAACGTGTGGTTATAATGGAATATTTCAATATTTGCCCTTAATCAATGCTTATCAAGTCTTCAGGTATGCAAATAATAGCATAACTTATTTTTCACAATCTGCTTGAAATTTTCACATGTCTTTGTAGATTGCTGAGCAGATGGTCAAATAAAATCTTAATAGAATGTATGTTAAGTTTTCTTCTACGTGTGAATGCACGCATATTATTCTGTAAACCAGTTGCCTCCCATTTCTTTCAATTTTTAGGACATCCTTGATTCACTCGAACCGCATGGAAGAATGCGCAGCAAACTTCCTCCAGATGATGAGAAATTGTGATAGCTGTCTGCTAAGCAAATCAATGGAAGACCCGTGTTTAATTAAATGAATCGTCTCTCATCTGGCCCAGCCCCTGCAACTCTTATGGCAATTGCAATTGTCTGATTCCATGTCCGCAATTTTAACAACTGCCTTTGCATTACCTTAAAGATTGTGTCGATAATCTTCACGCTCAAAGACTAAGTTACTGCTTTTTTTCAAACAAGCCCATTTTGATCGTATGCACAATTCTTTGACGCTTTCCTTGGCGTGTGTTGTACTTTATTGACAATTAATTGTGTCATAGAGCGATTGTATTAGGTTACTTGCAGGCGTGCAGAAGTTAAAGACGCGCCACCAAGCCTCAAATTCCCTTTGCATGCGAAATTGTATGTGGAGGCGGGGTAAGCATTGTTCACATCCAAACACTATAAGTTGTTCCAAGGGCGCAATGTAATGTACCATTCGGCCAATGTCAGGCGACTTCTAGTCTAATCACTGTACCTACAAACCAGCATTTCATTATTACCAGCCGCAGCTCACTACACACGAGTCCACCATTAGGCTTGTTGCCATCTTCATCATCCGTCAATTACGGATTGTGTCACGGGATATGTTCAAATGTTTAAGTGGCGTCAAGCGAGACGGGTGGGCAAAGCCTATGCATGAAACAACGGTACGGGCATATAGATAGCGTATGCTATATGGACCGGCAGAGGTCCGTAAAAAAGCATTTGCCTATTATAACATTGCTGACTTCCTAGCTTGGAACCATATGTTTCTGGATCATTTGAGGTATTACAGGATTCCTGTCTTTGTGGCTGCAGACCACTTGGGAGTTTTCTTTGTCGTGGGAGCTTCGATTTCAAACTATAGCAAAGACAGCGGACGTGGAGGCAGGTACGTGACACAATACATACTATAAAATCTTGAACAACAATTACCTGCACGCTGTGTACACGTTTACGGTATTGGCTTTCTAAAATATGAATATCCCAGATCAGCACATTTAAATATAAACTGACACTGTACAGATGCATTGTGAGTTCTACGACGGACATTCTGTTAACAAATATATAGTGAGTATCGCTTCTGTTCTTTAGTGCATGTGTAAAAGTTGGAAAACACGCATTCAGATTCCTGACCAGTGCACTCTGCAGCCTATAAATAGGAGTTTCATGGCTGATATTATAAAACTGGTTTGTCATATTGTATGATGGACACGCACTGCAGATAAGGTTTTATTCTGATGTCGTTCGGTCTCAATAGGAGCAAGATTAATTTCTCTTTTGATTAAAAAAAAAAGACATATGTTGTGGTGTATTTGCACGTTTTAATTTAGGCATATTTATGATCTGACATTGGCAAAATTAATATAAAACAGTATGCCCACATGGCCGACAGGTGCACATTGCTACCGACGTGAAATAACCTGAAAAGAACTCATTTTTGTTAAGTGGAATATAAAAGTCAAGTGCACGTGTCACATACAAAATGACCTGACCGCCAATAGAGTTATTTGTAGGTATGGGTAAATAACACCATTCGATGTCTTTAACATCTACATGATGGTACAGGTATTGGTGTAGTTACATCTGCAACCTGATAAAATATAAATGTTATATAGTTTGGCACGCCTTACTGATAATACAGAAATGCAATGTAGTTTGGTACGCCTACCAGATAATACAGATCTGTAATACAATACAGTTTGGAAGGCCTACATAATGATACAGAAATGCAATATAGCTTGGCACGCCTACCTGATAATACAGAAATGGGAAATTGCTTGGCACGCCTAACTGATAATACAGAAATGTATTATAGTTTGGGACGCCTATCCGATGATACAGAAATACTATACAGTTTGGTACGCCTGTGTGGGTGGTGCGTCAATGTAATAGTTTGGTGCAGCCACCTAGTACTACAGGTATAGCAAATGCTATGTTTCAACAAACAGCAACAAATCAGACCTAATTATCTCTCGGATAGTTTTAAACCAACAATAACAATAAGGATCAATTAATTCTTTAGGAGTTTCAACAACTGGACGTCAGCTTGCTTTTTCATGATAGTTTAAAAATGAGTCCAAGTTGTTGCTGTCTTGTTTTTGTTTGCCGGACTTTGTGGCCTTTTCCCAGGAACTGCATCCTCAGATTTGAAAACATAATATCATATGCATTAAACATGTCTGCAAACACATTTTAACTAAAGAGCTCTGTGGCTTCAAAGCGTCTCTTGTACATATTTCCCGAATTGTAAACCGCAAAAGTTTGGTTCATTATTATTATTATTATTATTATTATTATTATTATTATTATTATTATTATTATTATTATTATTATTATTATTATTATTATTATTATTATTATTATTATTTGTAATCTTACCAGTGATAGCATGAACTTGCATTTTAGCCCGGCATTTTAATAAAGAGCCTACCACAATGTGTTGTGGTCTATATCAAATTTCCCCGTGTGCCACCAAGAAATCATTTTATGAAATCTTAAAACCTGCACAGGGAGGACGAAAATCTGCAGCGAAATGCATATGGCATATGTTTAACGTCAAAAAGGTATTAAAAAATTAAAGCAGGTATAGCTGAATTATCTTGGTTATTAAGCCTTTAGTAATATTTGGGCGCATATCCATGATTATCCGCCATAATCCTTGGCTGTCAAGCGCGAAGGGGGGCGCCCTCAGTTTGTTGAACACCCGTAATCATGATGCCGGCGTGCTGATTAATACTCCCTTGCATTCTGGAAAAAGAAAAAAATACTTATACCAAATAGATGACTTTTTGTTTCTCTACCAAGCTCATTGGCTCTTTGGGGAATGTAACTGTGACTTTGCAAATGTCGCTAAGTTTGCAGCAGAGAAACATTTTGTTCTCATCCAACACCGAAATCTGCACATATATATATATATATAGGCAATCGCGTGTAATTTGAAGAGATTACAGAGAAGAAGTTGAAGATAGTACCAGCACACAAATAACAAAATGTGCTTCAAAATAAAGCAAAGGCAATGCTTAAGTTGCCTCATGCTATTGTTTGACTTTCTGCACAAGGCAGTCAGGTCCTGAACTTGACCACTTTTCCGTGTTCAAACAAACGCCAATATACGTGCTAATATCTGAAAAGCACGTGTGTGTCTCGTTGATTAATCTTGCTATATTAATTCTGTTTTGTAAACTATGTCTTAGTCGTGATGTGTCTTTTGCACAAATTATCAGGATTTACATCGCTGTTTCGATCCCCAATTATTATTGATAAAGGGAAATTATGGCTCTGAAGATGACAGTATCGGTGACAAACTTTGTATACGAGACATACATATCAATTTCCCAGCGGGCTGCCATGACATCAAGTCATCCATTCGTGCCAGAGCATATTAACACAAACCTTATATTGGCCTTACTTTACAACAGCATACAAAGCTACGAAAGCACCAAAATAAGAGTAGAACCGTACGTAGTGCAACTCTCAGCTGGACTTTTGACGCTGCTGCAATTAATTAAAAGGCACTGTAATTGCACATACCGTACACGAGTCAAGAAGTGTGCGATATCCAATTTTTTAATTTTTTCAAAGCCTTGCAGGTTGAATATATCCTGGTTCTTATGTATGTTGTTGTAGGTGTGATACTATACGTGAGTCTACAATATTTGTCTGATATATAGACTGTGTAGACAAAATTAAGAACTTGACACGGACAAGCCGGCATGTACATAATTTAAAAATAACCCCACATTATTACTTGTATAGTGAATAAAATATTGCGATTGAAGTCCAAATAAAACAGGTAGTCAAGAGAAGTTTATATCTATTTTCCTGTGTATTAATGGCACCCTTCTGGGTTGGTCCTGCAAATGAAACCTAAAACAGACAGATCATGAAGCCGTCTGCGTTGGTCCTGTAACTGAAACGTTGAACACATTGATCTTTTCAAATTCCTGCTTGTATATATTTATTTCAGTATTTCTGCGGTTAACGTGGAATTATTTTGGTAGCATTGTATTATTAACATGATTTCGGATGTCCACTTTGACATGTAATATATGATCATTAATTTTCTGTTGAAATTTCAAACTTTCGTACAAACCTGTAGTTGTTTTAACACGCCTCGGTGTATTTTACGGTACTTCACTATCATTCGTAGGCATGACCAATCTTCTGCATGAACCAGAGAGTGGTCTATTTAAGGAAAACTAAGTCTGATACTAAATTCATATGGTTCTGCAATAACGCAATACAAATGCTTGTTAACCTTATATAACCTCCATGTCATGTTCTATGCTGTAACGAGCCCTCCATTGGATGAACAACAACAACAGCAATAATAATAATAATAATAACAATAATAATAATAATAATAATAATAATAATAATAATAATATTTATAAAAAATCTCAGTTGCCGAAACGTCAGGGGTTTTTGTTCGTTTGTTTGTTTTTGTTTTTTGTTTGTTTGTTTGTTTTTTTTTTTACATATGCACTGGAAAATCATTACTTTGCACTCACACTTTCCCTTACACAACCAAAAATGAGCTCAACACCTATATGCAGGTGCAAACATTTTTTTTCCTTATATAATACTTTCCACACAGGTTACAACTATTATAAGTATAGATATGTGAATCACACAATAATTGCATACATAGCTCCGAAAGGTATAGCCTGTAGTCTCTTTCACATCCCCTGCATCCCTCTTTTCCCTGGTCAACCGACCACAACATGTATGGACACAAGGGAATATGAAAACAAATCCTCAGACTCAACTATTCCAAGCCCAGCTCATCAGGGTAAAGTTGGTTGAAGTTTTGCCCCCGGCCAACCGACCGCAAGACACACTCCTTCTTTCAATATATATACCAGTTACTGTTGGTAACAAGCTGGCTGAAACGTGTGTATGGAATCTATGGTCCCTAGTCAAATAGACCGTAAGATTCCGAGACTCCTCATCCCGCGTCGTCACTTTGTTTGAGGTACAACTACTTACCTGGGTCTTAGATAAACCACTAACTGTTATACCCTTTGGTTGGTTACTCCTTTCTTTTGCTGTGGACCAACCTAATCGCCACAGCCGCGGGCCGGCTACGCTACATCTAAATTGCCGAAACCATAGTCTATTGTTCTACATATGTAGTAATAAACATTATTGGGCTGGTATGAACATGAAAATACGACGCGTTCTACTATTTGCTGATAAATATACTGATAATTTCAACATGAAATGCAACAATAGAATACCAAAAAGTGGCTTTTTGCATTTTACAGACCTGAAGAATTCTACACACTTTTTCTCACACAAAGAGCATGATATTCTTATAAATACGGTGGCTATTTCATAGAGCTGCTATTTAATTCAGAATATTCTAATCTTCACTTGTGCAATGTTTTAAAATCCTAGTTTACAATTCCACCTTGACACAATATCTGTGAACTGTTTCGTCCCCTGTATCTGCAAATTTAAATATATATTACATATACGCGTTTTACTCAGATATTGTGCGCTGTTGGTTTTTGATGAATTTGTTTTATTTGCAAGATCTGGGCGCTACATTTACAAAAACACGTTAATCTATATGCTGACCGATACTGAACAGTGCCTATGACCATATATCTTAGAACGTGGTTATTTTTGGTAACGAAATATTTTGAAAGTGATTGGGTATACTTTGGTCGTACACGATACAATGGCACCTGCTGAGGAACCGATGATTTGATTAACCCCCGCCCAACCCCATTTTGCTGATAAAAATGTATGAAACAGTGTCTTGGGCATGTCGCCCAGAACTATGGGATAAGGGGCAATCATGAGGTTAACATTCAAATAATGCTGGTTTTGAATGTTTTCGTGTAAATCTAAATAGCAGTTGATCTTGTAAAATTACAATTTAGCTTAAATATAATGTTAGGAAGGTAATTATAGCGAATCAAGTGAAACACATAAGGTGCATCAAACCTTTGTAACAATGTCGGTCCATCGGCACCACCTACGCATTGTACATCTTCCGTGTGCTCTTGCGGATGTGACCAGCAGCATACCAGTTTGCATGTATTTGCAATGGGTAATCCTCTCATAGTTACAGGTTGACCATGTTTTGAATTTATTGTATTTCTTTTCACGTTTTTGTTAGCAAATTGTCTTGTGTACCTTAATCCCTATCACAGGAAAATGCAACTCTGTGTGTGACCAGCGATTAAAACAATTCAAAATTGTTTCCTTCATTATCTTGTCAATGTCGACTTCATGTGATTGCCAGATAACGGAAAAGAGAGCATAGCAAGTAACAGTGTTCCTATGTAATCTGATGCCTTTGAAAACAAAATAATTTACGGTTATAAATGCTGTACTCTGAATATTTGTCCAACATAATTGATTTCAAATAAAGGGAAATTAATGTACTTAAATTAAATAATTTAATACACAGTGTCTTGGGACAAATCGACACAAGTTCAAGCACTTCATAATTGGGAAGACGACTTGACAATCACGCCCTAAAAAAATACAACCTCTCACTGGTAACACAAGATACCAATTACAATATTTTGTCCATTCCTGCATAGCTGAGGGTCATGTTTTGCACATTTTCCTGTCAAGAAATTGAACAAACGATAATTATGTCCTCAGTACAGGTGCGAACCTGACTCCATCAAGCTAATAAATCGTTTAATAATCTCCTAAGCGCTCTGCTGATGTCACAGCGCTGCTTTCTTTGCTCAAAAGCATTCTAGAAGATATAAACGCGAGTAGATAGATCATGTCAGCAGTTGATAACTGTGATGAGAAGGAAACCGGTTCATTTTATACAGGTCTAAAATGGTTGAGTTATGAAATCTGCACTGAATATAGAAGCTCATAGCTAATATGCTTCCTGCTAACTGTATTGACTAGGATCCACCGCCTTATAGGATGGAATGCTGGATTTATTACAGCGATGAAATAGTTGCTGTTGACAGATTCTTTTAAAAACATTTTCTACAGCAGGCGTTAATATGAAGTCAAAGTGTATCTGCTTTCTAGAACTAAAATTGATCACAGGAATGAGTAATCTCACATAATAAACACAAATTCTGCGTTTGGATTGAATCTATGATTAGATTCAAATTCTACAGCAATGTTGCTGCGGGATAAACTGAATTTACGTTGCTGTGTGCAGTAAAATCCCCAATGTTTTGTGTGTAGCATAGATGTTATATGTACACCTTTTGTTTCGATGTTGCTAAAAGTGTAAATCAATGACATTTTTCGACATGCTTTTATGCATATGGTACCCTGAAATGTGACGTTTGACAGAAAACATTAGAAGCCATAATTGAGATTTCCACTTATTTTGGTGGACAGTTATTTTATCGACCGTATTTAATATAATGACAAACTCAACAAATTCCGTTCAAAAAACGCGGTACACTTCGGCCGCCTTCAATCTCTTTTGCTGTAAGTGAATAGGAATAGTGTCCCATAGTATCAGGTACAGTTACCTACACAAATACTACTATTGTACACTTGACCTTTGACCTGAAAAACATTAAGTCAAATATAGAGGTATAACCTTGACTTTCAATAGCCTTCTAGATCACCCTATGTTGCTTCTTTTGTTTTAAGATTTAGATTTCTAAATGCACAATGTCACTTAGCAAACTTGTGACCACTGTGTGACCTTGAAAGTTAGGACGAGGTCAATTATGCTTGCTGTGGTGAACTATCACATGCAATTTGAAAGTTCTGTCTCAAAAGCTTCTGAAGTTACTGTGGGGAAACAAAATTTCAATGAATAGGTCGAGGTCAATTATGCTTGCAGTGGTGAACTATCATATGCAATTTGAAAGTTCTGTCTCAAAAGCTTCTGAAGTTATTGTGGGTAAACAAAATTTCAATGAATAGGTCACTGTGACCTAGATACTTGACCTAGTGACCTACTTTTGATTCATGACACATTCTTTTGTTATGATACATGAGTGTATAAAATTTCATGTGACTGGCTTACATACTTCCTAACTTATGCCAATATCACCATTATGCACTTGACCATTGACCTCAAAAAGTAGGTCAAATATAGAGCTATGACCTTGATTTTCAATAGACTTCTTGATCACTTTATGAAACTTCTTGTGTGTAAGATTTAGATAGTTAAATGCAGGCTTTCAATAGTTAGAGCGGTAACGTTGCTTAGCACATGTGACCACTGTGTAACCTTGAGAATTACGTCAAGGTCAACTATGCTTGCACACAAAGTAGGCCATATAGGAGTGTTATATTATGTGCAATTTGAAAGTCCTGTCTAAAAAATTTCTGAAGTTATAGTGGTAAAGAAAATTTCAATGAATAGGTCGCTGTGACCAAGATACTTGACCTAGTGACCTATTTTTGATTCATGACACATTGTTTGGCTGTGATACATGTGTGTATAAAATTTCATGTAATTGACTTAAAAACTTCCTTACTTATACCAATACCACCACTGCGCACTTGACCTTTGATCTCAAAAAGTAGGTTAAATATAGAGCTATGACCTTGATTTTCAATAGGCTACTAGATAACTCTATGAAGCTTTTTGTGTGTAAGATTTAGATTGCTAGATGCAGGTTTTCAATAGTTAGAGCGGTAACGTTGCTTAGCACATGTGAACACTGTGTGACCTTAAAAATTATGTCCAGGTCAACTATGCTTGCACACAAAGTAGGCCATATAAAAGTGTAATTTTGTGTGCAATTTACAAGTCCTGTCTTTAAAATTTCTGAAGTTATGGTGGTAAAACCACGGGACGGACATACGGACGGCGCCGGGTACGACACTACCCGCCGGCCTCATAAGGCCGAAGGGTAAAAAACCAAATATGTAGGCCCAAGTACCATTTGAACTCTCAACCTCGTTTGAAAGATGCATCCCTAAAAGGAAATCACATCAATCAATTGTTTTTTAGCTGTTGTTAAATTTCAATGAAGTCCGAAATTTTGTTTAATCATAATTAATACAGCTGTGTAAAGTTCCATTAGTTACTCACAGCATGTAAAGAGCAGCATTAAATTTATCCGCAAATTCGAATACATTTGACATTTATAGCATTTAATGCTGAATTGTGTACAGTTTTGAAAATGTGAAATATGGGAGAAGATGTGGGTTGCAATAATATTCAGTGTATAGAAGCGGCATCTGGTGAAGGATTAATCCATCCGGATGGAACACACGCTTTTCGATCATCTGAAAAAATTATTACGTGCACCAGCAAAGTCAATAATATTGATGATGATGGTGTTCCTGTAAGATGACAAAAATGATAAGAACGGCAATCATTACTGTAACAATAACTGTACTAACGATGATAATGTTTGCACTACTTGGGCGAGATATGTTTCTTTATAAATGTAAATACAATGTCGTCATGGTTAAGAAGCAAAGCTTATTGTTAGCTGCGATGTTTGTGTTCCTCGTGCGGCAATATAAAAAGCTTTTGTCATGGGTACAGTACTTAGGGATTTGGCTGCAGTCGAATAATTCTGAATGAACCTGTAAATAGGCTTCTTCAAATGATTTGTCAGTGACATTTGACTGATTTCCATCTGTCATTCGAGGCACTAAGCTGAGTGCAAATGTACTGAGAAAGACTAAGACCAATACATGTAAAATATGGAACGATATTTTTAAACGCATTATGGCTTAGGAGCAAATGCAATTTGTAATCTCCAATAAGTTTGTAAATTATGGCCTTGCGAAATTATCAAAACGTAAAGTGAATATACTATAAGATTAGAAGAATGAAAGAACTGAATTGCTTTTATCTCCAAATGTAACAAATAAAAGTAAGATGAATAATGTCTTTATCATCTGAAAATCTACAGGAATTACCGCTATATTGTTAAGACTTTGTCACATTTGTTTGAACATTATTTAATTCGTGCCATGGAAAACCTGAATTAAAGTATCACGTATTTTTTTCAGTCCACATGTGTAACGGGGTATAATTTAAAACTACAGTGCTAAAACGCCATAAAATGAGTTGCGCCGGGTTTTTCCCATTGTTAGATAGATTTAATTTATACCATGGACTTCCAGCTAGAAACAAAACACACCAAGTGATGTGGGTTTCAGCAGCCAACGTGTACCCTACTGCTTTTCCTGCCACAATCCTGCATGCAATAGTTGCTGGTATGTTTCTCTGATTATGCCGCTCACAGCTTAGTCACAAATAATTCTGTATAGAGATGCAAAAGGGTCATTGACGTCATGACACAAACACTACCAAAACACCACCACTACCACTACCAACACCGCCACCACCACCACCACCACCACAACAACAACAACCAATGATAATAGTAAGACTGATGGTGCTGTTACTGCTACTAATTTTACATTAGTACTTTTACTCCTCGTGCTACGTCTTCTAATATAACTATTACTACCATTACTACTACTGCTACTACCGGTACTACTTATACTGTTACTTCCACTACTACTTCTACTACCACAATTCGCTACTACAATGTCTACTTATTCTACAACTACTTCTATTCCTACTAGTTTCGCAATCATCATTTACCATTGCCACATGTACCACTATTCAGGATAATGATAGGTCTAGTTGAATATCGTTACTTTAGAAAACGTAGATCAACTTATGTATCATCCTTCTTTCAGCACTTAATGACATCTACCAAAACAATATATGTTCATTCTACACACCAAAAATATCGTGGATTTGCAACGAAACAATCGTCGCAAAGATGGTAAGAGACACCTCACACAATTTCTTCCACCACAGTGGACGAAACCAAATGTAGTATTTGTGCTGCGTTAGGATGTATAATCAAAGCAGGAGATAAAGCATCTGTAAAACGATAGTGTTGTTGGTTTTATATATATTTGAAGCTAGATCCAACTTCGTGCTCTTGGGAATCGTGGTTGATCAATCCACATAAATAAGTCTGAATTGTATTTCGTTTACTTGAGCATCGAATAAAAATAGAAATTTTCCAATTGACATCTTAAATGAAGAATATTCAATCATCGATTGACAGCAGATGAACCGAGGACCAATTGTGACAGAAACAAAATGTCTTCTCATTTGAAGAATGTCGTGCCGACATATCATACGCCAGTCTATACACTAGGAGCCCAGAAAATGTCTTAATGGAAAGTTTGAGTCAAATAAGGTCTAACTTCCTCTTACCCAATTCTGGTAAGACACAGTAAGATGTTTTCTCCATGCTGCGAGGCCAGGAGAAAGTGGTAAGAGGGAGTAAGATGTACTGAAAACAGGCCTAGAGGTAATTAAATTTGGCAAGAGGTAGTAAGACATGCTTCTTATGTAAAAGGATGTGAGCAGAAAGTCAAACACTTGGCAACATGGAAGTAAGATGCAGTAAGGTGTTCTTGAGGTACTTCACAGAGATTGATTATCATCAGGTTTGAACTCTGGCTAGATGGCCGAGCAGGTCAATTAGAATGTAATTAGCAAACGCATGTGTTTTAAGCACATATTTAAGATTAAGATACTGTAGGTCCAGTTAAGAAAACACATTGCACATAGTATGCATCATCATCTTAAAACCATGATTCATTTTGCCAAATTCAAACTTTTTGTTTTATGCCTGTGGATGTCAGCATTTGAATTACATGTATGCTCAATTTGATAAATTTTCACGTAGGTGTATAAGGATACCATACACAGTTTTGCTTCCTGTTGCATGAATTATAAAAAAAATAGACTATCTATGTTACATGTGACTTCGTGTAGGAATTACAAATTCATTCATCCAACACTTTTGTCATCTGAACTGGGCTAAAACAATGTGTGCCCACTCAAGCATATATATTAGGTTCAGAAAATTAGAAGTGATATAAACACTGACATCTTGGTGGTAGCTCAATTTGTGCTGAAGTAATTGCATCTGCAAGGGTGACAGACAGATTGACAGACATGGTGATGACAATGTTAAGTATAGACCCATATCTTTTACATGGATTGCGAAGCAGGCCAAGCCTATATTAATCACTCTCTATGGCACAGATCGTGGCGTATACTTCCTACCTACATATTCCTGGAGGAAACCGAAGGGCTCGGAGAAAACCACCGTGCACAGTCAGAGTGTATGTATATATATATATATATATATATATATATATATATATATATATATATATATATATATATATATATATATATATATATATATATACATATATACATACATATATATATATATACATATATATATACATATATATATATATATACATATATATACATATATATATATATATATATGTACATGTATATGGCGCATTGTGTCCATTTGTAAATGTGGGTCCGTCACGGTTGACAGTAGGTATGTGTGGTAAATTGAGTCATTATGTCCGGGTGCAAACCCAAACTTTTCTTTCTTTCTTTCTTTCTTTCTTTCTTTCTTTCTCTCTCTCTCTTTCTCTCCTTTGTTCCTTTTTTTTTCTTTTTTTCTTCATGACCAAATTTATTCAGAGTTATTCTCAGACATTATTACTCCAAACTTGTCCTGATGACTGACCTACCAGTGGAATTGACACCTGACATGGAATAGTCACGACATTTAAATTTATGCAAATTAAGGGCAATTAAAATTTTAAAAGCTCCATATCTTCAAAACTGTTGCAGATAGACACAAAGTTCCAACCTAAACATGTATGGTTTGAGGCATCTGGCAAATCCAATAGCATGCCTACAAAAAGTTGGGGAATTTTAATGTATGTTAAATTCACTGAATTTCCCATCAATACACATTCAGGGCATTTGCTGCTGGTTACAAGCTGCATTTACACCAACATGATGCTAGGCAACCATTTTGCATTCATAATAAATTAGCTTGAACTTGTCTCACAGGCAGCCTTCTATCCATGCACACTAGATGTATGATTTAGAAGGTTTGTGTCTTGTAGCAAAATGGTGGTGGTGGTGGGGGGGGGGGGGGGCAGGGGGCTCCCAACAACTGTGTAATGAGGTTTCAATAAAATACAGAGAATCTCTTTCTGTTCATGCAAGAACAGATCTGCTCCATGTTGCTATATGTACCTGGCAGGCTATAGATGTAGTTCCCACTACAATGCTGAACAGAGCAGGCAGGGACCTGTGACTCAGACTGGTGTTCCAGCTGGTCTGTTTTTGCCTGAGGCTATGAGTCTTCTGGGCTTATCAGTCCCAAGGGGGCACAAACACTGGACTTCTAGGTAGACTACATACAGTGCTGAGTTGGCCAGACCCATCGAAGTATGGTCTTCCAGTCCTCAATGACTGTTTTCACATTTGTGTGAGTTTTGAAACAGTGTTTCAATTTGTGTCATCTCAGTGGATACTTTTTTGTCCTTATTTTCTTGTAACCAGTGAGATGGAGCCTGTTCTTCATAGCCAATACTGAGGCAGTGTAGTGCTTGTCTTAGTTCACGGGTACATGTACTTGTAGTTTTGTGACAGCATCTGGTAAAATTTATTTATGCAATAAAGGAACAAGGACAGTTTAGTATTACATGTAAACACATCCCCTGAATTATGATATGTACACACTGTACATGTATATATGCATATATGAATAATGTACAAGTACATACACATATACTCATCCATGCTGCCGAAAAGGGCTGACCCTCTCATTAGTAGGCACTTTTCTCTGGTCCCAACGGTGTCCACTGTAGAGAGGTCTCACTGTATGAGTAAACTCTCTCTCTCTCTCTCTCTCTCTCTCTCTCGCTCTCTCTCTCTCTCTCTCTCTCTCTCTCTCTCTCTCTCTCTCTCTCTCTCTTGAGTTGTTTTTATCAGACACTTTTTTTCCAAAAACTTCCATACTTGCCATAGTGACTGACATGACCATTGAAATTGTGCATTTCCTTTGGACAATCTCTTGCAAACTATTTATTGCAGGTAGACCCAAAATTTCAATGTGCATATATAGGTTTGTGACACCTCAAAATTTCAATATGCATATATAGGTTTGTGACACCTGCCAATATAATGGACAGTATATAAGTTATAGCATTTCAAATTATGCTAATAAGGGCCTTTCCAAAATTTAACATTTGAATATCCCCAAAACTATTACATGTACACAAATTAATCATAGAGACGTCATTCCAACTTCAACCTATAGGTTTGTGGCAAAGCTGCATCCAATGAACCATGAACCAAGTTGTAGGCTTTTAATAAATGGAAATTAGGCAATACACAAAATTAAAATGTTTTTGAATAGCTTCAAAACTATCATAGATACTAGTTTCATTCAAACTTTAGTTTATACGTTTGTGACATGGCCATATCTAATGAACCAAGAACCAAAGTTGTTGCATTTTAATTTATATAAATAAGCCTAATAAGAGGAATTTAGATTATGTTGAACAATGGCAAAGTGTAGCATTTCAAACTGTTCTCATTTTGAAAGCACCCAGGCAGATTTGCTGTGATGCAAATCTTTTCTTCTAGTATTATTACACAATGAAATGCTAGGGGGTTGTTTCTGTTTGTGTGTGTGTGTGTTTGTGTGTGTGTGTGCTCATTTCTTACATGACCTCATCCTCATAAACGAGAGTTAAATGTGCTGTGCATAGTGGACAGTAAGAAGACAGTCAGGGGTTGCAGTGGGGGTGGGGAAGAGAGGTACTGGCAGTGCAAGTATACCTGCAAAATTGTTGCATAACAGCATGGTAGCAGTTGCATGATAACTAGCTCCATGAGAGGGGGTATTGTGAACTTAAGTCCCTTTCTTTGAATGTCATTGGGTTTATGGTATATGATACAAGCACACGTAATGAATGAAGATTTGCACTTCAATTGCCTCTAATTTGCATAATTTTGAAAATTATTTATTTTTAACACAAATCACCAAACAAAATTTAGGTAGTAAGAAAGGTCTCTGATAACCCAAAACTACAATCAAAGTAGCTTAATATACCGCAAACATATTATATTTTGTGTGTACTTAATTTCATGAATTTATTATTTTGTGGGTTTTTTTTGCGGGTATTAAATTTTGCAAACTTGCCTCTGCTAAAAAGTAGCCAATTTGCTACAGGCTTCTGGGCGACTGACACTGATTAAAAACTTGCATATGCCTACACTTATTCAATTTCAAGGTGGGATGATCGATAACCTATGCTGCATAAAAAAATCACGTGAAACTTGGTGTGTCAATCATTCAACCAACCGATAAGGTATCAAATGTAAACTCTAGGTCTCCATTGATGAATCACATGTTTGAATAATACAAATGTATATGTAACACAGTATGTAGAAAGGCATGAGGCTACTTAATCTCCTGAGGTATTTTGCATCTTGAATATATTGGCAATTTTTTGCGAAATTTAATACCATGTAAATTAAACACATATACAGTAGATCATAATTTTCTTGCTTGAGCATCCATACTTGGTTTAAAAGCAAACGGTCAAGCTCTGTATAATCTCTACTTCAGAAGTGATGTGGAGAAAACACAGAAATTGGTCTGTTTGGCGGCAGTTTTACATACTAACACAACAAAATGCACTGATATATTTGGTCACTGCACGTGATCATTGGTAAGTCAAGAGATGGTCAAAGATCATGTGAGCTCATCAACTGGGGTGGGGGGAGGGGAGGAACAAAATTCATTTCATTTCAGTCAAACAAAAAAAAAACCCTTGTCTGCGAAGCAGGCCTTCTACCTCCATCAAAGATGTACATGAAAATGAGAACTTAAAAACGGAGTCTTGTTTGACACCCCCCCCCCCACCCACTCAGGTTAAACTTAAAATGCATGGAGTTTCACAAACTGTTCCGTGGCTTTGTGCTAGACTAAGTTCTACATCTTGAGCAGCCAACTTCTTGACTAGCAACCTGTAAGTACAGATGATGAAGCAACACAACTTAACATGCATATACAAACTTAATTGCACCACAATGTTAATCCCAGATGATTGCCTGCTTGGGACATGCCAGGCCCTCTTCCACCTGCAATAACACAAACATTGACCCAGGTATATATATATATATATATATATATATATATATATATATATATATATATATATATATATATATATAAAAGTGAAAGTGCCCAGGCAGGCATGTACATTTGCTCTCTTCCCATCTATTCATACTGGGTACTTTCTGGCGGTCCCAAGAGTGTTAACTACATGTATACTCGTACTAGTATACTGCATAACCGTAGTCTCACACATTATGATGTAATTGCCACTTGTCTGCAGTTGTGGATTATTGTCATTTCCTGCTGGGGTCCTCTTTTAGATCAGTCTATTGTTATCAACCCTCCAAGGAAACTGCAGACACTTGAACATCCAGCATAGCTGGCAACTTGTGCACAAATCTGCGATACACACTGTTTCATGCATACATTAGTACATATATCATGACATATTTAAACTTAATATCTGTAGGGTTTTTTCTGTTTTTTTTTTTTTTTCTTGGTCCTCTCTCCAAGGAGGCGAATTACAGAACTCACTTCCCTGCTTTCACTGTAAGCACATCACTTGACTCAACTTGATTGCATAGTCATGAGCAAATTAAGTGTAATGCACACTGTAATCAGGCATCAGCAACTTGCAGATGGAGTTTTAAGATGAAAGGGGGGGGAGTATTCATATTCACAGCATGTTTTGATTGATTGTGCCTGCCTTGTTGCCTCCAAAGCAGACTAATTTCTGTGTTATCTCTACGACACTTGTGGAGTAGACAACACAGAGTTTGCCTCTGATCCAGAGGAAACCTGCCTTGATAAATACATTGTGTTGGGATAAATTATGGCTAACTTGTTATCACATCATAATGTGTGAGACCAGGGTTATGCAGTATGGTAATATGAGAATAGTTAACATGTGGGTGTGGATAACTGCATAGTGTTCAATGTGTCTATGGATAGGTTTTACTTTACAGGGCTTAACACAGACCAAACTGACTTCCTTTGCCTATTGACCCAGTAGCTGTAGACTCTTTCCTTAGGGGTCAGAGTGACCAACAAGAATAAAAGAAAAAAAGTTACAGGATAGTTCAAGACCAATACTCATCCGGACCAACATAGATTCTACATCATCAAATAGGTAATAATTCTTTCATATGAGGCAGACTAATTTGAAGGAAATAATAAAAACAGTGTCAAAGCAGTCTTGAAAATATTAATACCAAAATAAGCAGACCTTCTACCTCCTTCGCTGGAGGGGGTAGAAGGCCTGCTTCACAGACAAGTCATTATATTGAATATGTCAGATATCTGAGTGTCATTATAATGAGGTTTCACTCTGCATTCTAATAATAATAATAGGGCAGAACAGGCCTGTTTCATGGTCCCTGATAATTATAATCACTTTGGGTGAGTCCAGCCTTTTGAAGTCTACCTGCCTGTTTTTACTTCTAGAATTGCACCTACAACATAAGAAAGAAAGAAAAAAAAGAAAAAAAAAAAGAAAGAGTAAATCTCGGTTTGCACCTAGACATAATAACCCAATTTACCACTCATACCTACTAGCAACTCTGATGTACCCATATTAACATAGGGACACAATAAGCCATATATATATATATATATATATATATATACATATATATATATGTGTGTGTGTGTATATATGTATGTATATATGTATATATACATATATATATATTTATACATATATGTATGTATATTGTCATCGCCATGTCTGTCAATCTGTCTGTTACCCTTGCGGATGCAAGAACTTCTGCAAAAACTGAGCTACCACCAAGATGTCAGTGTTTATATCAATTCTGATCTTTTAATACGGTTGAGTGGGTATACATTGTTTTAACCCAGTTCAGATGACAAGGGTGTTGGATGAATGAACTTGTAAACCTTATATGAGGTCACATGCAACATAGATTCTTTATCTTTTTTATAATGCATGCATCAGGAAGCAAAACTGTCAATGGTATCTTTATACACCTATGTGAAAATTTATCAAGTTGAGCATACATGTAATTCAAATGCTGACATCCGCAGGCATAAAAATATAACTTCATGAATTTAGCAAAATGAATATAAGATGAGGATGGATACTGATATAAGATGTACATTCTTAACTGGACCTGCAGTGTCATTAATACACATGTGTTTGCTAATTACATTCTAATTGACATACTCAGCCATCTAGCAGAGTTCAAACCTATTGATAAACAGTAGTCTTCTTGTGAGAAGCAATCTCTCTCAAGGACCCCAAGAACACCGTACTGCATCTTACTTTCATATTGCCAAGTATTTGACTTTCTGCTCACATTCTGTTACATAACAAGCATGTCTTACTACCTCTTGCCAAATTTAATCACCTCTAGCCCTGTCTTCAGTACATCTTACTCCTTCTTACCACGTTCTGCTTGTCTTGCAGCATGGAGAAAGCATCTTACTGTGTCTTACCAGAATTGGGAAACAGGAAGTTAGACCTTATTTGCGCTCATACTTTCCATTAAGACATTTTCTGGGCTCCTAGTGATAAGAGACCTAAAGCACTTATCATTGTGATAGTCTTGTTATGCCACATGAAATAAAATCAATATCCTAATCCATCCTAAGGTATCAACTTTGCCGCCCCTTGAGGCTTTTTTCGCACAGGTTTTCGCACAGACTCCCTTGCTGTTTCTTTTTTTTAAATTTTTTTTTTATTTAGGGCTGAGGCAATAATAACATGAAACAAAGGTGGCTGTATACTGCAAAGCGTGATAACAGAAGAATATTATTTCAAACATTGTAAAGAATGTTCAACATCACATGAACACATGTATGAAAAAACACTGTGATATGAATGGATCCGACAAATGAATGCTATTAACTCTCGAAAGAATTCATTATTGAAAGTCAATGTTTTCGACAACAGATATTTTAAGAAAATATTTCTGAGGTAAATTTGAGTACCACTTTGGGGGAAAACATGGCAGGATGGTGTTTTTAAACCTTTTCGTATCGAATAATCTGGTATCTGGCAATGTTTACCTTCTTTCGGTTAGCAGAAGAAAGCTTCATGATGGGATCAAGGGATTTGCTCGCCAGACAAATTTCTCGCACAAATAGGATAACGTGTATTGCATAAACAATGTGTAGTGATTGGAAATGTCACTAAGAATTAGGTAATCATTTATGGTAATTATATATCATTCACATTCTTTCCTAACAGAATGTTCAAAACAGAATCTGTAAGAATAGTTCAACACAAATTCACCCTTAAGTGATTACAATATATTGCTTGGTACTTCGTATCATGACACATGGTCTAAACAGTCAACTAAACAAAATTTGCACGAGGAGTGCATCTGATATCACTGTAGATAAAATCCCTTTATCATTTTCAGAAATGCCAAGATAGCTAATGGTAAGGAAGGCGAAACATAGCCAGCTCTAAGAGTTTTTATTACAAAGAAATTTAACAAACTGTAATATCATGGACCATCCTTAAACTGGTTCCAAAGGATTTAAACTGACAATTTGCCCACGCAAAATATTTCAGGTCAGTGCACATTTGCCAGAATATAAAGGATCCGCGAGTTGACATTTATTGATCAAATCTGGTATTAACAGTGCTTACCTGAAAATTTAAAAAACTATTACAATCGTGTCTTTGAAAACAACAACCACTCAAAGGGGAAGGCAGGTGTCAAATTCAGAGGGCACTGTATATAGGAGCAGATCTTATGCAATGGATATATAGTGTCTAAATAGTTTAATTCAGTGTACCTTGGTTTTGTCAATAGTTAAATACCAATTATGTAGGCCATTTTGGTTCTTAGTATAATAAGATTCAAAAGCAATCTACATATGTGTCCCTACTTGCTGGATGTGGGTACCTGATTGTAATTGCTTAAGTTTCACTGTGAGCTTGAAGTGACGAAGAGGGTCATGGGTAGGCATTTGTGCCCGTGCTTACAGAGAATAATAACTGAACTCACAATATATTTTCATTTATATTCGTAGTTCGAAAGTTGTCCACTAGGATCAACTTCTGTTAATAGTAGTCTTGCTGTTTTCTAGTCACACGTTTTGACCGGCGAGACCCCCAATATTTTGAAGAAAACTTTCTGACAATATTGAGACAATTCAAGACAGATTATCCAGTATTATAGCAAATCAAAGCACGCTGACCCAAAGGGTGGAACAATTAGAAGCTTCAGGTGGGGCATCGAGCAACATAAGACAAGATAATCCAGGGCCAGATTCGAAAAGGCAAGATGGTGGCGTCCTTGGCATTAATGACACACGTGTTCGGAACATTCCGTGCGATGGTACTGATCATATAAATGATCCCTCGGATTCACATGGTGAATTCGAGATTCAAAGAGAATTTGAGATTATAAAATCATCTCTTCAGTCAATTTCTCTATCTACCTACTTGGGGGTTTATGACGCAAAACAAGGTATCAAAGCTTAACTGAATAAAGCATATCACATATTGTCCAAATCATTACATTTCACAGAAACTACTTTGAAACAGCTACCATGCATTGTGGCTTCAGAAGAACCCTCAAGGAAAAGGATCTTAAACAGTTGTACACCATTTTGTCGGGTCACATTAGCTTTTTGCAAGGTGAATGTGCGGGTCAACTAGTGCATCGTAGTTTTTCCCAGGATACAGCCAAAGTTTTTAAGGTATTTGAAAGAAATGAGCTTGCATTTTCAAACAGATCAACTGGGAACTTAAGGCGTGCAGCAGATATTACTTTCATTCGAGAAAGAGCCCAATTAAATCATGGAGGGGGTTTACAAGGAGGCCGATCCTCATATCAAGGCAGATTGCAGATAGGAAGAGGAGGCCGTTTCCAACGTTTTGAGAAAAATCAAGATGTATATTCCCAAAATCGCTTGGAGAAACATTCCATCTCAGCGACCAGGTGGCAACAATCATAATCAGAATGAGGACCAATAAATATAATTCCATAATTTCATATATGACTCGTTACAGTCCACATTACTGATATGTATTTCCATGCATGTTTCATACACAGACCTCATTACAGGGTGGAGCTAGTAAACTAAAGCATGTTTCATAATATATACTGAACCAAACAAATAACGCAACCCTTAAACTTTTTAACTTAAATATTTATTGTTACTTTCATATCACAGTAACAAATTAGATCCATATTCTGCAGTCTTTTTGGCATAACATGTGAAAAACAAAAACTTGAAACTGTCAACGAGGGCACGACCAGCTGGCAATAAACAGGGCAACATTGATTTGTAAAGTTCACAAATTGGCATGTCCACTAATACTGTGTGTGACCACCATCAGCATCTGTAACTGCTATGCAACGTCGGCGCATGGATGACACTAGCCCCTGCACCATCTGCCGGGGCACACGATCCCACTCTTCTTGAAGAGCCTGGCGAAGCTGCTGGCAGTTGGCGGGCACTGGATCCTGTCTCCGAACACGCTGGTCAAGGTAGTCCCAAAGATGGTCAATGGGATTGATATCAGGTGAGAAGGCTGGCCATGACAAAACGTTAATTCCTTCTCCTTGCAGAAAATCCATCGTCAGTCTAGCGGCATGGGGCCGAGCATTGTCCTGTTGAAGCAAGTGGAGTTGGTGGTGTCCAATGAAAGGGACAGCAACACGCTGAAGGATCTCATCCCTTTAACGGGCAGTGTTAAGATTGCCTTCAATGAAGATTAGCTGGGTTTTGGCTGTGAATGAAATTCCACCCCACACCATCACTGATGCACCTCCAAATCGATCTGTTTCCAGCACACAGGCATCTGAGTAGCGTTCTCCCCTTCGCCGCCAAACACGTGTCCTACCATCTGCATGATACAGGGTGAAGCGGGATTCGTCGGTGAATAGCACATCCCTCCACTGTTGATGGGTCCAGTGAGTATGGGCAGTAGCCCATTGTCGTCAGGCTTGCCTTCTTGCCTGTGTCAAAATTTGACCCCTGTAAGGATGCCTGGCGTGCAGATGGTGTTCTTGTAGCCTATTACGGACTGTGTGGGCAGATATTCTATTATTGGTTCTGCCAGGTGTCTGTTGTGCAGTTCTAGTGGCTGGTTGAGTTCTGTTCCGCAGATGTGACACCCTGATGTGTCTGTCTTGTGCAGGTGTGGTTTCTCTTGGTCTCCCAGGACACTGTCTATCAGGTGTGGCCCCAGTCTCCTGGAATCTTGTAGCAAGTCTGGATATAGTGCATTTGTGGACTTGCAGTCTTCTTGCCACCTCTGCTGCAGATAAACCAGGCTGTAGCATGCCAATTCCTCTCTCCCGATCTACTGTTGATAATCGACCCATAGTTCTTGGAATACTGTGCCAAATGAATGCCATGCTGCCATTTTATTGTCCGTGAGGGGCTACACCCAACCAGTAAAGGTGCGAATGTTTTAGTCATGTGAGTAACACTGAATCCTGCAGTTGTCCTTGATTCAGCACAACCACCAGACTTTGAAAGCCTCATATCCTCGCACACAGTTACGCTTGGGCTGATTTTTCACATTTGTCACTCTTGATTCATGACAATGACCCCATGGCAAGGTCAGGGTACTCGACCTTGAGGTCACACTACTTGGTGCATTATTTTAGACTGATTTAACAATGGTTCGTATATTTCTGAACTTTAAATACAGTTCCAATGTGAAAATAAACCCAAATGAAAAAGTTGCGTTATATGTTTGGTTCAGTATATATATAAATCCAAGATATAGTTGATTGTACAGAAAGTTTGAAGCTTGCAATATAAGGAATCACATTAACGGTGGAGAGATATCAGATGTGGTGTTACTGTATTCAATTGGCTTGAATGTGGGGTACAACTTCCTTTCACCACTGAGCCGAAAGTTTTGATGTTCCTAACAGAAAACAAAGTTTCAAGGATACTCAATTATAGATCATGGGATCAATGACTTGGTGAGACAAGGTGCTATAAAACCGGTTATAAGAAAACCATACTGTGTATCCAGCATTTCTTGTGTGCCAAAAAAAGGGGGCGGTTACAGACTTATAACTGATTTACGTAAACTGAATAAACACAGCCCTTGTCCACACTTCAGGCATGAGAACATAAATGAGGTCATTGACAATATAAAAGTGGATGATAGGTTGATCACACAAGATATCAAGCAAGGTTATCTACATGTATCTGTGCACAATTCATTTACTACTTATTTAGGTTTCAAATGCAAGAGTCAGTATTATGAATGGCAGGTATTGCCATTCGGTCTTGCAGTAAGCGGTTCTTTTTTTGTTAAAACTATTCCAGAAGTAGTGATCTATTGAAGACACCAGGACATACAATTTAGTTCGTATGTGGATAATTGTTTGCTGAGCGCTCAAAAACATCAGATAGCAGTTCAACACAATTTGTTCTTGATGTATTTCAAGACCTGGGTATAATCCTCGACTTAGATAAATGTTCTTTACAGCCTGAAAGTGGTAAGGCATATGTGGGATCCATTATCAATACAGAGGCTGAAATTTACATACAAATCCCTAAAACTCACAAAAACAAATTGAACAAATACATGTAAGAGTTGTAAAACAGGGTTATACAACTGCGAGACAATTAGCACGGATTACAGGACTATGCATTTCAATGGCCAAATTCGTAATACTGGCAAATTTGTTACTACACAATCTTTAAAGCTCGCTAGCTTCAAAAAAAATCATGGCAATCTGGTAATAGACAAAGATATGCAAGCAGACCTAATATGGTGGCAAAGTGCATTAAATAATTGGATTTTGGTGCAATAATCAGATCTCAGGTCATAGATGCGTGTATTACAACCGATGCAAGTGCCACAGCATGGGTTGCTCATTGTGCCAAGGACACAGCACAAGGATTTTGGAACACCAGGGTGAGATTCATATCCTCAAACTACAGAGAACTGATGGCAATACTAATGGGGAAGTATACATTTGCACCCAAAATAAAAGGAAAAACTGTGAAAATATACACAGACAACATGTGTGCATCTGCGTACATAAATTTGCAAGGAGCCCGAACAAAGACTGAACAAAAATTGCAACAGCAATTTGGGCTATACATCTGGAATTCCACATAACAATGGTAGTGTCCTTCATAGCAGGTCAGGACAATACTTTAGCGGACAGGCTGTAAAGACTAAATCCAACATACGAATGGAAATTACACCCTGGAGTGTGGAATTTAATAGATTCTGTGCACGGGACGCACATGATCGACAGATTTGTTTCAATATTAAATACACAACTACCAAGACACAACAGACGTTTTGCGGACCCATTTTCAGATTGGATGGATGCTTTGGGACAATTGAATTGGGCTACAAAGAACAATCATGTCAATCCTCCAATAAGGCTCTCACCAGCTATTTTAAGAATGATACAATTACAAAAAGCTTCAGCAACAGTCATTGCACCTTATTGGCAAGGCCAAAAATGGCTCCAAGATTTAAAGCGACTATCTGTAGCACCACTGATTCAAATTCCAAATGTAAAAAAGACATTTTTAACAGTTCGCATTGGACCAAGACAACAATCGAATTATACGACAGAAACATACAGCTGTTTCACACTTTTTGTATCGAGAGGAAAATAAAATTTCCACCTGCGGTGATGGACAGTCATATATTTGCAGATTACTTATGTTTCATTGCAGACAAATAAAAAAGACCACAGTCCATATTGAATTCTAATATGACAGCAATATCTGCATAGTACAAAGGATTCAGTTCCAATGATCCTATTAGTGACCAGGACATAAAAGTGTGACACACTGCCTTAATTAAATTGAGTAACTAAGCTCCAATGCAAAGGACACCATTCATTTCTACAAGACGTTTCATGGTGGTATTTGAAAAATGGGATGGTTCAAGTGTATTATCTACAAAACTACGTTTGCGAGCGATCATTTTGCTTGCTTTATGTCTGATGGCTAGAATATCTGATCTAGCCCTAAGACGTGTAAATTTTGACCCTCATACTATGTCTGTGAATCAGATCAGATTACGTGCAGATCAGGTACTTTTCCACGATGATGGCTCTATGACCATAACACTCTCTTTGGTATAAAAAATAATCATGAAAGATCTGGGTTTGAAGTCAGAGTACCTGGCATAGATACTCCCAAAGTGGATCCAGTTCATTACCTAAAGGAGTACATAGATCATACTGACTGCTTTAGAGCTCAACAAAGTTCCAGTGCTCTATTCTTACAACTATGTGCGCCTTACAAGGGCATCTGTAACAATACAATCGCCAAAATTTTTTAGGACGCACTCGCCTTAGCAGGTTTGAGAGGATATTCAGCACACTCCTTTACACCTACTGGTGCTACAGCAGCAATGACTGCTGGTGTTTACTATATATATATACCAGGTGTAACATGCAAGTCCTAGCTTAAACGGTTCTTTAAAAAAATTGATTGTTACTCCAGGACCCTTAATGTAATGGTAGACCAAACGCTGTCACAGCATAGCCAATACATGTGACCGCCATAAGTACAAAAACACTTTCCTATGTGAAATTGAAACAGGTCTCATGACACCATGGAAAACTCAAAATTCCTTAGGAAAGCAGTGTATATGTCTCACATTGTTTCCCACACAGTCTGCTTTGCAATTATAATGTTCTAGCATGGATGGGTACCTTATATTAAAAGCACTATGTTTTATATTTGAACTTTTGTTGCCTTAGTGTTTGTGACCACCATAGGTGATTTTGTCCTAATTGACTTTTTTGCTTTCTCTGCATCACAATCTTGGATATGGTCTGGGTGGTCATCTTTATGATTGTCTGGGTGACATTCTTGTGTGGGTACATGGGTCCTTACAGTGGTCTTGTAGACGAATAAATATAAATATGGCCAAAATTGATACGTTGGCCTGGGTGGCCTTTGTTTGGATGGCAATTTTCAATATGGTCTGGGTGACTATCTTTATTATCCAGCATAGGGGCCTGCTTTTCGTGGCAAATAAATGTAGATATTCATTATTGGCACACAATCTCTCATTTTGGTCATTCTCTTAGTATAACTATCTTCCTACATTTATATTTGCATTTGTGCCTTTGTGGTTGGAAGGTCAAACAATGAAAACTTTGTATGATAGATGTCATTGCTCCATGTGTATCTATACTCCCAGCCTGCCAAAGGTAGCAGACACACTTCGTATTGGTGACACCTGTGCCCAAAACATTATTTGTGTAAGACGACTTTGGGATGTGCATATATATATATATATATATATATATATATATATATATATATATATATATATATATATATATATATATATATATATATACATATATATATATGTATGTATATATACATATATATACATATATATATATATATACATATATATATACATATATATATATATATATATATATATATATATATATATGCATTTGTCCATGTACGTATGGCTGTTGTGTATTTGTATATAAAGGCTTCCATGTGTGTACTGCTTGGCCCCTATTTCAGACAAGTTCCTGGCCTGTGGTGGTCCAGGAGAGGGCAAGCTTGTACCCATCTGTCCTCACCTCCATCAGGCATTTCGTTAGTCTGTTACATACATCTATGTATGTGTGCAGTAACTGCAGTGAAACTGCGAGTAACATTGTTCCTAGCTATGTTAACTATTTGGATTTACTTATGATCTAGCCTGTGTGATATACTATTTGGTCTCTAACACTGACATACTATTGTGACTCACATCCACCACATTTTTACTTTTGGTGTTTGTCTATCTTTGGAACATTGCTCTAGTAACCTCAAACCTCTGTTTCAAATTTAGCTGCTTCGACACTTTTATTGTCCCATGTAGTTTGTAATTGGTTAGAGTTCTACTTTTTGTTATTTTTGACTTTGGTAATGTTCAAGCATCTGCAGATGCTTGAACATTACCAAAGTGACACCACCATACTCTTTTTTCCATTCCCTACTTAATGTGTATTGAGGCAGATTGTCGTTTTTCATGTACCATGGCTTAGTACATGAGATTGTGCATGGAACATGACAAATTCAGATTCCGTGGCTGTCCATCTCCTACAGAGGCACTCATTGAGGGATAAGGACACACTGTGTGTGATGTTACGCATTAAGGTTGTCTGCCCTATCAAGGCTCATGTGGCCAATATTCTAAGAAGTATAGCCTGTCGGGCCATTCTAAACAAGAGGTGATGTCAGAATTTCAGACGTCCACGAGGCATAAAATGTGTGGCATGTGATAAGTGCCTCGTCTGAGGGCCGGCAGACAGGAGTATGTTCTGGTTCTGCCCTGCAATGAGTGTCTTCTGGTCTGGCCAATTATGCTGGAGCCCCAAATAGCAGTGGTTTAAACTGTAGAGAAGAATGTTTCAAGAAGCATGGTGAGAAACGGGTGAGTGGGATATACTTGAATACTCCTATTGTCATGTTTTGCTTTCTTCCACCCTTTTGAGTTTGGTTGTCCCATAGGTTCACTTAATTGACTGATACTATCTTACCTAATAGTGGTGAGACCATTACTTAGTCCAAATTCAGCCGAGGTCTTAAACCGTCCAAATCTTGACAAGTCTATAAACATGAACATCATGAGACACATCAGCATGGCATGAATAGCCATCAGGCAATACATTTTCCATAGAAATTCTAAGAATGATAAGATGTCATATTAACAGAGTAATAGGGAAATATATAATGAATATATATTGCAATTTTTGTCTCTACTTTTGAAGTAACAGCATGAAATGTTTCTATTAATTCCAAATCATCAGGGCATATTTGTGAAATATATTCTCGAAAGTGAATAAAATTGATGCTTAACAAGTCATCGATATATCTTAATGTCAATTTAAAACATTTCTAATGAAATTTCTTGTCTTTTGCCACCTTTAAAAGAACGTTATATTCATAGTAAAATGAATATAAATCAACCAAAAGAGGTACACAGTTGTTACCCATTCGATTACCAGTTGCCTGCCTAAAGATGACATCACCAAAACCGACATAAATGTTGTCAATAAAAAAGTTCAACAACTCGAAAAACTGATCGTATTCAAATCAAGACTGCCAATACTTCATATTACCAAATTATGCACCTTTGTAAGATGTTATCATTCTCTGAACGTTATGTTTCTTATGTGTTTAATATATAAGAGACTTGATACATTCTTTTCAATGAGATTAAGGAAAAGTTGTATATAAAATGAGAAATCCTAAGAAGAAATCTGTTGAAAAGGAAAATGGTAATCAGTACCGTTCAATTTCTCCAACCGGATCGTCAAATTACATGAAACTAAAAAAATGTTAATACCAGAAGATGCTTCTATCTGACCACAGGAATTAAACCACACTTCTTCTGCTTTCTTCTAGCCTTTAGACAACAAAAACTGACAATTCTTTAGTAGAGCAAAATTTTGGAACCTGGTATGAATCAGAACTAATAAAGATTTTATCCAGGTTTGGAAGTGAAGAAATGTTAAGTAAATGGGCATGTGCATAAGAAAATTTTCACGAAAAATAAAATATTTTTTTTACGTTTGTTCAAAACGTATACAGTGATTCATTTACTTTTCTATTGGTGGGAGAACTTGAGTTGTTAAACAGGCCTAATTCGTCAATTACAACCTCATAATTAAACTTTCTACAAGTGACAATAATATTATTGGATGCATTTTATGCAGGTGCAAACACATATTTATCATGCATCTCTGGCAGTGTAGAGTTGGGTGCATTGTTTGGGTATTGCACTTCACAGCTGTTATTCTATTGGATTTGCCCTTATGGGTCGTTATTATTACTACCAGCTTGTCACCTCTTGGGTTGACACACACGTGTGTTAGGTCTGCAGCCTAATAGGTATCATGCCAATTAAAGCTTATCCCTGAGAACCACTTTCAGGTCAATTACAGGTCTGGAGGCGATAGGAACATTCCTGTGGCGGCATGAGGGCTATGTCTTGCAGCTTTACCTTTGCCCTTCCCTTCCCCTTCTGTCCCGACAGTTAACACACAGGACTTATACGCTGCTCTTTAATATCATGCCTGTCAGATGAAAAAAATGCAAGCTAAATAATAAGATAATAAACACAGGGACAGCCAGCACATGAAGTCAAAAAAGCTCCTCTCTTCAGTGTATATTTTTTTATGTTGTACCTCATTGTCATTGCCACAAATCAAAAATGAATAATAATAATAATAATAATAATAATAATAATAATAATAATAATAATAATAATAATAATAATAGCAATAACAATAACAATAACAATAATAATAATGATGATGATGATAATAATAATAATAATAATAATAATAATAATAGCAATAACAATAAAAATAACAATAATAATAATGCTGATAATAATAATAATAATAATAATAATAATAATAATAATAATAATAATAATAATAATGATAGCAGGAAAAGGTGTCTGGTAATTAATGATGCTTCATTATCCACTGGGTCATTAAGCAGGAAATCCTGCTGGCCAAGACAAGTTCGTTTTATTGTTTCGTTTGCTGTTTATAGGTGTATGTGAGGAATTTGTGAAACACTTGTGTGTGGTGCTTGCCTACACCTGATGCATCCTGTTAATTTCTACACCAGTTTGGGAACTAGTTTCTGTGACTTTTCCCTCTATGTGCCTAGTTTTTCTAATTCATTTCCTGTTTTGCCAGGTTTTATATTATTGTTGCCCTTATACCGAATTTGTCTTGTGGTACCCGCTCCTGTATGTATTGTTTTGTAGACAACTTTTACTACTGCTACTGAAACAAACGTCTGGGGCCACCAGCAGTAAAGCAAGTGTGTCAGCGGACACAAAAAGTGACAGGGAGCCGAATGAGGTTTTTACCATTGGAGCCAGGGGTCAAGTTGGTTAGACAAGACTCTCTGGGTTTTTTAATCAAACTTTAGCCCAGGAGCACAACTTGGCATCTAAATGCAGGGTTGACAGTGTGATAGTTTCTGCTGCAGAGGATGATCTGTCAAATGTGGGCTGGATGGTGTCAAGATAAAAGGTTACCCTTTAGCTGGGACTGGAGAAATGTGTTGTTAAGCCTGTCAGCATTCCATAACTGTAGACATGACACCTGTTTTTCATAGAAGGTTCCAGCCTTTTATTCTATATTTTAGTATCAATTAATTCTTTTTCTATAAATGCTTGTGCGTGTTTTAATTTCCTTGGTATGGACTTTTTACTTTTGACTTGCTCTGGTATGACACCTCAGGATGGTGCAATCAGTCACTTGGATGATGGTTTACACTCACCTGTCAGAGATCAGAGGGTAACAGAGCAGACAGAGTCGAGCTCATGTGTATCCTAAACAAGCTGATACTTTCACTATCTCCACTGTCCAGACACACATACCTGCCCTATAGAGGTTCTTCCAGCACTGTTTTTACGATCACTCAAAATGTACGGTGCATGCTTGACCCAGGGCAACTTTTCAAGTTAGGCGTGTGGGTGTTTTTTTTCCTATAACTATGTTTTTGAATGCCCTAATCATTCTGGGTGGTTACTTGGTATAAATAATGGTGAGTCTCCACATAGGTTTTGAGGGGGGTGTACTATTATAGTAATTACTTTGCCATCTCAACCAGTTAATTTTGGTCACAATACTTTCATCATGATGCGACAGGTTGGATGCCGCTTCAGATTGTGGATACTGTTACAAGGTGAGGCTATTTGATGCAGGTATTTCAGCTGCACGCGCCAAAACCACAACCTTGAAACATACAGGTGTAATTACTGTAGACGGAATATGAATCTTAATCTGGATAAGGGCAATAGACTGGTATATGAACACACAACGGGCAAAATGCAGTTTTAGATCTCAATACATTTTAATACTGCACATTAACAGATGATACACAGAATATGGATAGTTGTCCCACGTAGTCGTCAATGGTCGTCTAGCCTTGGTGTGGATGGTATGATGTATAATGTACTTACAGTATCACAGCAATAGTCCTAGTTCACAGGCACCAAGTAACACTTTTAACACACACACTTGACAAGTAGCGAGTCCAACTTTTCACAAATGTCCAAACGAGAGCTCTGCGTCCGCTGAAGGTAAGCTATTGACCGGTCTTGTGTGTACAGGAGTTGCCTCCCACGTAATGACTACAAGTTTTGTTTCAAACAGAAACTTTCACTGAAGTGAGAAAAAGATTAGTATGGAAGCGCTTACCGGCAAACCCCTTCGAGTCTACAGTCTAATGCAATTTCACGTTATTTAAGTATCAATCAAGATAAAAAACCATGGAAAACCTGTGTCTCTAAAGGTGCACAGTAATCTGTACAATGTGTCTCTTCAAGGTGAGCAAAAACCTAATACTGTATAATTTTGACTGGGCATCGGTGCACTCGACCACCACAACTCTATACCGAACTCTATTTATCGATGTCCGTTTTATAGGAAACACCTAGAGAAACATGTATTAATTAACAGTAATTTACTTGCAGGAACCGAAAGAACCGCACACCACTGTCTATTTAACCCAAACACTACATATCTTACACTTTCAAACACCGCATAAGAAATGTATGGTTTTGGCGTCTTAATCAACACGGGGCAAAAGTGCTTTTGAAATAATATACACTCACTATATGCTTACACTTGCTTCCGTAAATCAATACGCCAAGTTTATGTGCCTCACATAATCACAATCCGCTCCCTAATACGAAAGATCTTGTGTTTTATAAACTTTTGAAATAAACACACGCTCCGTTCTAACACGCGAGTCTCTGTGTTATTTTACACACTGATGATTGAAAAGAACTGACATGATGAATTTACATTATGAGATCTACAATTTTTGAATAAAACAGCAAACCAAAAACGCCTAGGCACAAACACACAACTTACTGCTCAAACCATGATGCAAACCAAATTAAGCCGATGGAAAAGTAGACATCTCGTCCCAGTCCATCCTACGCCCCGACTGGGCAGAGACTAACCTTCATACACACGGCCAGAATACGTAGGATCTGGCAGTAGGATCACTAGGTCAGCCCAATTTTACTCTGGCCAAACCGGTCAAGATAAAGTCGTCCTAGGGTGAGTTGGAATCTCCCACTAGCCGGTTCATTGGTCAATTAAGGGGTTGGAGAATATTAGCGCATGATTACTCACGCCTGCATGCAAGGATTTATTTTAACATGGGGAAGGGTATCTCGCTTGTAACAATACGTAAAACAGACAGCACCAGTACAATCATAGTGCACTTACAACTACCGTCTTTTCAATCTAGTTGGGGATAGTATGTCCCTCAGAGTGGCAGAACTGCACCCCCAAATGGATCCTCAGACTATGAGCACAGTTTTTTTACTCGTCTAATCTGCAGATTTTTAAAAACAGTTTCTTGCTTTAACCACGCAGAAAGATTGTGACATCCATATGTATTATGGACAAAACCTGGAGCCTAAACCTTGTGAACTTGAGACAACAGGATCTTTTGCTTCCCCTGGTGGGACTTGTATGCAGCCTGTTAAAATGTACCTGAGTGACAGAGTGGTCTATAGAATTGATCATTTTCTTCCTTTTAATATCCAGTATTAGGTCTGGCTGCTGTAGTATACTCAGAAAATGCACGTACTTTCAAGATTTTCAAAGATGCCAAAGATTAGTTACTCAAATTTCGTGTGACGGAAAAGCAGTGTATAGGCTAGTTTTAAACAAGTATAATGTTATCTTTATTGCCTAAGATGCACGGCAGGCTCTACCAATCCTACATAAACCGGGGAGTCCAAGAACACGGTGACAGCTAAGGTAGTAATGGTGTTCCTTACCAAATATGGTAGTGTACTATGTGATGCGAAGCAGCAGAAGTAATAGCCGTAACACATACCTTTATTACCCTCCCGAAGGCCCCATTATGGTATACTGGTATCACAAAAAGACACACTGTTAGTGAGCACTATGTTTTTGAGGAAATAGGATCACTATCTGCTGGTGAACAGTTTGTTTGAGCTTGAGGTCAATTATATGTCCAATATATTGAAAAGAAAACTCCATTGAGCAAACTGGAGAGGTCAAAAACTACAGCTTCGCAAAAAAAAATCCATGAAATAATTAAAATTAACAAACTGGAAGAGCAACTTGTTACAGAAAGTCCATGGCTAACCAAAGGTGTTGTTATTCAATTTCGATGCAAGTGTTTCAACAGGTTTGGTGAAGAAAAAGTTTTCCAGATCTTCAAAAAATGAACATGATGTAAATTTCCTGTGGTGCTGTGTGATGTAATATTTATGTTTGATAGCTATCCTATCAAATTTTATACTTTGAAATAAGTCAACCATTTAAGCCAATAACAAAGAAAATAGAAAATTAATTTGCCATCAGAATGGACAAGGTTGAAAGTGGACGGATTTGTACATAAAAAACATGCTGTGGTGGGTAGAGAGCAACTTTCATGATAAAAATAGCGACAATATCTCGGCACCAGGCAACATTGCATGATTTTTAAGACAAATAAGATAGGTGGTCCCAAGTATTTTGCCGATCACGTATGTCTGATAATACTTCTAGGGTTCATTCTTTTATCATCCAATCGACCGAGAGAGATGGTGATGCATCTGTCAAATTTTTACTGTCTGACTTCCAGAAATACAGAAGGACATAAAAGTCCCAGCTGCAAATAATGTATCCGTGTTGAAACGAGTTATGAATTAATTTGACTTGCATGGTTGGCACCCAAGAGATAGCTGTGAGTTGACAACATAATAAGCAAAACCCTGCAAAACGGTCCAAAGGTATGTGTCTTTCATCGGTCTCGTGGCCAGTTGGTTTGTTGGGCATTTTCTATCCACGTTTTTTTCCGCATGTCAGTCTTACGTCAGCTATTAGGCAATTATACATGTTTGCCGATACGTTAAAATTATAGACGGTCATTGGCTGAGAGGCTTACAGTAAGTGTTGTAGCAGCCGTTGATGAATCATTAAACAAGAGCTACATATTACTACAAGTCAGGCACGGTTCACATAATAATTACTCTGATATATCACTTAATTTTTGTACGTCTACAACTAAGGTTTGGTATAACAATGGGTATATCTTGAGTGATAGGGCACGTCATATCACTTGACTGCATTTGCGTTTCAGGTTTCACAATTAATAGTAAGCTACTAGGGGATTATGTTTGCTTTACGGTTAATAGGTAATAGTGAAAACAACTGCTTTTCAACAAATAAGTTAATCTCCTCGTGAAAATTTAGGAAAATAGGCCTTTCTTACGTGCGTCCTTGAACACTTCTTTCATGTGCATACAGCTCCTTATGAAACATATTTTGCCTTCAAAACAGGAACATTACTATCAAATGATAATTTATTCTAGTAACAATAATATTTGTTTCTTTTTTATCAAAACTACAACTGAATTCATACATGTGACCAAGGAATCTCACCATGAAAAAGGAAAAAATTATCCTATTAACAATCTTTTATCGAAAATTGAATGATAATCTTGTAAATAATACACACATCCCTCTCTTATAATTTCAACCTTTAGATATTAAAAAAATAATATAAAAATTCAACTGGAATCTCTAACCACAGTTGTCTATGAATGATGTACTAAGCCTGAAGCAGGCAAATTATTTAAAATATATTTTCAGGAAAAGTATAAAATCCAAAAAATGCTGTTTCTAGAGATAGACTTATTTCCTATTCACACAATCTGCTCGAGCAGATATTAAACTGATTCCAAAATAATTTTATATTTTTACAATCTCTAAACTGATTCCAAAATAACTGTATATTTTGACAATCTCAGAACCTATGGACTCTTTCAAATAGCACAAATCACATTTTTTTTTAATCCCATAAGTTCATTGTGCACAATCTGGCATTGTGTGGCACGAACGGCGTTTCATAGAAAGTTGAAAAGCCTGTCATGAAGTTTCAACAGTACGTTTGTAAGGTAAGGTAAATATTTTGCCCACTATCTGGACCCCAGATTTAACACTTCTTTCTTGTTTTTCTAAATGTGCAAGTGCTTGCAGATGCTGTATAGATACACCCGTTTGCCCTAACTTTTGTTTTCAAATGCTGATATGGATTATTTTATAGCTGAATATTCCAAGATATTTGTTTGACATTAGGTTTTCTTTTCAGTACTTTCTGAGAAGGAAAATCTCCCTGGCAATAGACCATATCACCTACAAACAGTTTCTCAGCTTTAGACAATGTGTATAAAATACCTTCACTTTTTCTATAGTCATAATTTGATAAAACTATGAGCTTTTAAGTCATATACATCATTTACAGATTCTGGAATAAATAGTTGTTGTTTGAATGTTTGTGAGACATGTTTATAAAACAGTGGGATTTGAAAAGTTGAAAGATCCACACGACATCTGGTCATCATAAATCCTTGATACTGGGATGAGCAACAAATTGCCGACAAATATTTATCCATGTAGCTGAAGTAAGATTCAACAAACGTTTAACACAGTTTAATTTTGAAAAAAAAAACCAGCGTAAATCCACCATTACGTATACTGGGGAATTATGATTGTAAATCTTCGGCACAATACAATAGAATAAATAATTACAAATAATGTCATAAACTATATTACATGATGTGTAGGCTATCTTGATCATTGAAACAGTAACACTTTAGCTACTGCCAGATTTCGAATTACAACCTTTTGATCATGAGTGTAAATGTCTTGCATTCCAAATATTGAGGCGTTTTCCTCAAAGTTAAAAATTGACACAACGGCTTCATCATTAAGAAAGATAATGCGCAATGTTGTAATTGGCCTTATGCAAAACAGGCAGTCCCAGTTTTCAATTAATTTCCTCAAACCCAGCCAACACACTAACGTTTTTTTCTGGTTCCATTCTATAGCAGGAATCCTGTTAAAGATTTCAAATACATAAAACGATACGGATTTGTTTTCAACAACAGAAGATATCATCAGCTTATTGGCTGATTTTTATCTCCTTAAAACCAAACCTCAGACCTTTATTTTTCTTATTTGAATTGATCAAAACTGCTCGTGGTTCCACTGCTAAGATGAACATAAATGGTGCAAGGGGACAGCCCTGTTTGATACCTCCTGCTAGAGGGAAAAAGGGAGAAATAGCCGTTATTTGTAACGCAAGTACAAACATTATGACAAATTACCTGTATCTATTTTCTAATATCTACCCTAAAGTCAAAAGCCTTGAGTACACGATCTACATAAGACAATTCAATAGAGTCGAAAGCTTCTTCAAAATTGTTAAGAATACACAGACCGTAAAATCTCTATCTTTATCAAATGGAATGTAATCGAACATATATATCCACCTATTTGTGGGTGATTGCCTGTCTCAAATCATTAGTGGATTTTTTTTCTTCACATTGCCACTGAGAGATGAATGTTGACGCTTTGGTAACTCTTGAGTCTCTTTGTTGTGATTGTTGGGTTGTAATTTGTGAATATGGGTCATTTTTTGCTGAACTACTTTATATAGCCCGTTTCATTTTCATTTACTAATTTGATTTCTCTTTTTTGCCTCAGTAAAATAACACCTCCTTGTTGATCTACTGAAAGGTTTCCACACTGGTAGGCATAATTGATACTATAATTCCAAAAATATTTTATATCCATATAAAAATATAGTCTAATTCTTTTCAGGGAACCATTACTCCTAGGCTTTTATTGACTTTAAAAACATGACAAAGCATCAGCACTTCATTCTGATGTTAATTATGCATCACACCAAATTTTGTCTCAGGCTTTTGTCTTGGGTTAGTCGGTACTTCCTAACAATAAACCATTATTTTCATCTCTGCTAAATACCTCACGATCCGAATCTCTCGTATTATCCAACTTCTAACAAATACTTTTTCATCATGGACGATATGGCTTGTATTTACTATTTCGTTATTGGTGATGGACAATTTGGTAAAACATCTATTTTTATTTCCTTTCTCCAACGTAAAAAATGGTCTTTTCTCATCCAATTCAGTCTAGTGTGCTTGTGAATGTATCATTACACCCTAAGTAATTTATCAATTCTGTCACGTAACAATTTTTCTATTCCAATGATTCGATTTTTACACAACTGTTACTGACTGTTTTACCGTAATCAACGCCACCTCATCCCATAATTCTTGTTCATTCGCCTGCCTGTGTGAGCACTATACTTTCAAATGTTTACTGGTATGCCTTTTATTTCACATTTAATTGTACCCCGTAATAGACTTTTGCCCTCCTTGTCAGGGTTTTTATTAGCATAAACTGGAATTAAACTTTTAAATTTTTCAGTATACTCTAAATCTTTCAAAGGTGGGACATTAAATTTCCAAACCACCAATGCGCTCAGTAAATACGTCTCTTGCATTTTGTAGTGAAATAAACTACGATCTGTTTTTATGGAAGGCCTAATTTTGTCCTATGTTCTCTATGGTGATAGGACGAAAGATATGAACCAATAATTTAATCGATATTGTACTGAAGCTGCGTTTACCGCCACGAAAAATTAAAATCGGCATTGTGTCTGCGACGCCACATGTCAAACGATTGTAGGTCTTCTAACAATAACTCTTGGATGCTCATATTAAGAGACACCTCACCTACCCTCCTCCATAATACGATCATAATCAGTAGTTGCTGATATATTTCACAGAATTTAATTTGATAACTATGTATGATGCTACGTAAGCCATGGAATTACTGTAAACAATAAACTGCTATAAACTCATACAAAACTTTATTAAAATAATGTCTAGAAAGACTGCATGGAGATACATTCGTATTTTTTCCATAAAAGTTCACTAGGTACATTCCACTAAAGGATTCCTCTGTATCACCATGCACTGCTGTGAAGTACAAAGTTCATCTAAATAATGTTTCAAAGATGGATTTTTTATTTCGTTATATGGAACCGCTGTATTGTCCAACGTTGATCTTAGGTAAACAGAGTTTAAAACGGCACCCACATGTGATAAACTAGGAAAAAAGCTTAAACTTTACTAAGATATATTCTTAAAATTCTCTTGACCCTAATGATATATACGTCAAAATACATATCTTGAACGGAAATCGCTTTTACCGCATTATCTTCACCAATTTAGGAAGGTCAATGCAGCTATGACCATATCATGACCTGACGGTTTGCCAACTGTAAGGTCATTTTATGAAATTACAGCTCATCGAAATATTTTATGCAATAAATCGGACTATAGAGTATATATATATATATATATATATATATATATATATATATATATATATATATATATATATATATATATATATATATATATATATATGCATGACGCGGTAATACACAAAAGCACGAAAGCTGTTCTGTAAAGTGTTCTTTCATTTTTTTAACTCTTAGAAAAGAGAGTGGTACATGTACTATTGAGTGGTGCATGCATGAATGCTTTAATCGACATAGCCCAGGTCATTGTATTTAATCCAGTCCAATTACTCCGTTTAGAATTGTCCCAAAACGTGGGTTGTGCAAATGGAAGTCCACCAGACACATTGCGGTTTTCATGCCTGTAAGGTGCTTTTGTTTTGCACATAAGCTCAGAAACAAAAAAGGTGTATTTAACCTCCGTGCACCTCGTTTCCAAGCTCGGTACAGTTTACTTTATCCCCAAAGCAGACTGTTTTGTTGAATGGAGTATTAACAAAGGTTTATACAGATGAATCATAACGTTGTATCAATACGGAAACGAACCGACTGCATTAAAAGGAGTATTTGTATGATCAATGGCACAGCATATTTACACCTCAATAAAGGTGTGTCTGACATAAAAGGTAGATCTCTCTGTATTTTCTCCACATGCCTGTATTTGTTTAAAGAAGTTTTGCCCTCTAAAACACCGCATCCTTAAAGTGAACGAAAAGAGTCGTGAGGGACGCGTTTCTGGAGGCAAAGAATTTTCAGTCTGAACTTGGGTAGGGTGCTGTAGTTTGTTGTCATGTTAACTGTCAAAAGATAATGCCATACATGCATTTTTCAGCGAAATGATAATAGTCATTCAAATGATCCGCATTATTCAATGCGAAAGTACCCGTATGCATATGCAAATAGCAGTGTCAAACATGGCAAACTATGTAGTTTTTTGCCGAATTAACAACTTTAATAGTATTGACTGTTTAAGACGTCAGGTCACGCTACGTTCAAATGAGTACACACTAAACTTGATACACGAATGTGTCGTCAAATATCTTGAATAAGTAATCTTTATCCCCACAAATATTAGTAACACCCTTCGTTTTCATCAGTTCTTCCTTATGAGGGCAGTTGATTATTATGGCTACCCAGAGGCAGCCTCAGAGATGTTACTAGAAAAAATTATAAGCACTTCCTGTAATAACCCTCTACATGATAGGTTGTACTGGGCCATTGGTTGATTCTTTAGCACGTTTGAACTTAAGTGCCAAATGCGCATCCACAGAAACTTGTGAACCAAGACGGCGAGACGAATTTCCCCAAACGTGGTGACATTCTGCTTCCTTGACTCCGGATGGGTCATGTGACAATGAGTTACACACACAAAAACTTTCTACTGTTCATAGAAGTATCAAGATCATGAAACACTGTTTTCGAACGCTATCTTGACATGACGTTTGAATGTTACAGTAACTGGGCCATCTCTGTTTTAAATAAATATATCTCTTTATCAAACCAGAAGCATTTCTTTTTTAATAAACATATCACTTGATCAAGCCAAATACAGTTAGGTTCTGTAAGCTATTATTAGAAATGAATGATTATATCATGAGAGCCGTCTCATAGTAACTAGCTAAAATATTATTCGATTTATTGACAAAGGGTTTTTCATCATTGTGACTGATTTCAGCAGTCACATAATTCCATCCATACGTGTGTACAATACTCTAGGAATAACCCACTCAGGTCATTCTATTGTCATAATTATAATAACATAGACACTTATCTTTGAATGCACAAAGACTTAACCCTTTAATTAATTATTACAGATATATCGGGGAAAATTTCTTTTAAAAAAAAAAAAAACACACACACACAAAAAAAACCACAAAAAACATGAAATAATAAACGTTCGCCCATGGCTATAGGGGTTAATAAACTTCTGTATCCATGTTTTACCGCATTGGCTTTTAAACTTATCACAGGAACCAACCAATTGTGGCCTTTCGCGACACGCCGAATGTACATCCTTAAGTGAATCCTGTGTGTTACACATTGGTCACTCAAGCATTTTCTATTTCTCATTCTGTAGCAGCAATGTGAATTGTCTTTACTCGATCCGCTCTGCATGAAGTCCTCTTTAGTGCTTTTGTTTTCAGAAATATTTTAAAAATAATTTTCATCCATATTTCACATCCTTTGAGAACATGAAAAAACGTGTCACACATTGCTAAACACTCCCACGATAGGAATTGGCTTTTTTATGGCCCTGTTGTCCATTAAAAGTATGGGATTCTGCTTTACAGTAGAGTTCTTTGCTTCTGAATAACGTATATAAACCACAACGTCTTTCTTAACTCAGTTCTAATGGGGAAGGGGTGTGGGGAATAAACATTTAGCGGTTTTCCTCCGTGAGAATAAATGATGCTTGTAATTTGCTCAATGATAGTCAGGTGCTGCCCATAATTACAGCCCCTTATTGTCAGTAAACAAAATGACTTGAAATTCTGTGGATGCTCTCCCTGTGCGAACACGAAAGTGTAAGCACTGAGGTGATACCAAAACGATCAAGGCGCATCGATATCACACTTACCACTGACAACAGGATTGCAACCTATTGCAATCTTACCATTCCTTGTACAAATGCTGTATATACAAACTTTTTACGTTACCTGTCGTAGCTTATTGATGAGTATGGAAAAGTCGACACCAGTGACAAATAGGATGCAAAATGGTTGTTTTACGTAATGCCTTTTATTTTTCAACTGGAAGAGTCGATGTCAGTGGCAAATAAGATACAATATTGTTGTATGTAATGCCTTTTATTCATCAACCGGAATATTAGACAGTGAAATGGTCCCTCATTCCAGTCGTATATTAACCCATCCGTGTATGTTGGCATTAATGGAAATTGAAATTACAAAAGTAGCGTAAATGAATTGTTACAGAACGAATTGCCAGAGGATTTTAATTACTTTGCGACTTTCCTCCTGTAATGACGTCGCTTGTGCTGGTCATGCTTCCCGTACACTTTAAGATTGCGGTTCAAACCTGATGCTCAGTATTCATAAATGACTATAGGGAGCTTATATTTCAGCTTTGATCTACGTCCCTGCATTACCATGGGTAATTACATGTGAAAAAGTCATTTCCTAATTGTTGGGTTCCTGATTTCCATGACCCCTTTTGTACCTAATTACAATGTATTCTGAACAAGTTACCGTAGTAGCTTCATTCTGAAGTCTTTAAACTCATTGTGCGTGGGCAGATCGATGATGACAAATTTGGAGTTAAGAAACACAAATCATTCTGGGGCCGTCAGCAAAAGTAATGCCCTCGTTTCCTTCTAGTATTACTTGCTTGCTGACGCCCCGAAAGTTTACCTGATATATTAATATTGTACACTTTCAATGGACTACTGTAAGCAACATTATTGCACTGTCGTCATATGAAAATCCAATAGGGCGTTATATGGAAATCCAATGGGGCGAGTAAAAAGTGTCGATAAACATAAATGTGCAGGCCTTGTTATGAATTAAATGGGACATCTGCAGCACGTTAGCTGGTTACATACTTGGTGCGGTGGATATACGCATTCTCCAATTTTAGCAAAGTGGTTGGTGCCGAAGCTTGCTGGTTCGAGACTCTGCCGTTCCATGGTCCAGATATTTGCATTTATTTTTCGTTGCCCCTTTGATGCTGGTAGAATTTTCAATAACATGTGCACATTCCCTTATCTTTGACATCTCCGAATGCAGTAATTGTACTGGGTTATTAAATAGAATTTACTGTGTTAATTAAAGCATTCACGTATACCTACTTCTATGGAAACATTCATTTGCGGAATTGAGAATTTGGTGCAGTGGATACATGCGATTCCCCTTTTGGGCCAGGTAGTTGGAGCACACGTTTGCTGGTTTGAGATCCGGCCATTCCGCGGTCAAAAAACAAACAAACAAACAAACAAACATATGTATACCGTCCATTTGTTCTTGGCTTTGTTTTGGCTTGCGGAAATAAATATCTCAAATTTGAATTCCTGGTACCTTCAAGCATAGTCAGCAAACGCTGGTGCGAGGCGCCCTCACAATATAACCATTTAGACTCAAGGAACAAAACTATCACCACGACATGCGTGTTGCTTTTGTTTGTTTGGGATTGTTTGTTTTGTTTTCTTGGTTATTTTATCGGTTTTTTTTATAGGTATAGGTTTTGTTAATTTGTTTTTTGTTTTGTGTTTTTTGTGTGTGTATGTGGTTTTTTGGTTGTTGTTTTTAGTTTTTGTTTTTGTTTTCGTTTTTTTTTGTTTTATTTGTTTTTGTTTTGTTTTTTTTTTGTTTTTGTTTGCTTTTCTGTTTTTTTTGGGGGGGGGGGTGATTTGTTTTGTTATTTTTTCCGAGGTAGAGCGGCTGACTAATAAAACGTATCTGTCATGATATAAAAACTTCCTGCAGTACTAGCCATGCGAGCATATGTTCCCATCTGTGGCCTCTATGCTAATTCAAAGCTGGCATGAGTACCAGAGGTCAATGTAAAGGTAAAGGGTTTGCAAAAGGCCCTTAATTGTCGCAGATTTTAAAAGGATGAAATAATGCGACTACTTTATAATGTTGATTCAATGTGTTCCCTTCAAACTGGTCTACGACCTTATGCAGGATTCTAATCACCTAAAAATTGAAAAGCTTGTGGAAACTTTTGAGCTACTGCGTGAAAACAAATTCACTAAAATGGCTTTGTGACCTTGGAATTTGGGTCAATGTCACCCATCTTTGGAATCGAAATCTTATACAGGACTATAAGTATGTTCAATATGAAAGCCCTAAGCCAAACCCTTTTTGAGTTACCTTGTCAAATCTGTCCAGACGCACGGGCGCACGCAAGGTCAAATTTATTGCCACTTGACCCTCCTCCTTCCGAGGGGATCATTATAATGTGTAGCAACCTAGCAGACATAAAGAAGATGATTTATTGCTGGTAACGAGATAATGGAAGTAACACAAAAGTAGAGTAATACATTTGATTATTCAGGCAGTTCATTCTTAAGTTCTGTAAATATAGTTATCTTTAAAGCAATGAAAACCCTTGGTAAGGTGAAAAGATAACTTTTAACAGCTCAATAAGTGTACCGATATTTTTGCACCTTTTGTACTTCAGTATCATCAGTACTGTTCTGGCATATGCCTGTGAAGTGTTGGGACTAAATATATCATCAAGAAATAATTGTTTGGCAAATAGAGGTATAAAACAATGTTCAAACATTCCCTTGGAAGCAGGTTGAAATTCATCTGATACTTTTCACCTCAAAGTGCACAAAAAAAAAAAAAGAATTACTTTAGCATTGCTGTGTTGCGCGATCTCGAAGAATATCTATTATAACTCTTTCGCCCTGAAAACAGTGAACCTTTTTATGAGAATTTGGGGGGGGGGGGAAGGTGATATTTTGAAAAAGAAAAAAGGAGATGCCCACATGCATGTATATTATGTCTTTTAAACTATTAGTACATACACGCATTGTATAAATGTGCAAATTTTCTTCAGTTTCACTGCGTTCATTTTCTCTACTACCTACGGACGTCCCAAATCACAAAAGCCGTAAACTATGCATAAATGAATAAGTAAATAAATAAATAAATAAATAAATATGGATATATACATATATATATATATATATATATATATATATATATATATATATATATATATATATATATATATATATACATATATATATATATATGTGTGTGTGTGTGTGTGTGTGTGTGTGTGTGTGTGTATTTACATATGAAAGACAAACAGATATTTGGAAAGAAACACAGATACGTAATTTTTCAAAAATACATGGGGCATCCTAAATGCACTAATAATGCCATATATTGCTGCTTTGTGTAGCTGGCCATTCCTTTGCATGATAGGCTATTATTATGAGTAAAACATGAAGTTATTCGCGCAGTGAAATAAAATATGTAACTGCATTAAGTGAGCACAGGAGAGAATTCCTGACTAATGAAGCATGCAACTATAATAGACAATGAAATTATTTATGGTACCATTCACGTTCTGTCACGAGGAGTGATTGTGTCCGTGTCATTAATTCCCGTTGTTCATCACGGTTTGAATGGGCACAAGTGCGGTATAGCTTGGAAATAAGTTCTTTGATCAACAAAATATATATAAAAAACTACAGGGCTGTTTGAACAGCCCGTGCTCAGCTGACCTAAACTTGTTCACAAAATCAAAGTTGCGACTGCATAGACATGTGATGAGCTTAAGCTGATTGCATATGACATTTAGAAATCTGTCTCAAGAAAATATATTAACCTGCGAATTAGCATTAGCATTCCCATTGATGTAGTAATCAATAGGAAAGGTGCATTTATTGATAAGTACCAAAGTTGAAAAGATCGTCGGAAATCAGAAATTCACTAGAGTGCCACCTAGTGAACAACTGTGTTTGACCCTTACACAATAACAATATACACCAAGTTTCAGCCTAATCGTAGAAACGGTTCTGGAGATGAAGTCAAAATGATAATGATGTGGACCAGTAGGGAAAGATGGCGCTCACCTTACTCACGTACACGGTATCTAAGACCTACAAAACGTTAATAATTTGATTTAAATTAATATATATACAGAGAAAGTGAATACCTGGTATTTGATAAAATGTTTTCCCCAATAGAGCATCCGAGTTGTTTAAAAACTGACGTACTTTTTTGGGGATTTAAAAACCTTTGATGATTGGTTTTTCAAATGACCATATTTTAGAGGTTAATTAAAGCATTTCATGATGCCTAAGTGGTGCGTTGCTATATATGGTATGCAATGTGAGCAAAGCTGCGGCAAATAGAATAATTTGACCAAACCTTAAAAATCCAAGATTCGCAAAAGTAGGATAAACTTTGCGTGTTGAATTGATAATTACTGATTATGCCCACTAATATCTTGAATTTTTTATGCATGTCAAAAAATTCTGGGTAATTACTATAGGCATTGCATATAACATTACAAGATAAAAATACGGATAGATGAGCTAATGCATTATCAAGTTAAATAAGCTTATTTTTTAAAAGTTGCAATCCTATCATTTTAAAATTGCAAATTATTTGACTTGGTTTACCAGATATATTTTGTACCGAACCAAAATCCCTGAAATTTGCGCTAAGTGAAATATTGGTTCCAAACATACATTGTGACCTTTAATCGGATACCTATTTACATCAGTAACATGATTTTTGTACCAAATATCCCGTCGTTATTTTGTCCTCTAATTCGGTGCACGAGAGAGCAATAAAGTAATAATTTACAGGGCATATGTAGCTATCCCGTAAACGACCACACTCCCACATTTGGTCATGAGCACCACCGTTTCTTTTCTGTCCCTCACGACTTAGGGCATATGCCTCCAAACCCCTGCACTCCTCGGTGTGTTTTTTCTTCTGAAAAACGAAATAGAAAGGCACAAAAACTTATAGCTGTCTGTTTGTCTATCTTTAAAAGGCCAAATTGGCGAATTCTTCGATCAATATGTGCCATTTTTTCAGGCCATCGTGAGAAAAATTTTGAAATTGATACAAACCCTGTCTCAATAAAGCAGCGTCGTGGTATAAAACAATTGATAAAGTTGATCAGAACATGTGTTTAGCACGTCACAGGTCCTTTTGAATGGAACATATCGCCTGTAGGTGGCACTACACTTAACTCTCCCTGGCATCAACCTGTTGCAGGGGGAGACATCTGAGGAATAAACAAAACCTGATTCATTGGCTAAAAATGTCAAGTAACTCTTGAAGCAAGGTCTATCACCATGCAGAATAGAGTATCTGAAATATCGTTTTGGCACGCGTCCGTGTATCATTTGTGAGAGGCACTTAATGTATATTTTTCAATACTGAATATTAAACAGCACTGCACCAATATACTTGCAAGAAAAATTGTCGCAATCATTTGAACCAAATCATCGTATGCATGAGGAATCCAATCACAATTCCAGCAATGATGGTTGAATTGATTTAAAACTCCCTTAATTTTTCACAGCATCAATAAAAATTTGTAACTCATTAGACCGAGATACACACGCCTGCCCTTCAGTCGCAAGCTTTCAAGTAATAACCTGAATAAAAACACCTCGTCGCTGTTATAGTGGCGCGTGTCCCGATCAAATTTCACCACTTGCGTTTGCACACTTCCATTGTTCCACGTATGTTGAAGCTGGTATCCAACTCCGCCGAACAATTCCTAACACAAGGTGGTTGAGCTGAATGTTGCTGCTTTCGAGACCTAGTCGTTCGTGGTAAAACAAGCCAGTAAAATGTTATTTTAACAACTGAACGATTTTGAGATTGTAAAAACTTTTCAGTCCATTCCTTTCCCCCTCCAAACTAACCACAAATAACACATGCCAGAGATCATTAATACACTTTCTTGCCTTCTTTTGTAAGGCATCTGTTTGATATGCACACGGAATACAGTGCTTCGAATATTGGGCATATGATTTCTGTTTCTTGTTATAAGCTAATTGTATGCACTGATATATCATGTCGTGTTGTAAGGAGAAGATTGGGGTGAACCTGTGACCGTTTTCTAGACTTTTTCTTATGACATAAAAGACTTTAAAATCAGGGTAATGGCAAACTGGGCAAAATTGGGTCACGTTTCAACAAAAATTTCAGATGCATGAACTAGACAAAAATGTTGAAAAAATTTGGGAAAAACATATTTTGAAAGTGGTGAAGCTTCATCAGTGCCCGATATTGTGATTAACGTCGACCGGTTGCTATGAAGGTGACCATGATATTGGCAGTAATATAATGGTTGTAATATTATCTGTAAATATAGAACAACACCTCTGTAAATATAGAACAACACAATAGTCTCAGGTTGCTTCTACCTTTCCCGTGTCTTTCGTTCAAAAACTGAGTCACACATTGTGACCCGCACTCAACAAGTCATTAATCTGCTACTCCATGTAAACTAAATGAAAGCAACAGTTTCTCGAGTGTCAACCCTAGTTTTCCTGAAATCAGGGCAACAACGATTTATTACGAAAACGGTGAACACTAAATCTCTGTAACATTTATATATATACAATGGTCCCCAGGGGGATTATAATGATACCGACCGACCACGAAGCGATTATTATATACTTTTAAAAAGCCCTATTCAAGGAAAGGAGCAAGAATGGAGGACCACGATCCGAGTCAGAGAACAGAAATGAACAGGTGATTGTAATTGGCTCAGGAGCAAGAATGAAGGACCACGATTCGAGTCAGAGAATCAGAAATGAACAGGTGATTTTAGTTGGCAGTCCGTTAGTCAGCCTATACACTATAGCTAAATGTTTTGGCTTACTCAAGTCTATGGCTAGGCTAGGAGACTATTTACGAGATAATGTCTGTAAATACTTGCCTACCATAAAAGCAAAATAAAATAAAACGGAGCGGACCCCCCCCCCCCAAAAAAAAAAAGAGGGAGCGCGCGAGAGAAGTAAGAACCAAGAAAACAGGTGAGAAAGAGGGCAATAAAATTAATGAAATGAAACGAAATGAAATACACACAGGTCTTAATTTGAAGAGGAGAATATCCTTACAAAGTTGCACACATCAAATGGTTTTTCGAGAACTTGCATGTAAGACTGACCACCCTTATCAACAACTCCTGGAAGAAGCAAGACTGACTAGTAAGTCCTGGAAGAAACAAGGCTCTGAGCGACAGCTCCTTGTGGTAGTAAAGATCTGACCGACAGGTGCGGAAAAAACGTGGTTCGTGTGCTGGAGGAGACAGATTCACACCGATGTCCCAGTGCCGCACAATTCGACAGAATATAATCTAACATAAACTGACTGTCTTGCTGTCACTTGCTAAAATCACTGAGCCAAATATTATTCCAGCGTTTGCTGGTGCACATCTTCGACTACATTGACATTTTTAATACACTATGATGAGTAGTAGTAGTAGTAGTAGTAGTAGTTTTAGTAGTATTAGCAAATAAGTAGTGAAACTATGTGATCGGTCGTGCGCATGGTCGCCACGCAAATCCGCGGGAGGATCAGTATTATATTTCGTTTATTTGCTATTAATTACTTTGAAATTTCGGTTTTCTTCTTTGACAACGAATTGCTTGCAGCAGTGAGTAATTCAAAATATTAAATTTAAATGATATAAATGCTTGTTTCAAGTATTGTTAAGTAATCGTTTTCTTGAAGTACTTGGCCTCTTGATTCCCATATCGGTTTGACAAACAGGTTTTTGCTACATTACTTCATACTGTAAGTAATAATATAATTGTTGTTATTGCAATTTGGCGACAACAGGATGTTTTTGGGAGGCTTGGTCTTGGTACTCTTATGCCAACAGTGGCGAATGGGCCCTTCTCTGATTCTCTTGGCAACCAGTTGATAAACACATGTATGCTTTTTCGAAGTACAGAGTTTAGAAATGTAAATAGCTTCAACCGAAGCCATTTAAGAAAGTGTTTTGACTGTTACAACCACAACCATAAAAGCCACGGCCAATGATGGTCCTGACCTTGTCTACCTTATGTCTTTTCTTATACTTTTACCCCCGACGAATGCTGTCTGTGCTTGCATGGGCTGCAATGTTTTTCACCCAACAGGAGCGCGAAATAAACACGCCATTTTAATATCTGAATGTCTTGGTCTTATAAACACTCTGTTACTCCACACACTGTGTAAACATTTGAAGTAGCAACACAGAGATTAGAGACTGCAATAGCTCACTGATGTGTGCATTTGCTCTTGAGCAAAAGTGCCTTTCTGATACATTACCAACATATTCTGGTTCCCTGTAAGCTATACGTTTATGAGCGCGTTGACAGTTGCGCTATTTGCTGCGTCATATTTGCGCAAAACCAGAAATGCTAATGCACAGGAGACTGAAGTACCCGCCCCCAAACCACATGCATTTGCCTCATTATTATGCGTGCTGTCGCTATTGCTCTGAAGACAGCCAATGGCCACCCATTTTGCGTTTGACTGAAGAGGACACCGCCCGTGAGCAGAGTCTAATATCCAAGCCTACCTTGTATGCGGTGGAACTTTTAGAATATTTCCTTTGATGCCAGCTTCATTGATTAGGATACCTAACTTCAATTTCCCATTCTGTTGCCCATTTCTGCAAACACTTGTAAACCTTGGACTTAAAAACAGCAGAGGTCGTCTGCATGATTGCATTGTACAGTGTACCAGTCCAAATTGGTGATGGGGATTCATTCCTTCCCATAATGGAGTGCATGACAGGTCCGGTAATAAAGTAGTCTGGCTACACTTTAGTCTTTTGCCGCATATTATAGTCACATACATTTTAATGGTTCTACCAGCATATAATTTATAGGCGAGGCCTCCCAGGAAAAATTCCCTCCGGGCAATAAATATCATCTTTCGGCTTGCTTCCATGCATATAAGAAAACCACTGTGAGTTTTATAAGGATTTATCTTCACCTGGTCAGGAAGAGACTGATTCAACATCTTTACTCTTCCCAAAGCGCACAAGAAATTTATCAACAAACTTCTCATATCAACGCAGTATCTTTCCTGGGACAAATAATGAAATAAGTTGCTTGAAGATAGTAGTCGGTCAGGAATACAAAATTTCAAGTAGACGATACAATGACCTGTGGAATTACACAACATGCGATCAACGACAAAAGAAAAACGGCCGGTCAATATGTCAACAATATGTACTAAACGTCAGATCAACAAATTTACATCATATCTTGTTTTCAAATGATAGTATTTATGGCTGACATTGTCAGTTTTCACATCATTGGTCTTATAGTCTCCCGGGGGACAGTCAATTGTCACGAATGTCTTTTAGGCGCATAATTAAATATCCTCCCAACTAATGGGTTAGAACTGTACTGATTTTATGAGTGAAAATGAGGCTTGGTTCTCTTGAAATACTATTGTCACCGAGGCTGGTGAGACAATTATTGGTCAGGAAATTTTCAGAGGCCATATTGACCGTCCATTATGGGACACTGAAATAGGCAATTTAATAAAAAGTAGACAAATGGCAATTACATTTTACATATATTGGTCATGTGTGGATCAGCGTAATGGAAACCTTATCAAGGAAATTTGGGTAGTATACCTAGGAAGAAAGCATATAATTCAGGACATAATTAAGGCTAAAACGATTGAACATAAGATAAGGGCGATTATAAATAATGCCAAAAAAAGGTACAAGAAGTACCAGAGCGTACACGTATATGCTGAATAGGCTAAATGGTAAAAATGACCCACCCCTTAAAATATCGGACCTCAACGACAGTTCCCGTCTCATAGATAATCCTAAGGAGATTGCTCACATCCTATGAGAATACTGGCGTAATTTAGGAGATACGAAAAATACGCAAACTCTTCTTATCAAAAGTCTCTGAAAGAAAGGTTAATTCGATTACAGAATTTTACAGGAGACGCGAATGGCCTTTCGGATATCATAATTGACTACAATAGTGTCGATAGTTCCATTAAAAAGTTGAAATGTGGAAAAGCCTGTGGAGTATATAACATACCTAATGAGTTTCTTAAACATGATGGTCACATACCTATCAGTTCTGTGGTTGATTTTTTCAAAGTTTGTAAAACTACTGTACGTGTTCCGGATCAAGGATATCAAGGCTATGAAGAACCTATACATAAAGAAGGTTCTAAAGCAGAACTCGGGGTCTACAGCGGTATGACAGTGACATCTTGTGTTTATAAACTATCCACGTAATTGAAGATCAGCTTATGGGTTTACTGGAAGAACATGGTATCCTTCATGGGGCCTATGGTAAAAAGAAAAGTCTTGAAAACCAGTATTTTAATCTTAAAGCTTTGTGCACTATAAGAAAACATCAAAAACTGAAGACTTGGCTTCCTTCTGTTATATTTCCAAAGCGTTTGGCACAGTTACTCGCGATTTAACATTTGGGACTTTCTGGACAAAACGCGTTGAGGGAAAAGCATGGCGAATTATTAAAAGTATCTATAATCGTGTGGACAATAAATTTATATTCGGGCCCTTTGAATCCTCCTGGTTTGAAGTACTAAACGGTATAAAACAACGCTGTACTTTATCACCTACCTTGTTTTCAATGACCGATCCTGTGGATACGATAAATGAAAAACATTTAAGTATTCCATTTAATGGTGTTATCATTCCAGGTTTACTGTACGCTGACGATGTGGTGCTAACAGGTGATAGTGAAGAAGCAATGGTTAAAATGTTAAATGTATCCAATGCAGTTGCAACCAAATGGAGTATGCAGTTTAATCATGATAAATCGAAAGTTTTGGTCATTGGCAAAAGTCACAATAGCACTAATAAATGAATGCTTGGTGACACTCCGCGTTGAATGCACAGCTCGGTTTTGTGTTTGACACTGTTTAGTTTAAACATATTTATTTTCACTGGATTACCCAATAGTACATGAAATATGACTAATCTAGGGGTTCTCCAGACTGTTTGCAAGCAGTTCTTGTCAGCGGCTTGGTGCGCCAGGTGCAATACACTGAATGATGACGTACGTGGTCGACCTGATATTGTATATGGGATGTATTACCTTGTATCTATTTTTATACATATATATTTCATTGTAGCCACATGTACATTTCTGTTTATTTTATACTTATAATGTTTTATATGTATAATTACGTGTTTTGTAACTGACGCACTGTTGGCTCTACCTTGCTGGATGTGCCCCTGTTGTTAAAGGGTAGATTTATTTAATAGATTATTATTATTATTGAAGACACCGTAACAAATTACATCATATATATATATATATATATATATATATATATATATATATATATATATATATGTATATATATACATATATATTTATATATATATGTCTGTTGTGATGCAGTATCACAGCACTCGTAGTCGCTGGTTCTCCATGCTATGGTTCTCCATGCTTTCTAATTTACATGTTATGCAATGTCCTGAATTGGACTGAGGAAAAGAAAAGCTACTTTCCAGGCATACAAATAAACTGTTTTATAAACACATATCCTGTTTACCATTGATAGGCTACTTCCACTGCATGTGATTTGCGAATCAGGTTCACATTAAAGTGAGACTTAATTGATGTTGCATGCCTCCTTTGAATATTTTAAAGAATGACATTTATTTTGTGAGAGTCTGCTTTCTATTTGGATGCCTTCATGAGTTACTGTTCTCACGTTCAATGAAACTCAATGCACTGCCTTGCAATACAATATATTTTTTCTTTTAGAGTACTTTTTTTGTCTGGGCCATTCCAACGTGTATATTATGCTGGTTTTTTTAAACTTTTCGTCACAATGTGGTGGTTTTTTCCGTTTTTTAAATAAATAAGTATGGATATATGTCTGTGTGATTTTAAATCTAATAAGTTTTACTTAAATTACGTTTTCACGACCAGTGTACCATGCAAAAGATACATACACTGGATAGAAAGACGGTCCCAACTTGTGGAAATGACCAGTCGGCTCATATTACTCGTCGTTCAACGCTTGCCGAAATAGAGAGCCAGATTTTATTTTACTCGGAATAAGTCAATATCCTGTTTGGAGTCTCGCGATCAGGTCGGAACGGGAACACAACTGTTTCATTCTGCAACACTAAAAGTTACTGTGCACTGGCAAACAATGGAATAACACGAACCCAAAGGTGGCTAAAGGTTATGTTTTCCGCTTCTGCCGGTAGATGTCCACCGTGTATAGAGTGGCGGGGGACATTTATAGATCATTTTGAGAGAGAGAGAGAGAGAGAGAGAGAGAGAGAGAGAGAGAGAGAGAGAAAGAGAGAGAGAGAAAAAAAAAAAGAGAGAGAGAGAGAGAGAGAGAGAGAGAGAGAGAGAGAATAGGTCAACAAACATAGAACTGACTGGCACGTCAACATGGTGCATGTAACTGCATTTTGGAACCAAGTGCAATTGTGGCTTTCAGCTTTAACAGTTTGCCAATAGGATACACCTCAACATAATTTTATGGTCTGTATTCTGTTTTACTCTTCAGTGACAAGTGTGAAAATATTGTTTAGTTATTTCATATGTTCTTCGGTGAAATTCCTAATCAAAGTTGGATTTTCGGATTTTACCTGCCTGGAATTCAATTCGTATTTCCATGTGTTAGTTACGTTGAAAAAAAGCCCATCTTCTGGCATGAATTACGACAACCATTCTTGCACCAAAATTCTTTAAGATGACACCACTTTTATTTCATGATCAGTTTGTTTAGTTTCGTGTATTTTTGCAGTTGTCAGCAGAATGTGATGCGTTCAAAAATAGTGGACGAAAAAAAATTAATAGAAATTTAGACGTTTTGAAAAGAGCTATTCTGCTGGCGTGATATAATGTTATTAAGATTTCGTCCTGTAACTGTGAGGAAGCAGGCTACAAATACAATGTGGAGAATATTTTTGTAGTATTTGTTAAAGGCATTTGTGTTTTTGTCCACATTTATCAAGCGTTTTCCTATTGTTACAGAATTATTTGTTTCTATCTTGTTTCACCTACCTTGTCACCCACATTTAACCATTGGCAGCAAATGAACCCTATGGGCTTCACATGGGTGTTGGGTGGGTGGGGTAATCGGGACTAATTGTGAGAAAAAAACTTTAACCTAGCCCTTAAAAACCTGGACAATATAAAAGTTATAGCTAGTTATCATGCGGAAATCATGAAACCATATTAAGTAAAGTGGCTGAGTGACGTTTGGAATTTGGTCAAGGTCACCAATCTTCGACTAGCCCCGAATATGGACTATAATCTTGTACAATAGAAAAGTCCTAGCTTGAAAATCTCTTCATTTATCATGCAGAAACCAAAGTTAAATCAGGTGAATATGTGACCTTGGAATTTAGATCAAGGTCACCAAACGTTACATTTCTTTTAGCCCTTAACAAGAACTATATAGCGGAGCAGTATCCAAGTCCTTGCTCAAAAACGTTTTCAGTTATTGTGCAAAAACCACAGAAAGTCTACTGTCTGTGTGTGACCCACAAAACTGGGTCATGGTCACCCATCTACAAACTCAAACTAGCCTTTATAGGCAACCATAAAGCTGTGCAATACAAAAATGCTACCTCTAAAATGCAAGTTATGACGCAGAAACAGTATTCAACCAAGTGGCCCTGTGATTTTTGAAATTGGGTCAAGGTCACCCATCTTCAAACTTGACCTAGCCCCGAATACGGACAATTATCCAGTGCAATATAAAAGTCCTAGTTTAAAAACATCTTCAGTTATCATGTGGAAACCAAAGTTAACTCAGGTACCAATGTGACCTTGGAAAGTAAATTAAGGTCACCAAACTGTAAACTTCTTCTAGCCCTTAGCAAGAACTATAGACCTGTAAAGTATCCCAGTCCTAACTGAAAATCTTCTTGAGTTATTGTGCAGAAACCACAAGAATTCTACAATAAAGCTGTGCAATATAAAAGTCTTAGCTCCAAGGTATAAGTTATCATGCAGAAAGCATGAAACCATATTCAGTAAAGTGGCTCTGTGACCTTTAAAATGAGGTCAATGTCATTCATCTTCAAACTTCGTCTAGCCCCAAATATGTACTATAATCCTGTGCAATGTAAACGTCCTAGCCTAAAAACCTCTTCAGTTACTGTGCGGAAACCAAAGTTAACTCAGGTACCACTGTGACCTTGGAAATTAGGTCAAGGTCACCCATTTTCAAACTTTGCCTAGCTTTTGACTAGAATGATACACCTGTACAGTATCAATGTCCTCGCTCTTTGAGTTATTGTGCGGAAACCACAGTCTACCGACCGACCGAACGACATAGGCAAAGCTATATGACCCACCTTCTTCGAAAGGGGGCATAAAAATAGTAATGGATAGTGGCTTGTTACTGCAAAGGACAACATGTACAGGTTTATGTTGTACAGAGTGCGTCAGTCTTATGCATCCGGTTGAAGTCGCTGGCAAGACATGCATTCCAAGTCTTTTTTCTATGGGCTAATTTTTATATTTCTAACTTCGAACACCGTATTTTTCGACAAGTGGTACACGTGCATCGTGGAAGCGCTTTGCAATAACGATGAAAACTCATATTCAGCAAGCGTTTCCCTCCTCAATACAGCTCTTTTCGTCATTTTCTACCTAATTACCCCCTAAACGACAATAAATATCTGATCAACACGGGGCTAAAACACTCATTATATGCATAGCTGAGGGATAGATCCATAGTGCTTCCTTGCAGAATGTTGCTGTATTGATTTTACTCTGTGTATATAATATTTGACATTCAATTGGTCTCTATGCCCATCGTGACTTCCACCCTAAGGTTACTCTTAAGGTAGCGGCCACATTTAGACTACAGCGGTAATATGGCGACCTATCATAAAATGCCTTTTTTCCATTTTCATGAAGTCCATTATCTAAACTTTGTGCTCACCAAAAATGACTTTGAAAAAATAAATATTTATATGAGAAAAATGGAGAAAAACATCATGAAGTGTGGGCCTTCTCAATTACACGTGCTTGGTCTGTTTGTTGAATTATGTTAATTAATCGCCAAGTTTAGATAGCACTCGGCCGCCGCCTATGGCCCTGACAACGCGGAAATGCGGTCGACTGTGACTAATGAGACAATGGGGCATCGCTTGAGTGAATTGACACTGCCACATGATATGAAGACGAAAATATGTTACTTCTACCCCTTCTATATCGACCAAGAAATTCTTTGTTTTTTTTTGTTTTTTTGTTTATCTTATGGTCTGTGGTTGAAATAAAATAACTCTTGATGATTCATTTTGACGATCGCCCTTTGTCAAAATGGCGGCTCGATCGAGGGGCAGCAAAGGCGGCCGAACGAAGAATTGCCCGAAAATCATCATTCATCATGCAATAATAATACTACGAGTATTAAAATAATAAAAGCTTGCTGATGTTCTTATCAGTTATTACGTGATGAGTAAACACAATTGGTGATCGGTGAATTTCAGTAAATGCAATGCTGCACGCAAGTTCCTGTAATGATATATCCTTTCACCTCAGGCAGCACTTCGTTATCTGCGTGGTTAGTGTGCTTATAAAATTCCAGGAAAACATTCCAGTGGTGGTCTTAACCTTACAATGGACACTTGTCGCAAATTATGTTGAAACTAATGGGTTCCCGGCATTTGTAAGATATTTCTTTGAAACTTTTCACTGGGGTGGGGTCTGTGTGTTCAGCAATTATACGACTCTACCCTCAGCAGCAGCCTCATAGGTGGATTACCGGCCCCTGATACGTTCATCATTCAGTGTAATAAAACAGTGCAGGCATTGACCTTACTTTCTTAGTCGTCTCATATACTGTACACAGAAACCGTATAGTCCCTTGCCACTGCCTTCAGACTTAGAGAGTCAAGTAGGAAAGAATTATGCCAAAAGGCAAAGAGAGAATCGAAAGCAGGACGACACCAGCGTCAGATTGCCGAGAGTGAAACAGTAACGGAGAGAGAGCTTGCGAACCAGATACCAGAACTTGGAAAAGCTTTATTCTTTGTTTCCTTTTCAAGTATATAAATAACCGAATATTATCATCATGCTTTAAGCCTATAGATGCCGGCCAACCATTTAAATTATTATTTATTGCTTGGACATTTTAATTAACCCAAATCAAACGTAGGCTTAGGGGGTATTGAGTGAGCAATAAGAACGCATAATTTACCAAAATCAGACGTATCCTAAGTCTTGCATTGGCTGGTTATTATGCTGACATTTATCAATATTGACAATGCTGTTTTGAAGTACTTAGCTATAAAATTACAAAAACAACAAACAGCACCCCCCCCCCCCCCCCGACCTTAAACATATCTCTGGTCAAACCAAGGCATATAGGCCCTACCCTGGAAAATAAGCATTGGAGAGATCGGCGAACTGATATTTTCTCAGCCGATCCCTTGACAATTTGGTGACTTAGCTACTGATTTTACATGAAAGATTGCATACTGCAGAATTTTGTCATGATTAGAAAACTGAGGCGGAGGAGGAAGGTCTTGGGTGTGTCACCAAGGTTCAGAATATTTACACCTTTTTGTTTGTTTGTTTCTTTGTTTGTTTGTTTGTTTGGTGCATGCAGCATGATTAATAATAATGATAATAATAATAATAATAATAATAATAATAATAATAATAATAATAATAATAATAATAATAATAATAATAATAGGAGGAGGAGGAAGGTCTTGGGTGTGTCACCAAGGTTCAGAATATTTACACCTTTTTGTTTGTTTGTTTGTTTGTTTGTTTGTTTGTTTGTTTGTTTGTTTGGTGCATGCAGCATGATTGGATCTGCATGTACGTTCATGTACATGCAGTATATCAGGAATGTGCTAACATACCATAGGCCCAAAATTATGATAAGAGTGCCCATTCTGATCGCTATTTCATTTATAACTTTTGTTCTTTTGTCTCTGGTTCAGGTATGACGGAGAAGGATCGAGTGAAATTCTCCGTAAAACAAACATTTGAAATGCACGCGGTTTTCACTTACAGCCGCCATATTTGAACACTGGTTGTTAGGGTCAAGGTTATCACACGTCAGGTCACGTGATTAATCCACTTACAATTCCTGTTTGAAGTCAGCCAGCCGCATGGGAAACCAGCCAGGTAAAACCAACAGCGTGGCTGCCTTTGGAGTCTTTGAGTTTTAAAACATGCTTTTTAACACAGAAAACATCAATACATTTTATAAGCAATACATCAAATGTGAGGTTTGCATGTGTACCATGTGTACTACAAAGTTGAGCCGGAGAAAACAAACCGTATTCCCCCTATAGACAATCATGTACGAAAACGGGCCATTCTACCTTTCATTGCGATTCACTCAGAAAGCAATTTTGGCAAGATCAATCAATTTTGTAAACAACATTTTGAAAAAAAACAGTAGGTTTGTCCTATCGAAATGACCAGATTTTGGAAGGTAAATACCTAAGCTAGGAACCGTATACGGGATTTTCCGTTCTAACTATTCCTTCCATGACTTTTGAAACGCTAAAAGTGACAGAACTGTAAGAATTTATGATAGTGATGAAAGAATTCAACAACATTTTCAATACTCATTCATTTCATGAACGGTAAGAACGGTTCCTGCATATTGGTCAGTACTTTAATCCTGCATAGTTTTTAGATTAAATTGTCGAATATTTTTCCAATGGGCGCTGCGAAAAGTGCGATCTGATACCCTCTTGGAAAATTACTCAAGACACCGTCAAAAGTTGTCCCATTTATACAAAACTTGGTTCTTTCATATCTAGACATCTGTACCATTAAAATAAAGTGTAGTTTTCTGGGTGAAATGGCAAAAACGAAAAAGGTATAAGGGGTTACAGTCGCTAGTTCTGTACGCGCGGTCGAAATATGGCCCGACAAAACCGCATTTCACTGTCTCTTTGCGCAATGCCACAGCTGAATGCATCACACCCGCCCCCCCCCCCCCAAGTGTTATTGCCAGAGGCCAAGACAAACAAGTAATTAAACATCAGGTTTTCAAATATGCAATAATGTTTTTTAATTGATATACTTACTTTGTCGTGAAAATTGTTATAGTATGGTCACATATGGTCGCACTCAACATTGGCTAAAGACATTTATCCTTACATTCAAGTGTATTCATGCTACATTTTACTTTAATCTGGTAGATGTGGTGGTCGATGAAGGCAACACATGATATTTTATACTTTTTGTTCAAAGTTCCTGGTCATTTTTTAACTGTTTTCACAGAAATTAACATTGAAATACAAGAACGGTAAAATAACAGCCAAACGAAACTACAAAGTCCTTCTGTGATAGAACTAAATCAATTTCAATGTTTATGCTGTATGTGTAGCGCTTTCTGCCCCAGACAGGCGAAATCTCCAATTGGAACTTGTGATATGCCATGCATATCGCATATACATTCATAGATGCATACATACATATACGTGTGGGATGATTATTATTATTATTATTATTATTATTATTATTATTATTATTATTATTATTATTATTATTATTATTATTATTATTATTATTTAATATATATATATATATATATATATATATATATATATATATATATATATATATTGCATCTCAAGTTACAGGTGATTATTTTATCGTGCTGTAAACAACATGTTAGAAATTTAGAACCAGAAAGGAACTCATCTTAAGGCGTGGCAGTTATTTTCCATGAGATGTTCTATGCCTGTTCAACAGTAGTCAATATCCGTGGAAAGAGATTTGACACGTATGCTCAGATACCTGCACAACACTGCCAGGAAGGAATCTTACTTTCTCTTAGGAAAAAGAACAATCCTGCTCGGAGTAGCATGTCTTATCTGATTAATTAGCATATGCAAACAGCTGGAAGCACACCAAAGCCTGTATTTCTATCCTGGGTTTGCCTGGAAACCCCGCGTGAGGAATTGCGTCACTACATTATCAAGATATTGAAACCATCATGATTGACCTAAATGACGGTCCATCAGCTACGTCACGCAATAAATGCCTGGCAATAAGTTGTTCATTATAACAGGCCTATGGACATGAAAAAACGCGCCTTCATTCCTTACATTTGGATTAAAATATATTCTTACTCTAAAAAGCTAAGGAATACATAAATTCTGACGACTGAAAAATAAAAATACAGAAAGTAACGAAAACAGTAAAAAATGGTTGCCTTGTAAGTTGGCAAAATCACGTGGCAGCATTCATTAAGAACTCCAAATCAGCAGTTCTACGTGAATGATGAACAAGCGGATCATGATTATCCAGTGCTTTGTTAACAGGAATCTTCTACCCTTTATTTTCACAAACTTTTATCATCTTTAGTTAGAATGTATTCTGATAAAAGTTCAGAACGTTGTTTAAGCTGGTGTGGAGAAAAAGTTAAAAATATTTTAACATGCCCCAAAATAACGGAAAAAATACAGCACCGCCTGATGGCAAAAGTAAAAGCCGTGTGCCCCCAGATGACCCTGCATGCTTTAACAACAATTGGCTACGTAGTTCTCGATGACTCTTCGAGAAAAAAAAATAAAGAAAGAAATAAAGAAAGAAAGAAATCTTAAAAGTAGAGACAATATTGCATCCATGAACTCAATTGCTAACTGTGTATAGGAATACCTGGGGAACATGAGTCAAAAGGTAAAAATGTCAAAGTAACAGACACGTCGCCCATGGGACGTACAATTATTTAAATACAAGATGTAGGTCCTGTGCACCCTTTTTTTACCCACTCCACCTCACACCAATGGGTGTGATAGGAATAACAGCAACCTGGATAATTCACCCTAAGGGGTTCCATATGTGAGGTTGCTTTATTTTGAATACTTTCATGACATGAAGAAAGGCTTAACAAATTGGAATTACTAAACCAGCGTGTCCGCACGGGGTATCCAAGAATTAGACAGTGAGTTCTGGATTAACCATACAGAGCTTCCAAAATTAGCAACGTACTAAGATTTTTAGGCCATATCGGTTACACTTTGTCGTTGAAAACCGCACAATATACAGTTACATATTTTTTTTCACTTGAAATATTCTTGGAGAAGGTCGTGCCAGTTTTTGCCATTTAACGTCGACATCATTGTCAAAGACCCACCATCTTATGCGGCATAAATTGAAGGGCTTTGGCACAAGCAACCCCCTCCACGCTTGGTTTAATAACTATCTGACCAGCAGGAAAAGTGGTGCTCTCTAGTATCTGAGGTACCACCGGGTTTCATTTTAGGATCCTTTCTATTCTTTTATTTATGTTCGAAATGAGCGAGACTCGAACTTGCAACATTTGGTACCAGGCGCCCAGCTAAAATAAGAAACCGACACATCCACTCAACCCAATCCCCATTCTTTTATGTGAATGACATTTCATCCCCATTATCAAATAAAAGAACTGTGTCCTTATTTGCAGAGGGCTCCAAATGTTTTCAGAGAAATTAAATCAGACGCGGTTGCAATACCCTTCAAATTGTTATAAACAGACTGATTTTGTGGAGTGCCCTTTGGGGAATACCATCTTTTGCCGACAAATGAAGAGTTCTGTTTCTGGAATCAGTCCCATCTTTCATTACAGTATGAACGCCAACTGTCTAATTCAGTCATTACAAAAATGATATTGTTTTCGAATTGGACTCCTTGTTTAACTGGTCAAAACACATCGCCAAATACTGCACTAACACCAAAAAAATTTAGGTTCAATCAAATACACACGTGGGTATAAGCCTTCTGCTGAAACAACATGCACCATAAAACTTTTAATTGCTTTAGTGCGCAGTCACTTGCAATGCGGTAAAGCTTTCTAGGGCGTTGTCACCAAGAAAACTCTCATGATATTGCAGTTGTCTCAGAGAAGGGCGACCAAATTTATCTAAGAGTCGCCGTTCTCCGAATCCTGCGAATCCCGCCCATATTTTTGCAGCTTACCTCCGTTGTAATACAGATGTGACCAACCGGGCATAGATGTCCTGTAGAAATGTTTACAATGCCATGGTCATAACAGTGTAGCCTCGGACGTTTTGTTTCCAATATAACCAAATTCAAGAAATTGACGTAACAATGTTTCCGATTTAAAATTAATCCGTGCAACTCAGAAACCGTCCGTCACTTGGAGCCTATTACCCTCCAAAATTCGTGATTGGCCTTCAGTCAATTTCTTGAAGCACAGATCAGATTTATATTACAAAAAAGAAACAAACAAACAAAAAACCAAAAAAACAATAACAAAAAACAAAATCCACAACAAAAAACAAAAACAAAAACAAAAAAAGAAAAAATCAACAAAAAAACAAAAACAAAAAAAAAACAAAAAAAAAAAAAAAAAAAAAAAACACACACACACACACACACACACACACACACACACACACACATGCACAAAAAACAAAGAATACAAAAATAAAGAGCAAAAACAAAAACAAAACAAATAAACCCCCAACTGCTGGACGATACGAACACATGTACATAGCGGAGGGTTTTTGTCCAAACATTTAGAGGTAGTTTACGTGATGATTCAAAATGGTTCTGGACAGTGTTTTGTTTCAGATGTGCATAGATTTAACGTTTTTCAAACAACAAAGCATTGCATATATATATATATATATATATATATATATATATATATATATATATATATATATATACATATATATATATACATATATATATATATATATATTCTGCTCTTATACAGACATTGCTTTAATCTTTCATAATCATTATTTCACAGAGTTATAGACTGTATTGATTTGTCTCATGTTAACCTGGGAAGTTAGCTTGTATGGGCGTCTTCAATTCTGTAATTTGACCAAAAAAGCTGTTTAAGTCATGTTATCTGTAATTTATAATCACTTCGATGTATTCTGCTTATTGAAGCTTAATCAATGTCGAATAAAAATTAGCTTTTTTATTATCCTTACATTTTGGTATTCGTATGTTATATATAAAACCCACAGCGCATGAAGACGTAGATCTTCAATTTTAAAGAATAAGGCCTCTGGTTCTTAAAACTTGGTTCTTTCATATCTAGACATCTGTACCATTAAAATAAAGTGTAGTTTTCTGGGTGAAATGGCAAAAACGAAAAAGGTATAAGGGGTTACAGTCGCTAGTTCTGTACGCGCGGTCGAAATATGGCCCAACAAAACCGCATTTCACTGTCTGTTTGCGAAATGCCACAGCTGAATGCATCACACCCCCCCCCCCAAGTGTTATTGCCAGAGGCCAAGACAAACAAGTAATTAAACATCAGGTTTTCAAATTTGCAATAATGTTTTTTAATTGATATACTTACTTTGTCGTGAAAATTGTTATAGTATGGTCACATATGGTCGCACTCAACATTGGCTAAAGACATTTATCCTTACATTCAAGTGTATTCATGCTACATTTTACTTTAATCTGGTAGATGTGGTGGTCGATGAAGGCAACACATGATATTTTATACTTTTTGTTCAAAGTTCCTGGTCATTTTTTAACTGTTTTCACAGAAATTAACATTGAAATACAAGAACGGTAAAATAACAGCCAAACGAAACTACAAAGTCCTTCTGTGATAGAACTAAATCAATTTCAATGTTTATGCTGTATGTGTAGCGCTTTCTGCCCCAGACAGGCGAAATCTCCAATTGGAACTTGTGATATGCCATGCATATCGCATATACATTCATAGATGCATACATACATATACGTGTGGGATGATTATTATTATTATTATTATTATTATTATTATTATTATTATTATTATTATTATTATTATTATTATTATTATTATTATTATTATTATTATTATTATTATTATTATTATTATTTAATATATATATATATATATATATATATATATATATATATATATATATATATATATATATATATATATTGCATCTCAAGTTACAGGTGATTATTTTATCGTGCTGTAAACAACATGTTAGAAATTTAGAACCAGAAAGGAACTCATCTTAAGGCGTGGCAGTTATTTTCCATGAGATGTTCTATGCCTGTTCAACAGTAGTCAATATCCGTGGAAAGAGATTTGACACGTATGCTCAGATACCTGCACAACACTGCCAGGAAGGAATCTTACTTTCTCTTAGGAAAAAGAACAATCCTGCTCGGAGTAGCATGTCTTATCTGATTAATTAGCATATGCAAACAGCTGGAAGCACACCAAAGCCTGTATTTCTATCCTGGGTTTGCCTGGAAACCCCGCGTGAGGAATTGCGTCACTACATTATCAAGATATTGAAACCATCATGATTGACCTAAATGACGGTCCATCAGCTACGTCACGCAATAAATGCCTGGCAATAAGTTGTTCATTATAACAGGCCTATGGACATGAAAAAACGCGCCTTCATTCCTTACATTTGGATTAAAATATATTCTTACTCTAAAAAGCTAAGGAATACATAAATTCTGACGACTGAAAAATAAAAATACAGAAAGTAACGAAAACAGTAAAAAATGGTTGCCTTGTAAGTTGGCAAAATCACGTGGCAGCATTCATTAAGAACTCCAAATCAGCAGTTCTACGTGAATGATGAACAAGCGGATCATGATTATCCAGTGCTTTGTTAACAGGAATCTTCTACCCTTTATTTTCACAAACTTTTATCATCTTTAGTTAGAATGTATTCTGATAAAAGTTCAGAACGTTGTTTAAGCTGGTGTGGAGAAAAAGTTAAAAATATTTTAACATGCCCCAAAATAACGGAAAAAATACAGCACCGCCTGATGGCAAAAGTAAAAGCCGTGTGCCCCCAGATGACCCTGCATGCTTTAACAACAATTGGCTACGTAGTTCTCGATGACTCTTCGAGAAAAAAAAATAAAGAAAGAAATAAAGAAAGAAAGAAATCTTAAAAGTAGAGACAATATTGCATCCATGAACTCAATTGCTAACTGTGTATAGGAATACCTGGGGAACATGAGTCAAAAGGTAAAAATGTCAAAGTAACAGACACGTCGCCCATGGGACGTACAATTATTTAAATACAAGATGTAGGTCCTGTGCACCCTTTTTTTACCCACTCCACCTCACACCAATGGGTGTGATAGGAATAACAGCAACCTGGATAATTCACCCTAAGGGGTTCCATATGTGAGGTTGCTTTATTTTGAATACTTTCATGACATGAAGAAAGGCTTAACAAATTGGAATTACTAAACCAGCGTGTCCGCACGGGGTATCCAAGAATTAGACAGTGAGTTCTGGATTAACCATACAGAGCTTCCAAAATTAGCAACGTACTAAGATTTTTAGGCCATATCGGTTACACTTTGTCGTTGAAAACCGCACAATATACAGTTACATATTTTTTTTCACTTGAAATATTCTTGGAGAAGGTCGTGCCAGTTTTTGCCATTTAACGTCGACATCATTGTCAAAGACCCACCATCTTATGCGGCATAAATTGAAGGGCTTTGGCACAAGCAACCCCCTCCACGCTTGGTTTAATAACTATCTGACCAGCAGGAAAAGTGGTGCTCTCTAGTATCTGAGGTACCACCGGGTTTCATTTTAGGATCCTTTCTATTCTTTTATTTATGTTCGAAATGAGCGAGACTCAAACTTGCAACATTTGGTACCAGGCGCCCAGCTAAAATAAGAAACCGACACATCCACTCAACCCAATCCCCATTCTTTTATGTGAATGACATTTCATCCCCATTATCAAATAAAAGAACTGTGTCCTTATTTGCAGAGGGCTCCAAATGTTTTCAGAGAAATTAAATCAGACGCGGTTGCAATACCCTTCAAATTGTTATAAACAGACTGATTTTGTGGAGTGCCCTTTGGGGAATACCATCTTTTGCCGACAAATGAAGAGTTCTGTTTCTGGAATCAGTCCCATCTTTCATTACAGTATGAACGCCAACTGTCTAATTCAGTCATTACAAAAATGATATTGTTTTCGAATTGGACTCCTTGTTTAACTGGTCAAAACACATCGCCAAATACTGCACTAACACCAAAAAAATTTAGGTTCAATCAAATACACACGTGGGTATAAGCCTTCTGCTGAAACAACATGCACCATAAAACTTTTAATTGCTTTAGTGCGCAGTCACTTGCAATGCGGTAAAGCTTTCTAGGGCGTTGTCACCAAGAAAACTCTCATGATATTGCAGTTGTCTCAGAGAAGGGCGACCAAATTTATCTAAGAGTCGCCGTTCTCCGAATCCTGCGAATCCCGCCCATATTTTTGCAGCTTACCTCCGTTGTAATACAGATGTGACCAACCGGGCATAGATGTCCTGTAGAAATGTTTACAATGCCATGGTCATAACAGTGTAGCCTCGGACGTTTTGTTTCCAATATAACCAAATTCAAGAAATTGACGTAACAATGTTTCCGATTTAAAATTAATCCGTGCAACTCAGAAACCGTCCGTCACTTGGAGCCTATTACCCTCCAAAATTCGTGATTGGCCTTCAGTCAATTTCTTGAAGCACAGATCAGATTTATATTACAAAAAAGAAACAAACAAACAAAAAACCAAAAAAAACAATAACAAAAAACAAAATCCACAACAAAAAACAAAAACAAAAACAAAAAAAGAAAAAATCAACAAAAAAAACAAAAACAAAAAAAAAACAAAAAAAACAAAAAAACACACACACACACACACACACACACACACACACACACATACACAAAAAACAAAGAATACAAAAATAAAGAGCAAAAACAAAAACAAAACAAATAAGCCCCCAACTGCTGGACGATACGAACACATGTACATAGCGGAGGGTTTTTGTCCAAACATTTAGAGGTAGTTTACGTGATGATTCAAAATGGTTCTGGACAGTGTTTTGTTTCAGATGTGCATAGATTTAACGTTTTTCAAACAACAAAGCATTGCATATATATATATATATATATATATATATATATATATATATATATATATATATATATATACATATATATATATATATATATATATATATATATATATATATATATATATACATATATATATATATATATATATATTCTGCTCTTATACAGACATTGCTTTAATCTTTCATAATCATTATTTCACAGAGTTATAGACTGTATTGATTTGTCTCATGTTAACCTGGGAAGTTAGCTTGTATGGGCGTCTTCAATTCTGTAATTTGACCAAAAAAGCTGTTTAAGTCATGTTATCTGTAATTTATAATCACTTCGATGTATTCTGCTTATTGAAGCTTAATCAATGTCGAATAAAAATTAGCTTTTTTATTATCCTTACATTTTGGTATTCGTATGTTATATATAAAACCCACAGCGCATGAAGACGTAGATCTTCAATTTTAAAGAATAAGGCCTCTGGTTTCTCCGCCATTTTGAAACAGGAAAGCTAATCAGTTCCACTGGAACTCAGCCAATTGGAATTTTTTCAATGTGCACTTAAAACGGCAATATAAATCATTATTAAAAAGAAGGGTCTTACTTGAGACGCTTCGTCACCTGTGTGGAGCATACGTGACACTACTGGCGGACAAAGGAAAAATCACCAATGCCTCTTTTAGCCACGAAATTTAAAGGGCACTGTGCACAATTAATATATCATTTCACCTTAGAAAATAATACTTTATTTCATTTTGAATAAACAAAATAGACGGTGTGTTACTATGAGGGACCCGTTGCAAATCCCGTGTTTTATATCACCCACGGACAGACAACAGGGATTTCCCAAACACTGACCCATAACTGGCTTTCCAGTCGATTCAGAAGCCGGCAGCGGACTTCGAATTCAGGATCATATAAACTATATATATTTTCTGAAAGGACTTCGACTAAGGTATTACAAATAACAAAAGCCCCGTAGTTGTTAAGAAGTTGAGTCTTATTTGCTTCATTAGAAGGTTTAATTTTACCTGTTTTTGCACAAAAAAGCCCAAACACCAAAAATGTAAAACACTTTCTTATGGGGAAAAACAGTACATTGCTAGCAACAAAAACGTAGTTTAAATTTTGGTTAGGAATTTAGTGTAAAATTACAGGATGTTTAGATAAAAAAAAAGTTAAAAAAATAACTAGCAATAAAAATAAAACTAAGCTCTTCTACAAAACGTTTCAATACGGTTTTGGAGAGCGTTGTGTGTTCCTTCATTTGACAATATAAACAAATTGTGATTTGTATTTTTTAAAATGCTATTAAATTTATGTTAAATTTAAGAACTTTGATTAAAGTTAAATAACATTAAAAGTAAATCTTAAATTTCATATTCGTTACCACAAATCAAACTAAATGTTATGTTTTCTCTCAGAAAAAAAAATATATTGTAGGATATTAGATGATAACCAAAGACATAAATTAAACATTTATATATGAGGCTCATAAATTTCACCACACCCTTAAAGTAAATAAAAGTACATTGTGTGAAAAAGCAGGGTGGTAATACCTCCCCACGAATATTAGGTTCTACCTGCGTATGTTTGTATGTCTGTCCGCCTCTTACCAACATAATGGAGAGGTGCAAAATGGGCCAACAAAAATTCGTTTGATTTTTGCGGTGATTTTTACGGATTAGTGTCTTCATACAACATCTTCTCAAACGATCCTTTATCATTGTGACATATGGGCATAGGTTTGTTTGTCTGTTTTCTCTGTCTGTAGATAACATTTCACATACAGTTAAAGAAAGATATTCATGAGCTTTTATAGGAGAGGTTTGAAATGGATCTAGTAACACACACATGCATGTGTAAATTACACTTGTATAGTATATATATATATATATCGTACTCTCTATGAATACACTACACTTACATAGGTTTATAAAAAGGTAAATAACAAGTCCTGAAAATCCTTATCTATTCTACGGACATTGGGTATTGGTTGGCCTGGCAGCAGTGTGGCAACATGTGTTGACAAATACACTTGGGCCGGTTGTGTATTCAAGGCATTTTTAATGAAATTGTATTCTAATGATGGTTTGTATAAAAATTTTTTAAACCAATTGTAAATATATGAAAATACTGGTAGGAACCCATATATTCTATCTCCACGGAGAGACAAAGACGTATCAATGATTGAATGTCTATTCACTACACTTTTACATCAAAACAGCAATCTGTCAAAAGTGACAAAACACGTATACGGAGCTACAATCACATCAATGATCACAGAGCATTACGAATCTACATGTGTACACATATAAACCTGAAAAAGAGATATATACAAATACAAATTAGCTCTGAATCTACAAGGAAAAACTGTGCGTATTTAGCTAATTCATCATTTGCTGCGTTCATAATTATTCATTATTTTGTGGGTTGTCTTTGCCGAATATTTAGCTCAGATCAGGAGCCGCTACTCAGAGAGACATGAACGGGTACAGGTTTCAAAAACACGTTCTAAGTAGTTACCCGCCGAAGTTCCTTTAATTATTTTGGGCTAATTTAGCATCTGTCAAAATTTTACAGAAGAACGTGTGCAATATGTAGAATAGTACTTTCATATGTATATAGGTTAGACAGTAATAACTTAACTTATGGACAGAAAAGAGTTCGGACTGCCGAATAGGGTAATGACCATTAGGAAGTGGTTCTGGACAAAAGGCCACAAATACACACCAGATAAAGCTGAAAAAAGTATATATAGGTATGCAAACAGGAAAAAAAAACTGCTCTCATGGCGATTCGTTGTTGAGGGGGGGGGGAGAGAGAAATCCACGAACGAAAGTATCAATCTCGTATCCCCACCTAAAACACCGTGGTTGCTCTTCAAAGTTAAAGTAACAGCTGGGCCAGATGGCACTTTCAAGGAAAAGGTCAAAAGTGCCCCAACTTACACTGTCTTACAACAAATCCCGCAAGAGCAGGGCAGTCAGTATAGTTATTTATTCTTTATCGCGGAATGTTTTAACTTTCAAAATTGTTTATCATGGAGCAATTCTTGTAATCAGATTTAATTCGATACGATGTTTCTTTGAGGTTAACTTTTTGGAAGAGCCTATCGTTTGTTAACAATTAGCATCTCAATATGCGTTAGGTTTCCAACTAGAGTAGACGTTTTTAAATCATTCTCCAGTTTAAATAGCATGTATATTACTTTCTCTACGTAAGCAATGTTTGCCTTTTCTGTGTGAAGACAACTTTTACTTTATGCCGGCGCTGCCCGTAATTGAGATGATCGTGCAAAGACACTGTTCTGCATATATATATATATATATATATATATATATATATATATATATATATATATATATATATATATATATATATATATATATATATATATATATATATATATATATCCTCCTGAAAGCTTGTAAATACTTTTGCGAACACACATTGATACAATTTGGCTCTGAGAATGCCTTAAGCCCCATGTTGACTGCCTGATATCCGCAAGAATATGAAAGCTTTTATGAACTTTAAAGACCCAACTGGTGAAGCGAAAACCGTTTCACAAATGATACTGCTTTTTACTCATAGTAACGCAATGACGTCAATTTGCATATTTCAAACCAAATGCGTGGTCCTAATCCAATAAATTTGACCTAGAAATACGCTACATGTATATATGTTCTTGTGTTTGTTCACTGGAAGTAGGCAACATGTCTTTGCGTCTCACTAGATCTCAGTTATTCAGAATCTTTCATGATAAAGAAAAAAATTCATCACAGCTTCTTCATGCAATGATATGTAAGCACCTACCTTATTTTTTTTTTCATCGTCCTCAATGCACCTTCGCTGAATTTACTTTTCCATTTGTGCTTTCCAACACTTGAAGTAAAGGTCTTTTAATGGTACGTGTTTTATCCTGTTGACTTGTTTAAGCTGACTGAATTCGATTAACTCGAATCAGTCAGGCCAGCTGGCGGCTATTTACTGGGTTTGATCGACAACTATGGTGAACTGGTAGGGCTGTCTAACACTTTTTCTATTCACGTATTGGCTAATTTTTTAATGAAACCAGAAAGCTGATATTTGCTTCCCCGCAATCGCAATTGCTGAGGCAGTTTGACCCTCAATCTGTGTTTTGGAATCGATATGGTCTTCTTTGACCGTTGGAATAAGCTATTTAAGTGTACCTGTTATTACATGCTGCTTTCATTTGCAGCTGGTACCTCGTATAATTTCCAAATAAAACAAAACATAGCCTATACCGATTGCTTAGATCGTGCTTTTATAACTTACTGTTTTCTATAATCTTGTCTTAATCATTCACCAATGTTACCCACCTTTCTTCATATTAACACAGAAGTAACACACGTGAGCCCGCAATGGTATAAGCATTCACTCCACAATAGGTGTAGACGTGTTTGTCAAGTATCAGGGAACTCCAGATCAGGTATCGCAGTTGGCTACACCTGTGCCAGACACTATGATTAAAGCAAAAATGCACAGATGCCAAGTTGCCCAGAACACGAAACAGAAGCTCAACCTGCAAAAATACGGATTAGGAGTCCACTTATTTAATAATTGAAGAGACTGGAGAAAAGCACCATATAAACGAATTTAGGTTACTCATATCATTAGAAAAAATCGGAAAATCTCCTGCAAAATCAGAAGTTTGGCGACTCTGAAAATAAACTTTTCCTAAAACATTTTCTTGTATGAAACTTGTTAAGAATTGACATACTTTGATGTCAAGATTATGAAGATCAGACCAACAGATCAAAACTCATGGTAGTTCTATGCGTCACTTACAATAAGGCTTGGAGGCTGGTATTTCTGCAGCAATATAGCCTTGCATGCACCAGTTATGACATGGCAACCTCTGAAGTCTGGATTTGAAATTTTGACATAAAGCCCTCTGTAACTGTGTTTGACCTGATGATAGATCAAGATTGTATCCGCAAACAGACAAGAACATATATTAACAACGAAAAAAATTTAAAGATTGTAATTTTGATAGTAAATTTAGATATTAATAATAAGTCTATCAGAACAATATATCATCACTGTTGCATTTTCGGATTGATATTCGCGCAGGATGGCTGCTTGTAGTGTTCAGGCAAAAATGGAAGAATACTTTATTTTATTTAATTATAATTTATTCCACCCCTCTGATTTGCACCATGCTAACATCATAAAATTCCTGTTTTCATTTTTAATGGTAATATACCACTCATTTAACACTCAAATCTGAAGGCCGAAAGAAAGAAGCCCAGTCTCACTGAGCTCATTGTAAAATATGTACATGAACCTATCATATAGAACTTTCAATCTTTACACATGGCGCCATTAGGTACGTTGTCATAGTTAATCAGACTGCTGCCGTAGTGGTCAGGCCATTGTCACAAAACTGCAATACTATTTGAGGAAACCAGGCTGGGGCTTTATAAACGAAGCTATTGTAGCTAAGTCAAATCTGCATTTTAAATAGATTATGATATCATGCACAGCAGCGCTATCCGTATAAGTTGAGAATGCCAAACACGGATTTAAAAAAAGGACTGTACGAAAGTTTCAATGCACGAAAGAAGTTATAACACTTGCAAAACGGCGAAAATGTATACTTTTAACACTTTTCCCTATTTGATCCAATGCAAAATATTTTCGCCACCAACAAAATGTTTCTTCGTGTTACTCCAATGTAATGCTTACAGTAGTGTGGCAGCGTACCTGCCGGTCACCCATCAATTGCTTGACCTATACAAGTAAAGAGAACAATAGAAAACAACAAGGTGACAAAATGTGTGTGCACTCTGTCTGTTTTATCCCGGTCGCGTATACATTGTTATTTTCACCTGCAAACAGTGAATTCAGCCATTGCGACACAACGTGCAATCAGAGCCGTGCATACCGAGCACAACACAGCGCCAGCCCATAGGGACAGCCAAAAGTTACTTTGTCATATATTCCGGCAAAATTAGTGCAATGAGGCATACCGATAGAACTGTAAGCGTTTGTTTTAAAAGGTCAACAAAGAAAATGTTGATTTTTTTCTACACTCCACAAACTTCAAATGTGTCGAGATATATCTAAATGTAGAGAATCATGGAGTCTGAAATATCTACATTGTAATGTCTTCAAATTGAACGATTTATTTATATAATCACAGGTGCATCTCAACAAACGCATTATATTTGCATACAACGAGGAACATTGTGTCCTTCTGTGATCGATAAAACAGGAGGCAGAGATTTAACCCTCCCGAAAAATACGAGCCCAAAGAGGAAAGGGCCTCCTGGAGCAAACGGATGAGGAATGTCTATCCCACTGAGGAGGCTTCACGGATTCCTTTCAAACCGATTCCGTTCCAGTGAACGCCTGGTTGCTTAAGCTCGGTATATCTTGGAATACTGCGAGATCGTTTGACTAATCTGTTCAGACAAAATGGTGATCATAATTTTTGTTCACCCAGATGAATCGCAGTAATTTTTTTTTGTTTATTTGTTATGGATGTAAGTTCGAATGCAGAATGTCCACTCGGTTGTGTGTTCTACAAAATCATTATTTACTTGTGGGAGCGACCTACTTCAATAGACTTGATCACATAAATAATTATGTGGTAAATTATCAATGTAACATGCTAAGATCAGTTAAAATAAATTCAATGAAGACTCGCTATGGCTAGATTAGGAAAGAACATTCCATTTAGTGTGGATGCATGTGGAATTTTTTTCATGAGAAGTATATAAAGAGCCATGCACAGGCCAATGACTGAACTATATATATTTGTAGATTGCGACATATTGTGTTTCCGATTGACTGAATACCCTGGGAGGAAATTATCATGTAAGAGGTGGACTAAGATGAACATAGGAAATTGTCCTTGCCAGAAGAACCTGACTTGTACTTGGACTCTGTTATTGTGGGCTCTATTCAGTGTGGTCTAGTCTACTTAACAAATGCTCCATTATTGTAACTTTGTACTCATTATTATTTGAATACAGTGTTCCAGTTAAAATCAACAACATGGATACAAACATCCCTCCCTCGCTCACTGCACTGAATTTTGATGTGGCATGTTTATCGTCAGTCAAGGTTGGCCCTCCCGTGCAATTTTTACAACTCCTTATTTACAAAATACTTTCCAGTGAAATTACATTATTTACAAATTTGACTGCAATGAGGGTCTCCTCCACCCTCCTCCTTAACACATATTCTCTAGATATATTAACTAAATCCCTTCTTCGCACCAAACCCCTATCGGAAACAAACGGTACTGAGAGTGCAATCACTAAAATTAAGAGTTTAGGAAGGAGCTTTGGGCGCTGGTGGGTGACCTTATGGGCACAAAGCAACAGACCTGGGTCTTGCTTGGCTCTAGGTTAATAAATTTACGTAAAACAACCACTATTTCAAAGGTTCCATTTTCTAGCCTTATCATTGGTGCTTTTGCACTTGGTTGGCCCAATCTTTTGACGGTGGAAAGTTTTTCCAACCCACAAGACAGCATGATGAACTAAATTTATCATTGCTGCACTCATGATCTGGTCATAATATGAATGCACAATTGTAGACAAACTTCATTCCACCTTTTAAAGATTGGCTTGTTCGCAACCTGGTATCTGCTAACTGGTGCTTCCTGCATATTCCTGCAACTATCTTTCTGACCAAGTAACGGATAATAGGATCATTGACACCATGCCGTTTGTACCAATAAGGTAGTGCTAATAAAATGGACAAAATAGATCAGGTGGCCTTTATTTTTGTAATCTAATTCAGCAATAAGTCAAACTAGTGCCAGCAGGAGTATTGGTTACTGGGCTTGCTTAACGGATACATCTCCGCAAATGTTTTAGTACTGGGCCCGTGATCCCTTGCACGTTGTTCATGTACAATTCACCAGCAGTGCTTTTGGCAAGCGTCTGGCACGTCTCTCAAGCTTTTAGAAAAAACTGCCCGTGAGATCCCAACTGGCATACGTTTTGCACCTTGGTGAAGCCTTTTCTAAGCCTTGGAGGTGTCTTTGTGATAAAGTATCTGTCGATACATTGTGACGAGTAGACACCAACAAAACGTGAAAAAAGCATGCTTAATTCTCATAATTTCAACACTAACGTTCACATCAAGCACATTATGTTTTTTTCCAGGGAGGACTGTTTGTTTATTGCGAATATTAAAGCCAAATTGTCTGTCATGAGCAGGTTTTCTTGTTTCTCCAATGGTGACCTAATACATAAAGTGCTGCCAGAACTGGCAGAAATTCTTCAATCATAATTTTTACTATTAGCCAAGCTTGTGGCCAGACTTTAAAGACATACTGTTTTTTATTGGTTGCACTGAAACCCCACGACTCTCAGTCATCAATTAAAAGCAAAAGTTGGTGTTGATCAACGCTATCGTGAAATAAAGACTTCCAAATGAACTCACTCATGTTACGCTTTAGCCAGGCTTGTTGCCAGACTCCAAAGAAATACTTAATTCTAATGAGTGGCACTGAAAGCCCAAGACTCTAAGTCATCAGTAAAGGTTACAGACCACAGTTGTGATTGGCTGGTTGCGCATCCCAACGGAGATAGTCCCTAATTGTGAAAATACTGTGTTTTCAGCATGCTGTAGCTTCTGTTTAAATAAAGTTAGCTAAGTCAGGTTTGCTGCATCGCAGAGTTGCTTCATTGGTGGTCATATAAATGCACTGTCTTCCAGGCCAGGTGGGAACTTTATGGTGGGAAGGACAATGATGTGACCCTGGCAAGAGCACAGTTCAAAAACCTGTATAAAGCTGACATCAAGGTGGTGTTTCGTATTTCAATTATCACAAATTAATGAGCTGGAAATTATATGACAAAAATCCATCCATGTTTTTCTGAAATTTTTATCTGTTAAATGCCGTTCACGGAATTATGAAATACCAAAATGCTGATTTTTTAGACCGAAAAATGCTTATATGAAAAATAGAAGGATTTATAACTGTGGTCTGTCACCTAAACAGCAAAGGTCGGTCTGATGTTGATCAGCCTTATCATGAAATACAAACTTTCCAATCAGCTTGTTCATGTTAGGTTTTAGCCAGGCCTGTGACCAGATCCCCTGAAATACTTATTTTTGTTTGTTGCACCAACACCACACGATCCTGAGGCATAAGTAAACAGCAAATGCTGGGATATTGTTGACCAACCCTATCATGAAACATGTACTTCCCATTGAACTTTTCCAAAAAATGCAGCCTTAAGTTTAAGATATGTTTAGTCTCAGGAAATATGATTGTGTTGGTATGGTTTGGGTGGCATTGTTGTTAGGTCTAACAACCTCCTGAAAAAGCCCGGCCTAAAAAAAAAAAAAACTGGACAGGCCCATGATGGGGGTCCCTGTGCTGGTTGCAATGTCCCGGGACATGCTCATTTCTTCAACATTAAGTTCCAATTTCAAGCAGACGTTCTTCTAGCTTTTCGTAGAGGTGTTTTATTCCATGCCACAGAATGTCACTGCCCTGGATTGACTCACTGTTTTGCGTAGTGCTATCGCCACTCCTTATTGATGCCACAAATTCATGAAGTTTGATAGGTTGTTGGAAGAGGATTTCCTCAGTTGGGTAATGAATAGAAGAAAATCATTAAATACTTTCTCAGTATTTTGAATCCCAAATTTTGTATCAGCAGTCCACAGCTGTGCTGAATTGTTCAACTGGGAAACAGCTCAGCGAGCTCTCCATTGGCATACAAGTGTCAAATAAAATGTATCTGCCACTGTATCCCAAGCAGGGGGTGATGTGCTCTCTGAATTGGAAGAGTTTTAAATGCCAAGTTTTGTTAGGTATACCAGATCGTCTGTCTATTATTGTGCACTGTTGCATATATGGCTGCGAGGCCAGTTCTTGGGGGCATGTAGCCATTTTGAATTTCCTTTTGCATATAAAAGGTGATGGAGGAGATGTCTGATGTTTGAGGACAACCTCTACAGTGTATACATGAAATCTTCACAGAGCAGGCAATTCGGGAATGGGAAACTCTATATCAACCCCTCTCACAAACATTTCCCTTTGACGTAGTCTGGTATTTTGAACTGTACCAACTACCGCATCTGATTTTATGGGTGTGCTTACTGTGGGGACGCATATATCGCCCGTCCCTAACCCTACATGCTTTAATGGTTTGGGCATGTTTGAAAACCTGATCACCCATTGGCTGCATTCCAAGGTGGTGGTGACCTGTGTGCTGTTCATAGGGGCGCCGAAATTGCCCTTTGATTGAAACCATGACTGGGACTTAACTACTATCTGCAGTCTGAATGCCACGTCATAATTCAATCAGTCCAAATTATCTTTGGCCATGCAATACTATGTGCATAGTGCATTAGCTCTGACACTCTTGGGAACGTTTCAGTGTCAGCATAATAGCATGGAGGTATAATACAGATGTCCACTCATCTATTATTCTCACCTCCAAGGACCTAGTGGAACTCGAGTACTTATTTTTTTAATTTCTTATTTTTTGGGGGAGGGGGGCAGAATTTTTTTCTTCATACGGTAGAGAGTTATAGGGGCCCTTTTTGTGGCCCGAAAAAGCTGATAAAAATATACAACCTTGTCACGCCTAAGCTTCTTCCTCAATTAAGAGCGTTGCTAGAGTGGAACTGAATACTCCAGTAGTTTGACCTGTGATATCATACATGTTGGGGGGAGGGTCATCTAATATGATGCCTACATCAGCAGTCTGCCCAATACTTTACCTATCGCTTTTTGGCCCGTCATGGATTTCACCTTCAGCACTTTCAACTTTGTCCTAATTGTCATTTTCGGACCGTGACACGTGTTTAGATTATGCATCTGAACTCCATCTAAAGTCAGATGCTTGCATTTCTTCATAGATTAAGCGGCGTTAGCCTGCTGCTTCAACAAAAGTTCTATTTTCCTTTTTTAGCCTCTGCTATAGATCTCAGTTCACTCATGCCTGCGTCTTGGTGCTCAGCATTACTTGTGGATCCACCATTATGTGGTTCAGCATGCTCCCATGCCTGTTCCTGCTACAGGGCCTTTGGACCCTAGAGAGGTTATTCTTCTTCAGACGTGTGGCATCCATTAACCCCCCCCCCCACACACACACGGACGGATCTGCATGTGAGACCTCACGCAGGCCTAAGATCCTTCCCCTAATGGACAATATTGTGCGGTGGGAGGGGCGCACTCTGTCTTCCTATAAGGCGTTTGGTGTGAAGTTGCCATTTGTTTTATTTGTTATTCTAAACTTCATTTACTCTAGCCTTAAAGTTTGTTTCTTGTGTCCAAGGCATGGAAGTGCCCTGTGGTTTGTTTTTTTTTGTGCGTGCGCGCGCGCGTGTGTATGTGTGTTGGTTTGGGGAGGGGGGCAATTTGATAAAAATCAACTTACCTGTGATGCACACTTAGGAGAAGGTTGGGAGCTATATCCTTCTCCATGCACTTGTGTGTGTGTGTGTGTGTTGAACTGCTCTAACTTCCGCACGTAACTGCGCCTCGTAACTAAAATTGGTGTTGCAGACGGTGCTGACAGCGCCGTCTTGACCTATTTCGTGACCGGTGACACAACACAAGAGTTTACAGTTCAAACGTTACTCTCTTGAGCACAAAACAAAAGTCAATAACTGATGCGATTTCCAATGCAAGTGAAAGAAGATATAAACACTGAACTGTGAAAGTCTGGCCAGGTTCTGCACAAACCGGACAACTGGATCACACCACCAGCTACTAACTCTGCCATTGGTATCTCCCTGCGCTTCGTTACGATCACTGTTTCCTGTTTTCCGCAGCTTAAACATTTGGGTGATCTTATCTGTTTAGATACGATTTTTGTAACGTAAAAAAATGGCTGCAATTCAAAAACAAATATCTTTACAATATTCTTCATAAACATATAATCTGTACGTAAGGCCGCATAAAAAGTATCCCGGTATATCACCAGGGCCTGCAGTTTTGTTTTTGTTTTTTTTTTGTTTTGTTTTTTTTGTTTTTTTTTTGTTTTGTTTTTGTTTTTGTTTTTGGTGCCACTTGAATTTTTTTTTTAACTCCAAATATTTGCCAAAAAATCGAGCACAAAGCTATAAGAATGGCCTTGGTCAGCGCCGCTGGCGCCGATGGACAGAAACTATATTTACCTTACTTTACTTTTCTTTAATTTACTTTGTTGTCAGATCCTTTCGTCCTTCGGAAGAGACCTCAGTTAAATAGTTAAATAAGTGTTCTTGATGGCTGTAACATTAGGGGTTTTTTTTTTCGTCTATTTAACAATTGAGATTGATCACAGCATTTATAACCACACATTGATCAATTGGTAATCTGACATCACATTCTCCCTAATCCGTTGAGACAAAAAATGTTTATGGATGTTACCCTTTGAAAAAGGTTTAAATATTTTGTCTCCATGACCTCGTGTAATACCCCTTGCCCTCGTATAAATGATCATCGGGCATTTTGTACATGTTGTGTAGATATTTATAGGTTTTCAAGTTATAAGCACTTTCGCGTCGCGATTAAAGAGCGTCAAATCTAAAGTTACAATTTTTGATGCATCTTCAAGCTTTGAGTATTTTCAAGTCATTAAAATCCTTTTGGAGCCATGGATTGGACCAAGTCGTAGCGTATTCTAGCAATGGTCGGATGATGGATTTGTACAAGATTGATATTGTAGTTGAATCAAGATTTTGAAAACATCCATGTATCATTCTTGCTTTTTGAGAAGCCTTTTTACTTATATTGTTAATGTGGTCTGATGCTTTGAGATCGTCGGATATTATGACTCCAAGACCCTTTTGATCGTTAACCACAGATAGGTGAGTTCCGTCCCACATAAACATATGTGTTAAGGATTGTCGAAATCTTAGAATCACATATTTAGTTGCGTTTAAGTCTAGCATCCATAATGTGGACCATGCGCTTCGCTCGTTCAGGTCCTCTTTTACGCTTCAGCAGTCTTGGATGCTTTTCACTTCTTTGTTAACCTTAGTGTCACCAACAAACAATTTCGCTACTTTGTTCACAATACTCGGCATTCTTGTGACATTCTGAATGAATAGATGAAATGTATTATGGGCAATGGGGACTTGCGGGAAGCTTCAATACAGTAAATCATTTGGAGGGAAGGGAAGGGTAAAAAAAATCCCTTCCTCATCACTTTTTCAGGAAGCCACTTGCTGCCTGACCGCAAGAGTTTCAATAATGCACAGGATACCAACAGATACAGCCTGAAAGTGATGTGGGGTGTGGGTATGTCCCATCATTATGCAATATAGCTTCAAAACTTAATGAGAAACGTTCTTACTTGAAACATATTAATGTTTGTTTATTGAACTTGAAAAGTGATTCAGCTATTTTTATACAATGGCTCTGTTCTTCCGTGACAGGAGAGCAACGTTGCATATTGGCTAAATGCTTTGATGGTGCCCAGAGAAAGTGACTTTTTTGCCTATTTTCGCATACCGATTTCTTCTGCAAAAACCCAGTTAAAAAGAACTACTGCTACATTTTCGTTTTGAAATCTTTAATTGTGTCTTTGTTCCAACACAGACATATTGTTTTTCTAGGAATTCTTTATTTTTTTCTATCTTTCTTTTTCTTTACAAGCAAATTTGTCTGGCATTTCCTTTAAAAAGAATAATACAGTACAGCTCTCGCCAAATGGACCAAATTGCTAGCCTGTCGAGCACGCTGGCGCGCAATCAGAAAAAGAGCTAGCCTTGTGTAGCATGCTCAAATAAGATGCTCGCACCGTGCGAATGCGTGCTCGTTCCTCTTCGCATTTGGCTAGCAATGCGTCTGGCTACGTGCCAATGGACGAGCATCGTGTGACTGGCAATCGCATCGTGCGACATGCCCTGTGCTTTACACTTGCAGTCACCTCGCGCATTTGACTAAGTGGGTTGTCTTTCATGGCTCGCATTTTAAATTTGCATAAAAGATAAAAACTAGACCCTGGCATTGCAAAGTTATAAACAGTCATACAACAAAATTAGTCCCACTAAGAACTAAAAACCACTGAACACGCCTGAAGTTCCGTCCTACTGTAAAGTATATAATCAATTTCAACGAATGGCCAGTTACTTTCACGTGAAATATTTATGTGGGATCCGGCTGGACATGAATCTAAACTAAAGTGATCTTTGCCATTTTTTCTTAGACATAGATTAATTTTACACAGTAAAATAACAGGGTACACGTACATCTACATGCAGATCCACTTTCAGTGTCCTAGTTTACGAATCATCCTTCACAAGCACTATCATTTTGGTAGCCAGAATGCCAGCATAAATTCAACAGATCGGGTCAACTGTGTGTGCCACAAATATTGAAAAAAAATCGGAAAGCACAATATCGGGTCACTCGAGTGGACTTTATCAGAAATACCATCCCCCAGTATTAAGATTTTACTGCCAATAAAATAATAGGTATAGTGCAACACATCCGTTTCCTTGAGACCGATGGGCGCTACTGCGATCTTGCCGATGGACAGTTCACCTCCAATTTTGTTCCAGAAACATGAACAGAATAACTCTTACAGCACACGTCGAAGCGTACAAGTACGATCGTCCAAATTTACAAGTAAAACTTACACGTTACATGTGAGATCAGTGACCAGTGCTTCGGTTTCAGCACTGAGTTCGTACGAATCGTAGGCTAACCCTCGATACGCAATAACCAGTTAGTTCATACATACCATGGGCCGGTAACCCTGGTAAATAATTAAATGAATAAATAATAAATAAATGTGCTCCAGGTGCCCAGACCAAGTCGCAATGACTTGCATCCACCGGCATGGATCATCCAGCTGGAAGTCTGGTCTGCAGAGCTGTCAATCATTTACCTGCCGTCAAGGAGAATCTCGTGACACAAGCAACTGGCAAGGTGCCAACATTACCACACTGCACCATTTGGTGTTGGGACTGCTTCGAGTAGGTCAGTTGCAAAAAACTGGCTTCAAACTTTCAGTTTTAAACGCGAGCATTTGGCACAAAAAAAGCTGGTCATACCAATATGCCGACAGGTCACAACTGGCTGACAAACTTCGATGCCGAAATACAACGACAAGTGATCGACCCATTCAGGCACCGGTCTCGGGGCAACTTGTGCCGGGGCGGGATGATAACCACTGCATGATGATCGACACACACACACAATTTCTTGCCTGTGCACTTTCACAAATTTTCAGATCTTGCAAGTTATATAACCAGTATGTCGGCAGTATATGGTGACAGCCATTTGAAGTGCCGGCATCGTTCAGAACTTGAGTAATCATCGGGGCAGTCAGTATTGTGACATTACAAATTAATGTATCCATCCTTGATTTCCCATTTAATTGCGATTTTTTCCGTCTTCTCTTCCTTGCCTAGTAACTCTGATTGTAAAAAGATACGGCGACTCGGAAATGTATTCAATTTAGGCCACATGTGTAACTATATATGCCTAAATCAATGATTCCACATCTGATACAGCCATGAAAATCAAATGCAGGCGAATGAAAAAAGCCAGTCCGTTGTTACCATTTTGGTCACGGAGGGGATACAGAGTCAGTTGGCTTCCTGGTAGGCCCATAACAGTTGTATGAAACTCTTTTCAAAATCGACGGGAAGAAGAGAGTTATCGCATATTTAATAAAATATATTTTCATGTAAAGTTATGTCGAAGTTAATACTAATTCTCTGTCTGCACATTGTCGAAGAAATTACTAGCCATGATGCCCCGTGAATATGGATGGACTCATCCGTTGTCATGGGTGGCCACAACATGACCACGAAGAGAATATTTCTGGGCCACGGTTGGTCACGTGATCGAAATTTTCCAGACACTGAGATTGAGAAACGAACGCCTGTGTGCCTGGCGTGCCAGGTGCCGGCAAACAAGTCGAAACTTTTGTTATTATCTTTGCAGTAGCGGTGAAGTTCTCTGTGTGCTTTCTTAAAATTCAGTGTGCAGGTAATCCGTTCCACGCTTTGCGATGCACATGCTCACCGTTAGCAAGGGTGGGGTGGGGGTGGGGGTTAAGAAGGGTCTTGGTACACTGATACAGAAAATCAAATTTACCAGTACAGAGTAGATCAAGGATGGTAGTCTCCCCTCCTTGGTGTTGGTAACGCTGGAAATCAGTCTGAAAGTGCCCCGTGACCAGGGCAGGGATGCAGCTCAAGCATACGGCCTCACGCAGAGCCACCCACTGGCCACAGTCACAGAGCACAAAATTGCAATTGTCTTTTCGTTGCATTCCCTCTTTAAGTGCAAGACCTGGATGTGTTATGGCAGTGTATCTAACACCCAAGGATACAAGGCCTACATATCATTTCCTTACCGTTAGGCTGGAAATGCTTTAGTTCTACAGAACAGTGCCGTAGCTAGGCTGAGGCAGAGGAGGCGCTTGCAAGACTTGTTAAGTTTAAATTATAATACACAACAAAAGCAAAAAGACCCTATTGTAACTAAGACTTTGAGTCACTCATAGTGATAGAAGATAAGAGCATCACAGGAGGTGTACTTTTTCAATGATTACTTGTATCTTTGCCCTAGTAGTTGTAGGACCAATTTCAATGCATATAAAAAGATCAAAAATAGTCACATTGAAGTAAAATTTTGAGAATTTATATATGTATAAAGTCCTTTTTTTTCCCTTCAAAACCCACTAAAGTACACCATTTTATGTGCCATTTTTCAAAAGTTTTTCAATCAACCCACCACCACCAGTACCCTTTGCCTCCTCTATTTTAGAAGGCTGACTACGGCCCTGCAGAACCAGCCTGGGCAAAGTTGCTGTGGGCCATTGCCATGGCACTGGCTATGTTAATTGTTATGAACATTAATTATCATCTGTACATTTGCAACGGACGTGAAAAACCTTTCCCTCGGAGAATAAAACTACAGGTATGATAAATATGAATCAGTTGGAAAATGGTTTATCTTATTTTTGTAATTTTTATAGTAAAATGGGCCATATATATATATATATATATATATATATATATATATATATATATATATATATATATATATATATATATATATATATATATATATATATAGTTATGGCAGCCACACACATTTGCCCAAGTTTGCACAGATTAATTATGAGAGGGCCTCCACAAAAAAAAAAAGGGGGGAAGGGGGACAAAGCCTGGCAGATTATGTATAACAAAATGTATTCTATCTGTAATGTCTATAATATGCTGGTGTCTCTTAATCTTATCATACAGCAACGCCCAGGTTATGCATGCTGCTCAAACTTATAAAGTCACGTAGGCCTATTACAATTTTGTATGCTTATTAAGTTGTTGTACGTTCACACTGCATTCATCTAAATTTCAAATCACTCATGTTCTCTCTGTATACACACAGAGAAAGAATTCTCAACTGAAGCCGAACAAAAGAAATTAATATCTTTCAATTATGTTATTCTAAAGAAAGGAAAAGAAATAGATAAGAAAAAAAATTCCTCTGTAGTAAATCCAATTAATCCTTTTGTCTGTCTGTCTCCCTATCGGAGCCAAATGATAAGAGAAAGGTCGTGGGGAAAATGACTGCTTAAAAAAAAAAAAGAGTTCTTTTCCAGCGATGTGGGCCTAATGTAATTGATTAAAAAAAAGGAAAGAAAATGAATGAGAGAAGCATTTGGGTTTATCCAAAAAAAGGACAAAAGAAAAAAAGGACAAAAAAGAAAAAAAAACAAAAAAGCAAAACATTCAATCAAATCATAGCAGTCTGGCCACGTAATACACACATGCATGTGTTAATAGCTCCCCGCTGTCTGGTGATCAGATCGTTATCAGCTGATCGCTTTACCACAATGATGATCGACCTGGGAAAAGTGAGTGGACTCTTCATTCGTCGCCCCATACAAATGCAGCACAGTGATATGCTCTGTGTTGGTCCATGTTTCGTTTCGTGTCCGAGAACCCGACTTAAATATTTGGCATCAGCTGTGGTATATCGGGCTGTCAAACACTTTAACCCTTTATTGGTTGGACTACAAGACCAAGTGAGCAGTTTTCCATGCATGGTGCAGAACCTGTTGACTGTGGTTAGACCCGTATCATGGCAAGACAGACAGAGAGAGAGAGAGAGAGAGAGAGAGAGAGAGAGAGAGAGAGAGAGAGAGAGAGAGAGAGAGAGAGAGAGAGAGAGAGAGAGAGACTACTGATTTAGAAGGCATAGAACTACATGTAGATGCATTAAGATTTGATGAGATGGGAGAACTAGCAAAGTATCATTGGTGTATTTCAAAATCAGTTGTGGATTCCATTGGGTTCGTACGACAAATATGTGTTTAACCACGGAGGTAGAGAGTCTACCTACCACTTAAGTAAAGTGGAATGCAAAGGGGTTTATCTCTGGCTCGGAGTTAAACCACGGAAGTAGAAAGTCTACCTCCATGGTTTAACTCAGAGATAAATTCCTTTGCGTTCCACTTTAAGTGGTCACAGTTATGAGTGTACCATTGTTGCTAAATATTAGATGAGATGCACGACATGAATGAAGGACTTGGTTTGATTGCACCGTATCCACAACATGGTGATATGTCTGCCAACACAACAGGACAAAACAAGATACAATGCAATGCGCGCATCACTAACACAAAACACACTAGTGTACAAAACACATTACAAGCTTGAGTAAAGTGTCACTTGCTTCGGGAGATGAGGGTTCAGGAAGGGGAGCTCCCAGCAGCAGTGACAGGGATGAGGGTGAAGGTGCAAAGGCCGGAGGTGTGGAGGAGGGGGGTGGGGTGGTGGAGGGGCACAGCCATTGGTTGGTACAATGTGTATGTGCCGCTACATCATAGGATATATATAGTTTTTCAACAAATTGGTATTGAATGGGTTATCAAAACAAATACATTTGGTACAGACCGGGTACCAAAAAAGCCAACAGCTGACCAGCACAGAAGGGGGGGGGGGGGTCCATGGGAATCTGGCCCAGGCAGGGTGTTGTTTTTTACTAATTGCGGCCCTGTTATTAGGTCAGGACTTGTTCAGTGCGTGCCACCATCTTCTCGGTAACTGTGAGTTATCACAACAGTATACTAGCGGTCTGCACACAGGTACCACACAGAGAAGGGTTTTTTGGTGGATCATACACATCTAGGTTATTTATATCATATATTCAAATTCGCCTTAGACAATGCAAATTTGTATTACCTTTAAAAAAAATTAATAATAAAATAACGAGCAGTACAATATAAATCGAAACGAACACAAGAATCTCATGACACAAACAAATCAGAGTAAAGAACCATTAGATCTATTGACACGTTGAAAAGGTTGGGTCCAGTTTGGGACATTGAGAAATGTCCCTGGGCTGTGCGCCTGTGAACGCAAGCGACACACGTCAAAAGATTCGCTGTTCCACGTTATACACAACACGAACCCATCCTGCTCTTCCAGTGCTCAGTGAACAAGTCCTTTATTTCATCAATATACATTGTTATATTCCATCTCCAAAAATCAATAATGATTCAAACAATCAGATTTCCCAACACTCTAAATAATTTCTAGAGGTAATCATGCAAGACTATCAATTGCTGATTAACACTGGCCATAAAATAATTTAGCTAATTAATTGTTCGACTTTATTACCAATCTCAGAGGTTATAAACCAATAAACCAAAATCAATTACTCCCTTCTAGATTAACAATCAAATTTCGATGGTAAACACAATCAATTATTCATTTGGCTGTATGTTAAATTACCTATATTGATTTTCTTACTAACAGACTTGTTATAACAAAACACCACACCTTACACCTCTATGAAAACCCAAAAAGAAAATCCAGAATTTTTCGGCACCCAAAGGTCGGGTCTTTACATACCTTCCCCCACTTTTCAGTTTTGATACTTCAAAACTCCAATCGAAATAATCCGTGACCATTACATACAAGTACTGAAACTCATGAAACTCATCAAGCTCGCCAGTATATTTTGTTAATAGAATATACAAACTAAGAAATGTTTATCAACATACACTTCTGGGTAAATCCTTCCAGCTAAAGCGTGCATACACCCAGCATAAATCTCGCCCTCTTCTGGGTTTAAAGGGGCCAGATGAAGCATTGGCTAGCACTTATTTATACCAAGTACATATACATATATACTCGACATACATTAAGGTGCAACATCGTGCTTAATAAAAAATTCTAGGGTGCCAAAAGTTCATAGTTTTTACTTTGTGGCACGTCTGTTCAGAGTACTTAGTTATTATATAGTTATACATGAAACACACTTGGATATATATGAAACACACCGAGAGAGAGATCCCGGATCACAGATACGAGAATCCTATAGTAAGTTAATAGGATAGGCACTCATATACATTTCAAGTGCCATAGATTATAATAATCTATGATGAATACAGACAGCGACACATGCAGTGAACAGGAATGTCCTTATTATATTATGTTCGGGTGGTCCCCCCAAAATGTCAATATTACATGCACCACAGTGACTGTGCTATGTGGCTACCCCCTAGTGAAGTGGCCTCTTCACTCCTCCCCATGACAGTCCCCAACTCCACGTGGCAACTTGACAATAGGAAAGTGGAAGCAACGACATGCACCATCACTGCGCTACAGAGGCTAGGATTACTGTGCAGAGCACCCAGTGGCAGCTGGTGTGAGTGAGCCTGCCATGCTAGGATCTTTGATCACCAGCATAGGTTCAGCACCCTCAACTACATCCTCACTAGTCAGAACCTCCGCCTTTGACTTCTCCTTTGAAGGAGAGTAGTCAGGTTTCTTGGAACATGGAAGGTCAAATGAAAACCGTAAGAACCGTTTCCACCAACAGTACAACCCAACCATGATACTCAAAATGCTAAACACAGCAGTACTGATAGTCAAGCCTAAAGATACTTGGTTACCAGGTTTGGAAATCCAATTCACTTTAGGAGGAGGGTCTGAGATAGGAGCCAGCTTTACCTGTGCCACTGGATTTAACTGGGACCACCTTGGGTCATCCAGAAGAGCAATAGCTTGTGTTGATGGTATGACTTCCGTAATATTGAAAACATCTGGCAAAATTACGCGTAAAGCCGCCACGGAGACATGACCTACCCGTTCAATAAGTCCTGTAAGTGTCCATCCATCTCCCATGACTACACACTGGGCAGGCACGACTATTACATAAGTCCCAGCCTTGATAGTCTGCCTGATACTATCCTTACCTGTACAACGTGTCACCAACGTTTCACCCCAGGTAACTAGAATGTACTCACCATAACTGATCTCAGTTATCATTGTACGTTTTTCAGTTTTTCGGATAATAACCTGACATTGATGTCTCTGTCCCTGAACACCCGAAATAAGAGTTCTGGAACAACCCCATCGGTCAGCTGAGTAGATAGGGCCAGATCGGCAAACCATGGGGCGCCATCCCATACATCCTCTCGGATGGAAAATACCCCCATTTGCAGTATTTAGTCCTACCTGTTCATTTTCTACCTTAATTTGAATGGAGTACCCCTTATCCACATATGGTACTGGCCATGTGGCAATGTGATAGCGATCATAATTTTGCCCGTCCACCAAGGGAAGTTTAACCCGATATACCAAGGTGGTATCCCCCCACACTGGATAGATGTGGGCATGTTCATAATACCACTGCAAGGGCTGTACTGGGCGTGTCGTAGATGTAGTAGCCTTTTCCATTATATCTGTCAACTGTGCGATACCTAAGATGTCTTCTGTTAGTCGCCCTACCTCAAGAGAAGCTTTTTGACGATTGTAACGCTGAATGGCTCTTATATAAGTTGCTGTCACTTGTTCCAACAAAGCAACACTACGTTCAAGATAGAAAGAACGTTCCAAGTATGATAGACGCACATTGGTGGCATTTAGTGTCATTAAAGCCTGATTCATTCGAGGGATCAGCGTCTTAGCGATAAAGGACGTGACTTGCTGAATTTGGTAACGATTCCATGCCACAGCCATCTGTGTACGATTTAGTACTGTGGTGAGCTGGTTGATTTGGTGTACCACTATCTTTTGGTATTTCCGGGCCTGATCAATTGCCTTGCGACAAGCATTGATACTATCATCAGTGGCTAATCCAAATAAGGTATGTCCTATCCATCCCACAAAGTCAAACCAGCCCCTTTTAGATCGAGAGGATGATGCCTGAGAAGTAAATGAGTGGCTAAGGATATAAGATTTTGCAGAACGGAGACGACTCAACCATGCACGATGACTCTCTACTGAAATGACTCCCTGCGCAACAGCTTGTGCCGATTGTCTTATTACAGTGTTGATACTCTTAAGGAGTAACGGATCGAGAACAGGGGCATCAATCACTACTAAAATCGTCCATTCCGCGGACTGAATCTGCAGTTCATTCACCTTAGTAAGCAACAATCCATCCGGAAGCGGGGAAACAGCAGGTGATCCCAGCACACAAGTAACCGTCATTAAGTACACAAAGCAGCAACCAATTCGATGGCTGCCATCCGCTGGCGCTTCTGTTCTCCATCGGGAACTGGACATTCTGTACTAGCCCGCTTCACCGGCACCGATGCTGGTGGTGGTGAAGGTGGTGGGAGATGAGCATTGATGTCTGATACTGGTCCACGTGACCGAGTATTATACCCATGTGTTGGCCCTGGCAACACCATTGGGGGACTGCCTAGGTCTATGTCTATTGGCTGTCCACTGATAGGAGGTACATTAGGGAAATGTGGGATTGCATCACCACCTATTGACCTGTGAGATGAGCGGTTTCTAGGTGGGGCTGTGTAGGGAGCTCTTCTCCCTCCGGCTCCACCAATGCCATACCGTGACCTTCTCCTACGCCATGTAGGGTTATGTGACCGGTCTGCATCCCCACTAGTTACAGGCAGATTGGAGGGTGTAACAGGTACCTCCGTCTCAGTAGATCCATCTTGTGCCTGATCAGTATCTACTGCTTGGTCTGGGGATTCAGGTCTAGCTGTTGTCTGCACATCACCCTGCCATGTGGGTGCCAAGGGTATACCAGTTTTAGGCCGTGACTTGCGCACAGGCCTGGGCCGGAGTTCATCCCACACGATATTGGGATCTACCAACAGTAGTTTATCCCTGTTAACCGTTTTAATCTTTCCACTCTGCTGGTGTCTAATCCAGCACACTGGCCCTCTAATACGAATAACTTCATATTGTGGGTCCCATCCAGAAGTAAATGTAAGTTTCTCTTGGGCTCGGAGAATAACAGAATCTCCAGGCTTTAAAATACCTGCTTTTGCACGTGAATTTATTCGCTCACGATTATACTTTCTAGAATGAGCTAAATTTTGTCTGGCTATAACCAATGCATCAGAGAGATCACTTAGTCTCCCTGACAAGTTAGACATACCAGAGGAGGCACCTAAACACTTTGTTAGTGGTAGTCGACTTCTGCGACCATACATGAGGTAAAAAGGCGTATATCCAGTCACCTCGCTAACACTGTTGCGATGAGCAAAGAGAGCATTTGCCATCTGGGTTTGCCATTCCTTTGCCCTATTGTTAACCAACTTTGTAGTGATCTCTTTTAATGTACGATTAAATCTTTCAATCTTACCCCCAGTTTCAGGATGATAGGGAGTAGACTGCCTGTGCTGTACCCCCAAATCCTTCAAATAAGTGGTAAAATGTTTGGAGGAAAACTCTAACCCTCGGTCAGTGATGACCACCTCCGGAATACCATGACGAGGAAAAAAGTCCCTTGCTATGGCTTCTTCCACTGCCTTGGAACTTTTGTCTGGAATTGGTATAGCTTCAGCCCATCCACTTAAATGATCAATGATCGTAAGGGCATACTTATTGCCCTGGTCTGATGGTACAAAAGGTCCTATCAAGTCAAACCCGACCACCTGCATTGGGTATACAGGCAGTGGCATATCACTCATCGGAGCTCGCTCTGAACGCCTTCGGTTAACTGCACAAGTGGCACATGACTTCAATCTTTCTATTATCTCCCGCCGCATGTTTGGCCACACATATGCTTCTCTCACACGATGAAGAGTTTTCAGGGTGGCCATGTGCCCAACCTCTCTGTGAGAACGATCAATAATGCTGTTGCGATATTGCTTAGGGAGAACTAAACGAGGGTACCATGGCGCATTATGAGTTGGCCTCCTTACTGAATACAATAATCCGTCATGAACCTCATACTCTGAATCATCGCTCTGTGCCTCAGTAAACAAAGGAGTAAATTCTTCTTCCTGAGCCCTCTGTACTTTTTCAATCTTTAAACAGTCTGCCTCTAAAGGTATTCTATCTAACATACCTGACCCACTGGTTGCATCAGGGTCAATCCAATCAGCAGTGTCTAAACTGGCAATACTCGGTGGGGATGGTAATCTGGACATGAGGTCAGCCCGAACATTACGTGCTCCTTGTATGTACTGAATTTTAGCACCAAACTCGGCCAGAAAGACCCCCCAACGTTGGACCTTAGTATTCCGCATCTCTTTAGTGAACAATGAGCGGAGTGGCTTGTGATCAGTATACACAACAAAATCGGCACCATACAAGTACGCGCGAAGCTTATCTACACAATGCACTACAGCATAGGCCTCTTTTTCAATTGTTGACCATTTACGTTGGGTTGCAGATAGTTGGTGTGACACATATTGAATGACACGCTCCATGCCCTGATCATCTTCCTGAACTAAAATCCCTCCCACACAAGTATTACTTGCATCTGTATACAATTTGTAACTACGGTCCGTTCTAGGATAAGCCATTACTTCAGCAGAGGTCAGAAGGGTTTTTAAGTTCTCAAATGCCTCTTGCTGTTCTTGCTCCCATACAAATGGCTGGTTCTTGCGTGTAAGCTTCACTAAGGGTTCAGTCACTCTTGCATACCCAGGGATGGTTTTAGCATAGTAATTAACCATACCAATGAAGGAACGAACCTGTTTAACTGTTGTTGGGGCAGACATTTCCACAATCGCACGCACTTTTTCAGGATCACTAGTGATACCATCTGGTGTAATGATGTACCCTAAAAGCTGAATCTTAGTCTTGCCAAAATGACATTTAGACCCTTTCAGGTGCAGTTTGGCTGCACGCAGGCGTGCAAATACGGCCTCTAGGTCCTGAATGTGTTCTGCAGGTGAAGATGATGCAATTACTAAATCATCAATAAAAACCCAAACGCACTTACCTAATAAGTCCGAGAGTGCCATTTCCATTGTCCTTTGGAAAATACTAGGCATGTTAGCTAACCCAAAGCTGCCCACCTTGAATTTGAATAAACCTCTGTGGCACACAAAAGCAGTCTTGTCTTGGTCGCATTCGGCAACCTTCAATTGATTATATGCACATTTCAGATCACAAACAGAGTATACAGTCTTACCACCCAACTGATCAAAGATGTCCTGTATAAGGGGAAGAGGGTAACGATCTTTAACTGTGATGTCATTCAGGGCTCGGTAATCTACACAAAATCTGGTAGTTCCATCTTTCTTAGGCACTAAACAAATTGGAGAAGCCCAAGGGGAATTACTTGGGATTATAACTCTGTCCTTTAACATTTGGTCAATACATTCATCCACCAACTTCCTCCGAGCTAGCGGAGTCCTATAAGGGCGTTGGCGTATTGGAGGATGATCTCCAGTATTGATAGTGACCTCAGTTAAGGGACATTGGCCAAAAGGTATGCCATCCTCATAAAAGACATCTTGATTCTCTTGTACCACCTGCACATACGGTGCAGCAATGGATCCGCACATGAAACCCATGCCAGCCTCCTGGCTAACACTACAATTGTCTGAAAGTGCTGGCCGTCTGTAGGACTGCAAGGGGAAGACTTTTCCCTTCCAGGCTAGAGTTTGAGTTTTGTAGTCCAGCACAGCTTTGCCTGCAGCCAAGACATCAGTTCCCAAAATACAGTGATGCCATATACCTCCCACTACTACAATTGAGATAATTCCTAATTCAGCAAATTCTATTTCAGTTCTTCCAAAAACTTTAATTGCTTTCCCAGATACAGTAAAAATAGGCGGGGACCGCCTTAACAGTCTTGAACGGCCACTTCTTTTACAGATCTCCTGGAACACAGCAATATGCAGGAGTGACACACAAGCCCCAGTATCGATCAAGGAATGAATACTCACGTTACTTGCTGTAATCGATAAACCCAATCTGGGACCTATGCTTTGCACCCCTGCAATGCTTAGTTTCCCTGAGAAGCAGTTCCGGGGGCACCTTGACTGGAACCCCTAGGCGCAGGCCTTTGTCGCCTGGGTTGCCTTGGACACCCAATCTGGTAATGGGGGCCGCCACAAATAAAACAGGACACTTGCTTGGTACCATTGTCTGCCCGTGGCTGATTCCTGTCTCCTCGCGTTCTACCTAATTGGCCCCCCCAGTTCCTTGGTTGGTTGCCTTGACGTCGCCCGGCCTCCAACTGCGTTAGCCGCGCTGCCATCTTTTCCTGACCCCTTTGGATCTTCAAAAGTGTGCTCAGGAGCTCAGAGTTTGTCTCCTTTCCATTGTTCTGTGGGGCAATCTGCACTGTGGAAGTATCCATTGGTTCCTCCTTCCGCTCATCGCGGTTCAAACCCACATATCTCTCTAGACCAGCCTCCACCTTGTCCACAAATTCAATTGCGGCCTCTAAGGTCTGGTCCTTGAGTTCAAGGCTAAGTTTTTTAGCTAGCTCCGTAGAGCGCAGCCCTCGCATATAATGCCGTAGCACTATTCTTTCCGCATCTGCTGAACGCCTTCCAGGGTAAGCCCTTTGAACAGCCTCCCTTATGCGCCGATTATACGAGGCCAATGTTTCCCCCTCTTGTTGCCGAAGTTGTTCCACCTCGACTCTCAACTTCTCCTCCTCATCGGCAGAGAGGAAGGTTCGTTCAATATGACTTTTTAAGCGAGTCCAAGGGACATTCTCCCTGTCCTCCGGCTGGTTGTCCAGGTATCGGAGAATCTCCCTCCGTAAAGGTCCACTAGTAGCCCGCGTGACTACTTTCAAAATGCCGGAATTGTCACGTTCAAACTGCGGCAAAATTAAGTCAATATCATACAGAAAGTTGCGGGTCTGGGAGCTCAACTCACCATCGCAATGTGTGAGACTCTGTGTAAGCGCATGTAATTTGTCCTTTCGGCGCTGGTGAGCCCACTGCTCCCGTTGATCCGCATGAAATTGTACCTGAGCATCTTTGAACTCCTGAAAGAGCCCAGCGAGTCCGGCCGCAACCTCTGGCTCCATTACCAGACAATATAGTTCATTAAATACGCTGGGGCTCCCCTCATCCTCCATGCACGACGTGGTTTCACTACAGTCCTTCGCTCCACAGAATAAGAGCCAGCCTTATTATGGTATTTAAGATGGTATTCCATTGCCGTGTCCAACTCCTTGTGATTGGTACCACTCTGCGCTAGCCCAATATGAAAGTTGCACTCTAAACATGTCAGTTCAAATAAATAAGTTGTTCCATAATGGTACTTAGCTACATGGAGCATCATGTCCGAAAACACATCCCCCCGCCATGGGCACAAATCACAGAGATACATCGGTGTGCACTTTGCCATGGTGCGCTCAGTCCATATCAGGAGGAAAAAAAAAACGTTGCGATTACATAATCCTGGCAAGCTCGCCAATGAAAAGGTTGGGTCCAGTTTGGGACATCGAGAAATGTCCCTGGGCTGTGCGCCTGTGAACGCAAGCGACACACGTCAAAAGATTCGCTGTTCCACGTTATACACAACACGAACCCATCCTGCTCTTCCAGTGCTCAGTGAACAAGTCCTTTATTTCATCAATATACATTGTTATATTCCATCTCCAAAAATCAATAATGATTCAAACAATCAGATTTCCCAACACTCTAAATAATTTCTAGAGGTAATCATGCAAGACTATCAATTGCTGATTAACACTGGCCATAAAATAATTTAGCTAATTAATTGTTCGACTTTATTACCAATCTCAGAGGTTATAAACCAATAAACCAAAATCAATTACTCCCTTCTAGATTAACAATCAAATTTCGATGGTAAACACAATCAATTATTCATTTGGCTGTATGTTAAATTACCTATATTGATTTTCTTACTAACAGACTTGTTATAACAAAACACCACACCTTACACCTCTATGAAAACCCAAAAAGAAAATCCAGAATTTTTCGGCACCCAAAGGTCGGGTCTTTACAACGTGAATACGGCACCATCAACGCGATCAACATATTGCATATGAGGTGCATACAAACTGAAGATTTCAGCGACTTCTTGGGAAGAAAAATGGCTTTTGTCTCTTGTATTTACCAAATCTTGAAGGATACGGACTGGCAGGTGGTAATTGAAAAGGTCGAGAAAAAAACTTTGTTTGGAGTGAAATTATGGAACTAATGTCAAATAAAGCATTTTTGAGACCGAATAGATGTTTGGATCGCACTGTTATAAGTGCGTTTTCTTCTCTTTTATTTATTTATTTGGGGGGGGGGGGGAGAAAAATCAAAGGCACAAAGCTTCACAGTATAAATGCATGTTTTAGGATATTCACAATTCTTTTGTTATCTCGGAGCTGGAATTTTCCTGGTAACAGTTATGAATGTAAAATTGTTTTAGGCCCGAAGGTGATAAGTTTTGACTGGATAACGTGGTTCAATGAATTTGTCACGAAAGATTTAACGGATTCAGAATGAAAATTTGGGACCCCAAATACCCCATTGCAAAAACATCATGGCGAAATTAGATATGGTCGAATGACAAATTGACAGGAACGTTATTACTGGCGAATGCAAATTTATTAGAAAATTTGGCTGAAGATTCGTTAGAAGTTCCACGAAAAAAAGTGCCATTCACGCTTATAGGCACCAAGACCTTTTGGGCGAGGGAGGGACTGTTTTGTTTTGTTTTCTCTGGGAATTTAATTTTTATTTATTTCATTAAACCCCCAGTACAGTGGAAAATATGTACAGAAACATCGATAAAACATAGTATACATAGATTAAAATGCATGGCTTTTTCACAATAATAGTAAAAATAATGACAATAGCCACAAGGTCCGAATACACCGTGGCTGCCGATTGACACACTCAAGCAGTGTGAATAGTAGGTAGCAGATTGTCTTTGATCAAGGCACACCATCTTTCCGTCATACATGCTGGAAACGTGATCAGTGTCTTTCAGTTATTTCTGAAGGAGGCGCTTTGCCTCGATTCACGTGATAATTGTTTAACAAAACAATAATTCAGATTTCTCCGTTCGTTGACATGTAATAAAATAAAACAAACAGAGGTATTTCATTTTTACATTATTATTGTTGGCTTTCGCGCAGCTCAGGAACTAAGGAAACACTAGGGTCTACAGCCTACAGTTTAAAGGCCTAATAGCCAGTGGTACAGTCGTCTGGCAATTCTGCAGACACTTGTTGAACTGTTGCAGAAATTTTGATTAAATGGATTAGCACTTTTCGCCCAAAATTGTGTTCGACTGTTCGATTATTTTAATTGTTGACGCAGCTTGATTTGAAAGGAAGGGAAGATCGACGAAAACTGTCATTCGCGGAGTGGAATTCGACAATCACAGTGTGTCGGTCAACGGACCTTAGCTGTCCATAATTATCTCATGAATGCAATGCAAATACATTGAACATAAGTTGTTGACAAGCATCTTCTCAGCGCCAATGCGACGAAGGATAATTTTTTTCCAAGAATAAAATTTTTACTGGCTATTTGCTATTATTGAAAAAGAGGGAGAAAACGGATGACAGAAGCAGCTTTCATTTGCGTCTATCAAAAAACCATTCATGTAATCAGAGCGACCGCGTACCACACACATGCATGGGTGAATAGCTTGTTATGGTGTCTGAGTAGGCCTACATAATTACACAAAATCTTGATGAGATTAGCCTGGCCGGACGAACGTGTATTAGTTCGTAATGTCAAAACTTGTTTCTCCCGAGACACTGCCACTGGTGTTGAGACAGGAAATTTGCTGAAACCGATAAATTTAAGTTATTTACATATTTATTAATAATACTTACCTATACACTACTATATGGGTAATTGTCCGAAAGGACAAGCCTCTCCAAATAATACCAACAGAATCAAATTTCTGGTCCACCTGTTTCATGGCACGATGCACCGCAGCTCCACCTATTTAGCGGTCTCGGTGTTACGTTGCCTCGGTCACGTACTTCAGTTCAATCTTTTGGCAGTCTATACTCCAAGAATGACTATCGCGGGGAAGGAAGGGTGGGCTTCACACGTAGTGTATAGGTAAGTATTATTAATAAATATGTAAATTACTTAAATTTATCAGATTTATGGCATAATACATACCTATACACTACTACATGGGTAGAGATCCCACCAGAACTGGACGGTGGGAGTCATTCTGACCAAAGGTTTAAAAAAAGTTTGATCAGAAATTTATAAAACTCTCAATAACTCTCTCCCCAAAACGCCTTGCTACAACAGCAAGGGGGGATGCAAAATCCCTAAAAGAATCATCCATATGTCTGAGACGGATGTTCTTCCCACTAACCCAAGGAAAAAAGAAGACAAGTTGTCTTACCATGAACAGCACCAGTTAAGACCTATGTCAAAACTGGGCTGACCTGGATATCATTAAATAAGGAAAAAAGAGTGGACAGCACTAATAAAACTTAGCCTGAGCACTCATCCTGTACACATAGAAGGAGTAGGTTGATCTGTCAAAGCAAGCACATCACCCTCGATACAGGAGATATCTCGGAGGTAAAAATCTGAAAATGTCGAATGGGAGCGCCAACAGCAGGCTGCCATGATGTCTTGAAAGTAGACTTATTTGAGGGCATCCCATGACGACGCAATGGCCCGAACCTCATGAGCTCTGATTTGAAGTACTTTTTTCAATTCAAGAGCTTTCTCCACTGCTACATAAGCTGCTTTGATAGCCTTAGTGATCCAACTAGAAATAGTATTGGCATGGATCTTGTGTGTTTTAGGCTGAAGGGGAAGGAACAGAGGCTGAGGTTTGCTTTTCCCCTTTGATTTGCTGGATTTTACCCTGTGTAAGTAGTACTTCAAAGCACGAACTGGGCAGAGTAGCCGATCAGGTTCCTTACGATCCATATTTGCGGGGGGGGGGGGCTTTATTGTGAAGCCTGTAAAAGCTGTAAGAGGCTTATCTGTTTGATGAGTCTTCCCAATAAAGAATGGGTTGGGTTTAAGAAACACCCGACTCTTATTGTGAGACCATCTGATCTTGGAAAAATCCAAGGCATGAATTTCACTTCTTCTTGGTCCCGAAGCAAGGGCCAACAAGAAAACAATCTTATGGGTTAAAGTGCTAAGAGGCACCTTCTCCATATTTTTCTTTTCAAAAGGATATGATCGAAGGCCCTGAAGGACTATCGACAGGTTCCACTGAGGATAGACATTCCTCCCGACTGGTTTTTCGCGAAAGAAGCTCTTGATCAGTCTCGAAAGGGCCGCACTGGATCCAATCCTGCGGCCAAACATGTCTAAGGAGGATGCGATAGCGGACCTATATCCAGCTATTGTGTGCACCTGTTAGCGGTCTTTAACAAATAGCTTATTCAGGAAGTCAGCAATCTGACTCACCGAAGTGTGCCAAGGATCAATCTCAGGCTTTTGATCCTTGCATCAATCTTCGAACCCCGCCCACTTAGAATCATAATTCTTTAAAGAAGTGGACCGGAGTTTCCCTCTTGGAACTCTTGCTGCCACTTGGTGAGAGAGTCTGGCATCTGCAAGGCTCTTCGTGACAGTCTCCAGGTGTGAAGATGAAGTATGCCTGGATTTTCGTGGAACACGTTTGACACCGGTTGACGTAACAGTGTTGCCGAGTCGGGCAGTGCCCTAGGAGATTCCAGGCTGAGGCTCAGCAGATCCACGGCCTCAGGGGCCACCAAGGGGCCACTGAAATCACTTCCACTTCCTCCTCTTGTATCTTGCGTAACACCTTCTGAAGGAGAGGTGTCGGAGGATAAGCATATGCCCACATCCCCGACTAACTGATGGACAGGGCGTTGGTCACCCAAGCCGCTGGGTCTTGGAAGGGAGACACATAAATTGGGTATTTGTAAATTTTGCTTGTCGCGAAAAGGTTGATGTGAGGAGCACCCCAAAGGGTCCACATCGCCTTGACTACCAACGGGTGGAGTGACCACTCGGTGTTGATCACCTGCTGTCTGCGAGAAAGTGTCAGCCCTCACATTGAGGGCTTCCGCAATGTGAGCACACTGAATCGTTACCTGGTGCTCGTTGCACCAATCTAACAGCTGGAAAGTTAGAGCAAGAAGGTCTGCTGACCTGGTGCCCCCCTGCTTGTTCACATACGCAATGGCAGTGGGATTGTCCAACTTTATGAGCACTTGCTTGAACCACTTCCCGAACGTGTATCAACGACAAACGGATGGCCTCCAATTCCAGCCAATTGATCAGACAACTTAATAGTTGCTGAGGCCAAATGCCTGATGCTGTCCTTGAGAGTGTATGACTCCCCCACCCGTGAAGGGACGCATCTGTAAAGATCACCAGCTCTTCTTTGAAGGGATGCAAGGACTGTCCCTTCTGTTCCAACCGGTCCACTGCCTGTCACCTCCTTTCCGGCCACAAAGCACAGATGTTGCAGGGTGAGACTCTGGAACATTTTATCCCATGGAGTCTGGCCATACCAAGCCGGCACTCGGGGTGATCATCCCAGGAAGCCATGAAATGTGTCTTGCCGTCCATCCTATACTGTCTTGTTGACTGTTCCGACACCATTCCAACGAGGAGGAGTCGCACATGCACCTGACCTACAAACGCGGTCCACGCATAATTACAGTACAATGGCGGCCAACCACGCTATGGAGGATCAAGACCTCGGCTCACGTACATGAAAACTAGTGAGACTTGCAAAATAACTTCACAGTAATGTTCAGAAGGCTGAACTTAGCCAAACCACAAATGCAGAAAGATTAACGCTGCTTATGAAAAGCAACGCAAGAGACTCTGGCGTTGATAAAATCAACTAAAATGGCGAATGCCAAAAGAGATGAACTGAAGTACGTGACCGAGGCTACGTAACACCGAGACCACTCATAGGTGGAGCTGCGGTGCATAGTGCCATGAACCAGGTGGACCAGAAACTTATTATTTGGAGAGGCTTGTCCTTTCAGACAATTACCCGTGTAGTAGTGTATAGGTATTTATTATGCCATAAATATCAGTGAATTTAACGTTACCATGGTCAGTCATCAGATCATTCTTGTTTCACTGCTTTCAGAGGCACATTCTTGTCACGTTCTAATAAATATTAAGTCCCTACGTCCTTTTCTTAAGATTCCATTGAAATTGATCATTGATCACCAAATGCAATCCTTGTATGACCAGCGTGAATGCTTATTTAATTTTAATGAGCCATGCATGTGGATTCAGAACTTACGCCAACGTTTCAAATAGGCCCTGCGCAATTTTTCCCATTTCGAGAACTCAAAATGGATTGAAAAGAAAGCATTTTGTGGCAAAATTGGCAAGTATTTCTGGTCAGTGAAATCTGCGGGCAATGTTTGTCACACCACGCTCTCGGCCTGATCGATATCAGGGACACCGGAACAACACGCGATTGCCGTCAATGAAAGAAACAACTTCAAAACTAAGTTTCGATCGTAATATGTTGTGTGCACATAAAATGGTTAAGACTGCAGTGGCCCAGACACCACCGGTTCCATCGTGTTCATACGTGATGCTGTTTGTAGGTTGAGGTCAACATGTCAATAATGATTGGTTCAAAGCAACAGCGTGTCGTACGGGTCCTCCTCATAACAAGAATGACTGACAGACAATGCTAGCATTGCGGGCTCGGCTTGAAAAGTTGAATCAACCTCGCCAGACAGGCATTGAGCATCGTCGATAAGCTCAACGCATTTTGTAGCAAGCCAGTCGCCAAATGCGAGAAAAATTAAGCCCTAAAACGCATGCTCAAAAAGGCATGCGCGCACGTTGGAGCACGCCGGTAGCAAGTATATCTCGCTGGCGGCATGAGAGCAGCGAGATGCGTGGCGTAGTGCTCAAGCATGCGTAAAAACTGTGCGAGTTTGGGTCGTCCATGATGCGAGAGCTGTACTGTATGTACAAACTCCAAACTTGGCATGATTATCCTTCCATCCATAAAGTCTTGAGTTTTTATACAGAGTTTCAACGGTCAAGGTTGTTTGGACCTTTGAAATTTTCATCCAGTCATATCTCAGCCAATTTCCATTCAATTCTAATCATGTAAGACTAAAATGATAAGTATGACAACACTCTACATTTTTGTAATTAAAATGTAACGTCTTATGGTGAAAAGTCAATGTAATTCGGCCTTTTAAAAGTTTCACCTAGCCATAACTTTGTCAATTTTCATCTGATTTGGTTCAAGTGGGGCTTAAATTGTAGGTATTTTAGGTATTGTAACACTGTACATTTTTTAACTTACATGTGACCTCTAAAGGTGAAAGTCAATGTCATTTGCACTTTTAATGTTTCATCTAGCCAAAAGCTTAATGGAATGCGAAGCACCAAAAGACAAAAGTTGTGGCATTTTGTATTTACCACTTTTGAAGGCACACAAACAGTTTTGTTTTAAATCCATTTTTTCTAGTTTTTATATCAATCTTATATCAAGAAAAGCGGAGAAAAAGAAGCCCTTTGGTTAATTTACAATAATGCTTGTTTTAGTGGCTTGAGCAGGATTATTCCTGGCCAGATTGTGAGTCCTAAATGTTTTTGTTTACAATGCAAACCCTCAATTTTTTCCCGCGGAAATTTGGGAAATGTCTCATCAAATGCGATGCCTGGCATCTTCGTCAAATTCAGTGCGCAGCCAATGTCGAAGCTGCTTGTGGTTACAGCGCTGTACTGGGCACTTTACATTGATCGCGGTCAGCGCTAACTGGACCATGCCCCGTTTACATTGTGAACTATCTTTGGGAGAAGATTGTCTATTACTGTTTTACCCAATAAATACATGGAACAAATGTGCCATAGAAACTATCAAATTCGGGTTATAAGACCTTAATTTCGACGATGTACGCAATTGCAATAACAGAAAAACGGATTTCCGAAAACGCTGTCATTAGCATTGCTGACTTTAGTAGTGATGACCGCGGGAAATGTAACAAATGCCTACGGCATATGTGTGGGACAGAGAAGGTCTACAGTCATTGCAGTACATGTTCAGATTTCTAAATTAAATTTGCTGGAATGCTTTTTCCAATCCTGCGATGTAGTTGGTCATGGCGGTAGCCACCGTCGATACACGATGTCACGCTGGTTGATGGATGCTGAATGGTCGTTTTACTTCGTAAATCCAGGTGTCGTTGTTGTCCGCCTTTGTTTTATTTCAACTTCAAATGCAAATGTATTTCTATAAAAGAATATGAAGAAAACATTATTTCAACTTCAAATGCATTTATATAAAAGAATATGAAGAAAACATTCATCAGGCTTTACTGGGGCGTTCAAACATTTCCTCAAGAAAACCGACCTCATAGTAAGTCGATTTCTCCTTTTTGTACTTTACAACTTTTAGCGATAAATTAACTTTATTTTGCGCAACAATGCAACAGTAAACCGAAAATTGCAAGTATGGTTTCCTTCTACCTTAATTCTTTCTGCCCATTATGACACAGATCCAACTTGCCTGAATATTTACGATGCAGAGAGTTCAAACTAGGTTTGTTGAGACCATCATCAAGGAGGCTGTGTATTTTTAGTGAAAAATGCATGAATTTCAAATGGAGACTCTGTGAACATGTATCAGTCCTCTAAATTAACTGTTGAGCAATGTGATCTTAATTTCCTGTGTGAAAACCAGTCCCTCCTTCCCAATTACATGCCTTGAAAATAAATTGAATATTTAAGGCAAGATTCTATTATAGTACACATGCTATTGTGCGAGATAATTTATGGACGAAGTCAGATTAACTATTTCTGTAGTCTGAAACCGCAAAAGAAAACACAAATTGTAACTATTTGCGGCCGAGCAAGAAGCCTTATTTGAGAAGGGAAAATCCGATTCATTCAAGTACAAACATGCCTGTAGGTATAGAGAATATAAGAATGGTCCAAGTCAAGACTCAGTGATGATATTAATTTCGTTGCTTATTTCCTCAGGAAATGTAGCTTCAGATCGTTTTGCAGCACAGTTGCCAAAGACTCCCGTTGTGTCCAGAGCACTGCCGGTGTCAATCACCCCATGGTGCATAACCCGCGTTTACCTCCTCTTGGTGCATTAGTTTTGTTTCTAAAAAACATATTCCGGCTCAGTATATACGTGGTCTCTGAGACAGAGACGACCAAGTAAAACGAGAAGATTGGAAATAGATAGATGGATAGACAGATAGATAGATAGATAGATAGATAGATAGATAGATAGATAGATAGATAGATAGATAGATAGATAGATAGATAAGTAAATAAACAAAAATTAAGAAAAGTTACGTCATTTTGATAACATTTGATTCTCTCTTATACCTACTGTTGACATATAGGAAATCGAGATTGATATAAAACTTGCATATTTGGAAGAATAAAAGGTTAGTTGTTTCGTCAATCATCAAACATACACCCTTGTGTACAGAAGATTGCATGATTTTTTATCAAAGATCTACCTTTGTTTTATTCATGTCACTTCAAATACACTCCAAGATCGAGCTCCTTTTTCTAATTGATTACAAGTAACACTTCAGTTATCTTCTGCACATTCGAGTAGAATGTTCATCAAAACAAGAAACTAAAGTAGCATTGTATAGAAATTCGGAATAATTCTGTCTATCTCATTAACCATACACATCGCGAACTTCAAACGTGTCATTACTCCCTTGAGCTAGCGTGCAATTTTTGCATATCTGCAGACAATATTCAAACACTCGTTTTTTCTCAGCTTAGGCTTTTTACACAGTCAGTACCCACGCTAATATTATAGAACAGATAATATGCATTACCACATTAACCGCACTTGTGAGCTTCACGATTTGAAGTCCTAACTGGAGGCCTCATTGTTATTTACATGGCTCTTCTCACAAGTGTTCATTATTCATATTGCAATAGCGAAAAAAATTGTTTCATGGCTGGCATCCCAAAGCAATTGCTTTGTTTTTTACTTTTGAGTTGTGCACTGTAATGTGGTGAAGCATGCAGAAAGTTGTATTTTGTTTGCACAAAGGAAATAAAAGAAATATATAGAGAATATAAAAAACTGCTTTCGTGGATTCATATTGCAGCTTGCAAAGCGTAAATATTGTGAAGTATTTGTCTGACTTTGACACAAAATGATATAGTCCATCGTTACGTAAAGTTTAGGTTGTGCAATAGACTCCTGCAGCACAGCTTAACTCCTTCCCTCCAAAATACGTGCCCTGAAAATTGAATAAATGTAAGATTCTATTAGAATACACATGTCGTGTTGTGACATAATTAATAGGCAAAGTCAGAATAAAAATATTACTGCAATCTGAGGTCGCAAAAGGAAACACAAATTCTAACTATTTGAGGTCTTGTAAGAAACCGTATTAGAGAAGGGAAAATCAATCTCCACAGGTCGTTTTATTCAATTTTGTTTTGATGCCAAAGTCTAAATGTTTGATAAGTTCCAACTTAACTTCTTTGAATGAACTGGTATCTTCGAAGACGCATCTAAGGCTTCTGAGACTACCCTGTGACCAGCTAACGATGTAAGACAGATTCACCTTTGAATATTGCTACCTGCTTTTATCCTAATACAAACTGCAATTTTCAAAGGTAGCACTGTCCACACACGATCAAATATTAATGTAATGTTTTCGCAGTTGCTCCAATGATTCAATAAACACATGATTTCTTGTATTTTGGTAAGATAAGCAAGTCAGATCCTCCAGACGTGACGTGATTTCTCAGGCTACTTGAAAGTTATATCAACAAATAAAGAATATGCTCAAAAGATAGCAATAACCTTCCCGAGTGATGTGTATCAATACATCTGGCAGGAGGCTTAGGTAGTGCAGTAAACAGACCTCTATGCATGTGTCATGGCATCAGATATGCCTGTGGTGCAAAGGCATGTTGTTTCTGCGTATTTTGGGCATTTAGCACGTTTGTTCAAGAAAGTGACTTTTATGTCCAATAAGATCGTTTAGTTGATCTTGAGAACATACACTTTTAAAAACGGTATTCTGCATTATTCGAATTTTCCAGGCCGCAGATATTCAATCAAAATATATGAGAAAAAATAAGTAGGTGCATTTCCGCAATGTATGTATAAGTTACATAGTCATAGAACAGGGAACAAACCAGGTCTATTTGTGGATGTGTACTGATGTATACAAAGTCCTCCTATTACACAGGAAAAACCAGCCCCTACATTCGTCACCATGTTTTGTATTCTACATGCAAATACTGCAAATATCTGTATGTGCCTTGAGTTGAGCCTTTCAGGTCTTTTAGGATTTTTTTCTCGTTAATATATTTTCTGTAAACTGCACGGGTGGTATGACGTTGGAAACACATCTACGGCCCATCAATATGTAGTTAGAATTAGTGTCAAAGTAAAATGGATGCAAATATTAATTTTTATTGGCAGCTTTAATGTAGAGGTCTGTGACGTGCAGTAATATTGTCGACAAATATTGCTTGCAATGCTGACCTACAGATATGAAATACATTAGAACGCTAAAAGCCGTTCCGTCTTCATGTTTCGAGATAATAACAAGCAAACTCGTGACATGGATATTGGGTATCTTTGAAATAAGTAATAATGGTGATAATAATAATAGTACTAATAATAAAGATGACAATAGTAAAAATTCAATGACGACAACGACTTCATTTTGGTCCAAATTCTAAACGTTTATATTTGGAAAATAACTCTTTCAGTATTTACTACACTAAATCTACCAAGTGCTCGAACATATATTAAGTGGGCCTCTTATGCATCACATTGCAGGCCACATGGTATTAGAATAAATGAGTACCACACAACTGACAATGTGTCTTATAAAAATTAAATGGTGCGAGTTTATCAAACTGACATATGTAAATTATATTACGATACATTAAGATGTGTTAATGGCGACATTATCTTCACTGATCTAACATTACATTTTAATCCAGAAGAAACTTGCAATATCAGCGCCACTGTATGGGTACCTGTCTTGAGATATTGCAATTATCTATTAAAAAAATATTTTGTTTCGGTGCAAGCTCCACAGAAGTCACTTACACCATTTACACCCTATCAGCTTCTACTGCCATACTGCTCAAAACGGAACGTACAATTTGTTTGCACCTTATAAGATCAAGTTTTGCTCAGGGTTAAACTGACATCGGGTATGAATAAAAGCTTCGCTCTTCATTATTTTTGACAGATGTCTAAACTTGTTCTTTCGATTTTTTTTTATTTTATTTTTTTTATGATAGTCAAAATACCATCCCAGGTGAACGGACTGTTTTGGCATGTGTTTTATATGATATTATGGTCCCCAGAAGTAGAAATCACGTTAAATGTTCAAGGTGGTAAAATGAGAGAACATGGGAGCATTATGTGCAGTTTATTTGTGTTTATCTGTGGTTCTACTCTGATTAGTTTAGAAACATAATACTAACTACGGGACACTCTATTCCCTCGATAATATGTCATACCTAACTGAGACAAGAATAACCCGAATGGCCAGAGATGAGTGACAGTGTGCTCTTAGCCTCTTTTCAATAAGATCAACACTGACTCGATGTCAGATATCATGTGTGTTTTTAATAGAAATGAATCATGTTTTGACTGAGATATGTAGGGCAATTATGCACCCAACATGCCCAAGTTGGTATATTCTGTGTACCTGCACGTCGACATTATGCATTAAATGGATATTTACTACAGCCTGACCGAGCATGCATTTTAGAGCTGCTTCAAAATTTTCCCGAAGAACGAAAAGGTGTGAAAAGATCCGAGACTGGTGGAAAGACGAAAGCAGTGAGTTCAATAAGGGCAGGACCATGCATGGCAGGCG